>NC_069404.1:40468287-40501918 GCF_026875155.1 Cherax quadricarinatus
TCGGTAGTTTTAGAATTACTGGTATTACTACTGGTATTTATTAGCAGTATGAATACTTAGAAGTGGGGGCACACACACACACACACACACAGGAACAGCAGTCAGGCACTTGTAAAAGCTGTAGTACACACACACACACACGCATACACAGGATTTCACACCTTCCTGTTAACTGACCTGAAGTCCCTCCCTCTAACATTCCACTATCCCCCCTCTATTTCTCTCTCTCTCTCTCTCTCTCTCTCTCTCTCTCTCTCTCTCAGTATTTATCTCTCTACCTCTCTCTACCTATCTCTCTCTCAACCTATCTCTCTCTCTACCTATCTCTCTCTCTCAATACCTGTCTCTGTCTCTACTTCTACCTATCTCTCTACCTATCTCTCTCCCTCTCTACATATCTCTCTCTCTCACTACCTCTCTCTACCTATCTCTCTCTTTACCTATCTCTCTCTCTCTACCTATCTCTCTCACTACCTATCTCTCTCTCTCTACCTATCTCTCTCTACCTATTTCTCTCTTTGCCTATCTCTCTCTCTCCCCTCTCCCATCTCTCCATCTGTCCCCTCTAACATCTCTTCCCTCTAACACCTCTCCCCCTCTAATGTTTCTCCCCATCTAACATCTCTCCCCCACTCATTATCTCTCCCCTCTCCCAATTCCCATTTCTCTCTCTTCTCCTCTCTCTCTCTTCCATCTCCTCCCTCTCCCCTTCTCCCTGTCTCTCCCTCTCTCCCCTCTCTTTGCCACCTCTATTTCTCCACCTCTCTCCTCTCTCTCTCTCTCTCTCTCTTCTCTCTCTCTCTCTTCTCTCTCTCTCTCTCTCTCTCTCTCTCTCTCTCTCTCTCTCTCTCTTCTCTCTCTCTCTCTCTCTCTCTCTCTCTCTCTCTCTCTCTCTTCTCTCTCTCTCTCTCTCTCTCTCTCTCTCTCTTCTCTCTCTCTCTTCATGCTCTCTCCTCCTTTTCCCTTCTCACTCTCCCCCTTTCTCCTATCTTTCCCTTCTCTCTCTTTCCCTCTCTTTCTCTCACTCTCTCTCTCCCCCTTTTCCCTTCTCACTCTCCCCCTCTCTCTCTCCTACTTTTCCCTTCTCTGTTTTTTTTCTCTCTCTCTATCTCACTCTTTTCTCTTAAAAAAAGGAAGAAGAGAGAAAAAGAAGGAAAAAAATTGAAGAAGAAAAAAGAAAAAATGGTGGGGACTCACAGGGACCAGGGAGCAGATGAGAATGGTTCTGGTAGGGAGGAGTGGATGAAGGAGCAGTGGAAAAGGATGAAACAAGAGTGGGAGAGAAAATTAGGAGAGCTTTCTGAAAAAATGGAGACAGAGCTTTCTGTGAAATTAGAAAAGAGGCTGGAGGAGAAGAAGAATTAGGAGGCACAATTCGAAACTGCAGTAACCAGGATAAGGGTCTTACAAGATGAGGTAAACAAGCTGAAGCAAGTTACAGGGGCATTGACTGGAGAAGGCACAGCATATGAAGCTGAGAGGCTGAACAGGAAGGAGATATGAATTATGCTAAGGCCATATCAACTTGCCAAGAAGGGCCAAGGAGTGAAAGGGGAGAGCAGCTGGGTGCAGGTGGAGAGGGTGATAGGTCAAATGCAGAGGCACAACAATGCTACCAAAGCCACTGGAAAAAACAAGGGAGAAAAATGACCACGTACAGACAGGAACCAGAGTCACAGAGGGAGAGGCAATGGGAGAAGGAAAGGGCAAAATCAGTGTTTCTCCACAGTGTTTATCCACAGTGTTAATCCAGTGGCCCGGTGGCCTGTGAAGGGTTAAGATAAGCCAAGCCAGCCAGCAACTAACCCAGGTGACTAACCCAGTACTCAAGCAAACCACGTGGGTACAGTCTTCATCGCTTTGTGCTTCAAGTTCTAGCCATTCTGAGTGCTTTTCATCCCTGTGGTGTTGTGGTATTTCATGGGTTTGTTTTAAGGCAGCCGGCTTAGAATATTTTTCACGCCAGTGAGGGTGCCCTCATTGAGGCTTACGCCGTTCATCCCATAGGCCCAGTTGCCATGCGGTCTCGCCACCGCGGCCTCAGCCCTGCCTCAGCTGCCTCACTCACTCACCCACTACCACTGTTGTACTCTTAGTACGGGTTCTATCACCGTATTTTAAGGTCCACATAGTGGGTCAGGAGCTAGAGTGTGTCTTCGTCAGTATCGCCACCGTTGAAAGCCTCCATGTGAGTCAATCGTCGATGTAAGCGCAAATTCTACGATCACATGTGGACAATAGTCAGCCACGAGATGATAACCACCATCCTCCAACCTTTCACCATCTACCTAATTCTTCACCAAGTCGTTGCAGTGATAATATTTTTCATAGAGACAATTGCGTGTGTTGAGACATTTCTTTTTGTGTTTCCAGTGATTTTTCTTAGTGACATTCAGTAACTCTTGATTAGACTCAGTGTTTATTATATACTGTTTGCAATATTTTTTTTCTCTTCTTAATTCAGTGTTAATTTTCGTGCATAATTTCATGTCTGTTGTGTTGTGCTTCTTTTTTTTATACTTGAAGTAAGTACCTTAGTGTTTTTTTCCATGTTGTGTGCAATATATAAGCAGTATAGAACTTGTGTTTACACTTCAGAATCACCTTGTGTTCTCAGTATTCCAGTGAAGTAATTCAGTAATTTATTACCTTGTATTCTGCATCACAACTTAGTGTTGTCTGTTATCTTTTATCCCAGTATTTGTGTATTCTTGCCAGTTTATTTAATTTTTCTCTGTGTGTTGAACATTTTTGTGTTAATTCTTTTCATTTACCCAGTATCTAATTTGTCTTATTTCCACAGACAATAGTGCCATTGTTTTGTTCAAGCAAGACAATTATTATCAAATTTTTCACACATCAAGTTTCATAGCAAGAAAATTCTAGTATTGTGTTTATATTGATGTGTTGTGTTCTGCATCGCTGTAAGTGTTTAAACCTTTTGTTCTGTGTTTTTGCACCTATTATTTTTTCATATTTCATTGAACAAATTCACTCGTAGTGCAATTTTTAAGTTGTTCATTTAAAGTAAATTGTTCTTTTGCTTGTTCAGTAAGTGTTGCTTAAGCTGCAATTAAGAGTTAAAGTGTTCACTTAGTTCATTCCTTGATATATTTTCTTTTCTTGTAAACTGTATTTTCTTGTATGTGTAATTTTTTTATTATTGCACATTGACTCATTTTGCAATAATTCTTGTGCAAGCATTGTGTTGCCATTAAAATTTTTCTTGCAGAAATTTTATGTAGTGTTGTGCAGTACTTTTGATTAGCAATTGTTATTTGCAATATTGCTACAGTTTATTTCAGTGCAGTTTCTTATGCTCTGTTCTGTGCATAATATTTTATTCTTTGTGTGCCATTTTCTTTTCTTTTTAGTGACTTGTTTTCCCAGTTTTTTTAATTTTGCACAAGCTTTATTGAGTCCAATTTAACATTTTTTGATAGATTCATCACTTTATTGTTGAATTTCCCTATTGCATTGAGAGTAAAGGCAACTCACTGTGCCATTCATTCAATTTTAAAGTAAAGTTGAGCAAATTAGATTTAAGTAAAGTACAAGTTCTCTTGATTTTCAAAGTGTTGTTTATTCAGTTGAGTATTTTCTTGTGTGAGTTTCCTTGCTTACTGTGTGACCTGTCAATTCTTAATTACTTATGCAGAATAGTTAAACACTTTCTTCCCATTTAAGTTCACTGTGTTGTGTATTCCTCAGTTACATTTTCTTTTGTTTCTCTAAGTTCTTGTTTTACATTTTGCAAACATGTCTCAAGTCTTCTCAAGCGATGCCTCAGCAAATGCTGCTAGTACAACCATTAATGCATCAGTTCACAATTCGAGTAATCCTTTATCAAATAATAGACACACTCAGACTTCTAGCCTGCGCAATTTTAGTCGTGATCCTTATGATGCTATGCCATTGTTCAATGGTAACCAAGACAACCTAGAAGGTTGGTTTACCGCTGTTCGAACTAGACCTAATGCTTCAGTAGATGGTCCTCCATCTGAGAGTTGTTTAATCAGTATCGGAAAGGAGAATCTAGCCCATTCTCCAGCCGCCTCACATGTGTTCAACTTGATTTGTATGAAGGACTTTCAAGATCTAACCAGGTGGCAAGATTATGAACAGTTAATCTGTAACTATCTTGAACTGGTGCGAAAAACCGATCCTTTTGTCGTCCTTAACAGTCTTTGGTGCGGTACTCTATCAAAAGCCTTACTAAAATCTAAATAAACAATATCAAATTCTTTATTGTGATCAACAGCCTCAAAAGCTTTACTGAAGAAAGTTAATAAATTAGTTAGACAAGAACAGCCTCTCGTGAATCCATGCTAAGTGTGGAAAATTAAATTTACATGGATGTAACTCATCAGATACATACCAGTAAATGGTAACTAAGATAACTATTTTTTATCAAAGTTATAGAGACAATTAGGAATTTTAGGACATCTAGGTCACAAAAAATGTCCCCCTTCGATACCTACTACTGTCATATATTAATTTCAAATGAAATATACATTACCAGGAATTATGGTAAACATTAATATATATATGTGGACTGTATGTTAAAATTAATAAATGATTACATATACACATTTAGGTAACAGAAGGAGAATTTATAATCATAACACTCACCAATTAGTCTGGAGATTATGGTGTGCCATCCACAAAACCCCCCTCTGCCTAAATTTATGACGAAAATACTGGCCAGAATTCCAACATAAATTAGACAACTTAGCTGAGGTTCCTGGAGCTGTCCTGTCTAGTCGCCTGATTTCTCACGTTATGCAGGACTGCAATTCCAATAGTTTTGTGTCCTATTTGAGAGGTTTATGCCCAATATAACCTCTAGAACGACGAAAATTTATGCAAATTTCATTAGCGTGCCTTCACTCCATTCAAAACAATGGCTACCCTCCCCAGCGATGCTCACTCATCGCTGGTTCTTTATTTATTTACAAATTAAATTTTATAACCTACAATATAGGTCATCAATTTACATATACAATATACTGTATTTTTGGAGAATATACAGTATTTTCCATACTAAGTATCATTAATCAGATTATGCTTATCCAGATGGCTTCTTATAATTTCAGCTATAACTGACTTTAGTAATTTGCCTACAATTGAGATCAGGCATATTGGGCGGTAATTTGAAGGTAACGGCTTGTCCCCTGCTTTAAAAATAGGAATTATATTAACCATCTTCCACATATCAGACACTACACCTGTTTGAAGAGATAAATTAAAAATATTAGTTAATGGTTCACAGAGTTCCATTCTGCATTCCTTAAGAACCCTTGAAAAAAGCTTATCAGGTGCCGGTGATTTTGTTTCAGTTGGTCTATTTGTTTTATAACTATTTCACTAGTGACTGTGATGTTACATAATTTATCTTCGTCAGGCCTACTATAAAAATTAATTACTGGGATATTGTTAGCATCTTCCTGTGTAAAAACCGAGAGAAAATAATTATTTAAAATCAAGCACGTTTCATTCTCTTTGTCAGTAAGATGCCCCAAGTTATTTTTAAGGGGACCTATCTTATCTCTAACTTTTGTTCTATACCCCTGGAAAAAACTTTTGGGTTAGTTTTCGAATCCCTAGCACCTTTAATTTCATACTCCCGTTTAGAGTTTCTTATCCCCTTTTTAACGTCCCTCTTAATACCAATATACTGATTCATAAGATGACCCTCACCTCTTTTGATACACCTATAAATTCCTTTCTTCTGCCCTAAAAGATATTTGAGCCTATTATTCATCCATTTTGGGTCATTTCTATTCGAACTAATTCCCTTATATGGGATAAATGTTCTTTGGGCAGCGTTAAGAAAGCTGTCATACTAATAGCTCTCTTCGTTACCCTAGTCCACAGATGATAAGTGTTCTCTAGGCCCAATGTAATCTGTTAAGCAAAAATTTGGGACCATAACTGAATTAGCCCTACTATCATACTTCCATTCAATGCTAAAGGTAATTGATCTGTGATCGCTTGTGCCAAGTTCCTCTGTAATTCTAAGTTATTAACAAGGATTTCCTTGTTTGCCAAAATGAAGTCAAGCAGGTTATTTCCCCTTGTAGGCTCTGTCACAAACTGCTTCAAAAAACAATCCTGAACTACTTTTAAGAAGTCGTTAGATTCTAAATTCCCAGTCAAGAAATTCCAAAATTCCCAATTTTGGTTAATATTCACTCAACAAGAAACAAAGCCAGACTGACTCATAATGTTTGCGTGGGATTCTTTGTGTGGGCATGGGCAGATGGACATGTTCGGTATGGCGGATGAAAACCAAGGTGAACGAAAACTGGGAAAATATTTTGACGAAAGTCATCAAAAACCTAATTTGATGAAAACCAGGGCAAACGAAAACCGAGGTTCCACTGTACCATTATAGTATGCTCCTTGGTGACGAATTTGTTTACCGACGTAGTCTTAGGAATGAAGCCCCATTGTTAAGTGGGGAGAGGCTGTGCAGTAATGTACTGTATACTGTAATAAACAGAATAGAGAAAATCAGCTCTACGATACATTACTTAGGTTTACACACTGACTGGAGAGCTGGTCATAAGTCCAAGTGGTTGGTAAATGAGTACGTCGCTAAATGAGGAGAGGCTGTATATGTAGGAATTGTCCCAGAATTATGAAATAAACTATACTGGTAATAATTGCATGTTACCCATGCATGATACATAGTGACTCAGAAAATAATGTTCAAGTTTCTCACACACTATATAGTAAAATAAAAAACTTTCAAAGACTATGTTTTCAGAGATACAGTGTTTACTAGTGGTTTAGTGAGACAGATATTGAAGTCAAGATTATATGTGATGACTTAGCAAGTGACATGGGTGAAGCTGAATGTTTATGTGGTGACTTACCAACATATTAATAACCAAGAAAAATATTGAATATTTGAAGTATGTTTAGACTTAAGTAGTCTTTAAGCATTAGGTTACGTCTGCCCAAAATGCCTTGGTATGTTAGTGGCTTTCTTTGTAACAATCAGATTATGAAAGGTAAACACACATTGTAACCTTTGGAAATAAATAAATTTTTGTTTTGATTTTGATTTGATTTGACTTGACATAGCTGAAGCTGAGTGTTTGTGGTGGATTGATATGTGAGACAAGTTTGTAATGATCAAGTCTAGTGTATTTTCATTTCTAGTAGGTTTTGTTATCTGTTGTCTCATAAATATTTCATAGGTGCTCAGTACCTCTGGTATGTGTCTGTTGTGCTAATGTGCTCCCAGGTAATATTCTTGATATAAAGCTCCCATCGACTGACATCTGGGCCTAGATATGAGAGAATACATCTACGTGGTATGTGTGCACCACATAAAACAAATTCTGCAATACACAGTGCATAATGAGAGAAAAAACTGAGACCATAATTTTCGACTAAAACAGCGAATTTGGAGTGATTTTTCGTATGTTTTTTGTAGTTGCATTTACGATTTCTTGATCTCATTTGATAGAATGGAAGATATATTACAGAAATAGAAATGCTTTTGATTGGTTTTAGTACTGGAAATGGCTTGAAACTGAGCTCAAAGTAGCAGAAATGTTAAATTTTTGCCGATGTTCAAGAGCAAACAAATGACCTCACAAGTCTAATACATGCCAGTTAGTGGGTCTAATATACGTTCAAAAATGTGGTGATTTATTTAAACAATCATTGTCATTTTTATTCATATTTTTTCATATTTCTTTGAACAAATTCACTCTTAGTGTAATTTTAAACTTCTTTAACGTAAAGTGTTATTTTTACTCTGTTTGAGTAAATGTTTGCTTAATTTACAATTAAGAGTTAAAGTGTTCAGCCAATTTTTCCCTTCATATTTTATTTTATTATTTAACCTGCATTTTCCCAGTGTAACTTTTATTGCAGCATTGATTATTTCTGCGCCTTATTTTATTGTACTTGTTCTGCAGTAAATTATTTTCTTTTATTGATATTTTTATGCATTGTTGTTCTTAGTTCATTATTGTTTGAGTGTCTTGTTTTTCATTTTATTATTTTTCCTGATGTTGTCTTTGCATTTTATTTTAATTTTGTTTCTGCACTCTCAGAAAATATTTAAATTTCCAAGTTATCTCTCCTTGCATACAATTTAGTGATTTTATTTTATACTTTTTACATTGATTTACAATTTTATTAGTAAATTTCTTAATTGAAGTAACAGTATAGACAGCCCATTTTGCATTTAATTCAACCTCCAGTAATATTTTTACTTTCTTATAAATTTCAATGTGTTTCTTAATCTTGCCCAGCAGTCCTTTACAATGAGTTGTTCTTCCTCTTGCAGTGTATCCACATTTTTTTTATTACTTCTACGGAATTAGTTACATCTCTTATTTCAATTTTAGCATTTGTGTCATTTTTATTATTCATTATTTTTGCCTCATTTGTTATTGTGTAACTTCTTTGCCATTATGTCTCACATACCTTCAAGTGATACTTTAGTGAATGTCGACACTCAGACCTCTCAGGCTACTGCTGCTCCTGTCATCAGTCCTCATAGTTCCTTACTGACTGACAGACCGACCCAGATACTGAGGCACTATAGTTTTACTCGTGATTCCCTTGATCGTTACCTGTATTCAATGGCCATGTACATAGTCTTGAAGCAGGGTTTACTGCCATTCGTTCTCGTTTTAAATGCTCTAGTTTTAAAGGTCCCTCCTCAAGGAAAGTCTTATCAGACTTGCGAAAGAAGCTCTTCATCGGTCCCCCTGCCCCGCTGTTCACGTTGTTGAATCTCCTTGAAATGCGAGACTTTAGGAATCTTACTAGTGGTCACAAATGAGGGAAATGGTTTGTTCTTCCCTTGTACCATAAAAACAGCTGATCCATATGTCCGTTCTCGGGAACTCGTGAATGCTACAAACCCCTGACTAATAAATTGTTGAGTGCAAATTTTCAGTTACATTAGATAAACTTTTATCATCACTTATCAATGCTGTCCCAAATCCTCAGCTTTTGTCCCTGACGAGGATAAACGATCCCCCGGCGTCGTTTGCTAAAATAACAGCTTTTGGAGCAATTTAAAGAACTAATTCCGCCTGCTTCCGTGTGTCTTGTAAGGCTAATCCTCCAACTGTGACGATGGAACCACTTACAGCCCTAAATTAAAGTACGTTCTTTGTGCCTCCAGGGTAACTTTCCTCGTGAATCAAAGTAATTTCACACCTATGCCTCAGTCTGCAACCACCTCTTGTTTTGTGCCACAAGCGACAAATCGTGGTAGTCAACCATCGGACGATCATCAAGGACCAGTGGACAGTCATTATCAATCTCGTAGTACCATAGTACATTCAGTAACAATAGTCAGGGACTTGTTACAACTGTGGTTTCCGTGGCCATATTGCAATTAATTGTCCTGATAGTCACCCTAAGAGGCATCGTACTGATGATGAGTACCAGTCTGATCTGCTGTACTGTACTTACCATAGAAAAACATGGACATGACACATCTGAATGCAATGCTCTCTACAACCTTCAGTACTCTAGATCTTTCCGTGGCCGTTCCAACTGCAGAACCAGGAGAGGAAACAGAGGTCGTGGTTCTCAGACTAACCAGAACCAGGCTCATTCTTCCAATTCGGGGAATTCAGCGCCCCAGTTCCCAAAACCCTCCCATGGTGACAGTAGGTGAAAATGAGTACACCATCCCCGTTCACAATTCCTTTGAAGCCTTAAGCAGTCTCGAGAATGACAGTCCTGCTGATGATGTTGCTTCACACGTCTCTGACGTAGATGATTTTGGGGATGAAGTGGAACAAATCTTTTCTGATGACAACCCTCCTTTTTGTTTGCACATAACTTCCAATGCAACCATAGGTTCCATAGTACAAGCATCTGTTCATAATGCACCCATTCATGTGTTCATATTATCAGGTCTAGTTTGTTTAAGGGTAAGCAGTTACGACATGTCCTTCTCATAGAACAGACTCATGTGTCCGCCCTTAGTGGAGTAGCTGGTTCTCACCTGCGTGTCCGAGGTCGGACTTCCCTCACCTTTTCTATCCAAGGTGGAGACTTTACTGTTTCCTTCCTTGTTGTCGATCAGATTACTTTCCCTGGCAATCTTCTACTGGGATTTGCTTCCATGCGAGACTTACGTATTGTGCTCAACCCTTACCTATGGCATGCCCAAATTGATGACTTGATCGTACCATTTTGGAGTCACCAGCTTGGATCCAAGATCTGCCATACTGTTGCAGGGTACGACGTTCGGATTAAGTCCTTACAGGCCAGTGCATTTTCCAGTAGCATACCCAAGTGGTCAGGCACTGTTGATACTGTCACTCCTGTCTGTGTTCCACCTACAACTTCAGGCTTGCAATATAGTGTCCAGTTACCTCAGGTGTCCGAGGACGCTCTAACTACCTTGAGCTTATCCCTGCAATGTCTGCTAGTTCAAGTAGTAGTTTCTCCACAGGGGACGCCTTGTCAGAAAACGATTACTTGTAACTAGTAATGCCATCTCTTGTTGATGTCACATGCCGTCTGCAGAAAGACGTTTGTGTCGTGGCTAGTGCCCTCACTAGAGTGTCTGTTGTTGTTCCTAGTGTTCCAGATGGTGATAACGTCCTAGTTGACAGTGATTCCTGCAAAGTAAAGGGTTTATTTGTTGAGCCATCCTTACATGTTGTAAGAGATAGTAAGATCCATTTCTTCCTTGCTAACATTTCTGGTCACAGTGTTCGTCTCAAAGCAAATGGCAATGTTGTTGACCTTCTTCACTATCCTTACCCAGTTCAGGTAGAGGATGAGTTGTCACCTGACCAGTGGGTCTGTGCTATTTCTACCGGGGAGACCTCATCCACTTCACTGGATCAATCCATTCCACCAGTTGAGGAGAAAGACAGCTCCCACTGACTTCCCAGATGAGGTCAAGCGTTTGTTGATGCTGTTGAACAAATGTCGTAAAGCCATTGCCTTACCAGGTGAGAAGATGGGTATAACGAACTTATTGTCCCATCGTATCCCACTTGAACCTGGTACTAGACCTATCTATATACCTGCGTACAGAATGCCTCATTCACAAGTTGCTGTCGCAGAAGAATTGATTAATCAAATGCTTGATGATGTAGTTATTGCACCTAGAAATTCACCCTGGAATGTGCTCTTGATCTTAATACCTAAGAAGGATGGTCCTTGGCTCCCAGTGATTGCCTTTAGGAAGTTAAATGTGAAAACTATTCCAGATCGCTTCCCACTTCCTCTACTTGGTGATCATTTACATAACATCAGAGATAACAAAGTCTTTTCAACTCTGGACTTGTTACAAGGTTTTAGCAAGCCTCTCTTCACGAGGACAGCCAAGAGCTAACTGCATTCTCCACTCCTACAGGTCATTATCACTTCTTCCATATGGCCTTTGGGTTACAATCTTTCCCTATCACATTCTCAAGGCTCATGACTAATATCTTTAGAGGTCTCATAGGTAATGCACTTATGGTGTACTTAGATGGCGTAATCGTCATGTCTGAAGACGTGATATGCACTTGAAAAGACTTGATGTAGTACTTGGTAAGCTTGAAAAAGCCAATTTAAAGATCAAACTGTCTAAATGTCAATTTTTCAGATCAGAAATAAAGTTTCTTGGTCACGTAGTCACTCCTAGAGGGGTTACGACTGACCAAAGTAAAGTAACTGCAGTACTAAATTTTCCATCTCCCAAAACTGCTGATGCTGTAAGATCCTTTGTGGGCTTAGCAGGTTTTTATAGATCTTTCATTGCCAATATTTCTTCCATAGCAGCTCTTCTGAGTTGCTTAAGAAAGATGTTCCTTTCGTTTGGACCTTCCATCAAGAAAGAGCATTCCAAACTCTAAAAGAAAAGCTAACATCTGCTCCAATTTTGAAATTTCCAGATTTTTCTAAGCCCTTCTATCTGACAACTGATGCTAGTTCAATTGGCATAGGTGCCGTACTAGCTCAGAACACTGATGGCAAGTACGACACAGTTGCATTTGCTAGCCGAGTCCTTATGAAGGCTGAACGTAATTATACAGTAACGGAGCAAGAAGCTTTAGCAATAGTATGGTCTTTAAAACAATTCTGAGACATTATGTATCAGTACTCTGTTCAAGTCTTGACAGACCACGCTCCACTGATACCTTTATTCCAGAACAAACAACCTACTGGATGGACCAGATGGACCTTGACTATCCAAGAGTTCAATCCCACCTTTGAACATTTACCTGGCAAGTCAAATGTAGTCGCAGATGCTTTATCGCGACATGCTAGTATAGTAACTACAGACCCTCCATTTACTGGCAAGGACGTAAAGTATGCTCAATGAACAGATCCCATGTGGTCTGGTGGGATTCGATTCCTGCTTCAGGAAGATCTTATTCTGACTGTGAAGCCACCAGCACCCATCAGTGATTTTGTCATTAACCAAGAATTACTGTATCGAACAGCCGAGATGGGTACTCCTAGCAGAAGGGTATACCAGTTAGTAATTCCACAGTCACTAGTGAATGTAGCCTTACAGAGCTAGTTCACGATGTACCAGGTGTTGCGCACCCTGGTATGGATCGTTCAGTAAAACAAGCCAGATTGAAATACTTTTGGCCTCGTATGGCAACTGATATTTCTGAGTATGTTAAGAAATGTAGTATCTGCATGCAACATATAGGAAATGTTAATGGTCCTAATCCAATCCAAGTGTCTCACTACTAGCGAACCGTGAGAAAGAGTTGCGCTTGATTTGTTAACTAATTTCAAATGTTCCCTTCAGGGCAACAAACATCTGTGTGTTATGGTAGACCATTTCACCAGATATTGTAAGTTAGTTGCTGTTGCAGATAAGACTGCTGAGACAGTAGCTAAAGCGTTTAAAGAACGCATCATCTGCAGGCATACCACCCCTAAGTCCCTAGTAACAGATAATGGAGGTGAATTCTGTAATGAGATTCTTGAAAGTTTGTGTACTTCGTACAAGATCTCTAAATCCACCATTGTTCCTCATCATCCTGCCAGCAATGGGTAAGTGGAACTAACCAATAAGAAAGTACTTGATGTCTTGAGAGCCACTATCAATCCCAACAGTGAAACTTGGGACGAAGTTATACCTGATGTTCAGTGTGCCACAAATTCTGCTTACAGTGTTTCTATAGGTGACACTCCACATTATGCATTGTACGGTGTAGATAAACGTTTGCCTTATGAGTTGTTATACTCTAACCTGAAACCAAATTACAACCCTGATGATTTCATAGCAACTCGTACCAGCCTAGTTCAGAGCGTCTTTAGAAGAATCCGTGAAACACTTCATAAATCAACAGCAGAATTTACAAGAGTCGCAAACACTCGAGCAAAACCATCAAAAATTACAGTAGGTTTGAGAGCTATGATGACTAACTTTAACAAAACGTCTGCAGTGCCTAAGCTTGATCAAAAGTTTGTTGGTCCTTATTGAGTAGTTGAACATATTAATAGCAATAAGTATAAGGTTAGAGAAATTAGTACTGGTCAGTATAAAGAATCGCATTTAGATCATATGAAGTTAGTATGCGATAATAATGATGTTCCAACTCAGACTAATATGACAAACTCTGACAATCCTCCTGATCCTGTACCCTCTACCTCTAATACTCAGTCAGACGATCAACCTGAATGTTGTTATTCCCTACATACACGACAGATATTGAGAAATCCACAAGTATCATTTGTAACTACTAGTTCAGATTTGTCTCAAACATGGCATGAGTTAGCCAGTGCAACAGAGTTTGATCCTCCCAGAGATGACACCCTTTCTGCATATGTCAGTCGCACCCTAGCATAGTTGGGGTTAAATGTAAATAACCTGTATAGATGAATAATTACAGAATCAACTTATTAATATTCAAGAGTTTTTTTTTTTTGTGTGTTCACGTTCTTTCCAAATTCTGAGAATTAACAGTCCAGATTTGAGTGCACCAAGTCTGTCCTTCCTCAGAATCTGTAGATCACTTGAATACAGATCGATCAATCAATTTGTTTTATTATCACTTCTATTGTGTAATCTCAATGTTGAGTCTCATTCTATGAGTGTGCTATATTATACCTTGTAATGCATTACAGTAAGTTTCATTACAGTAAGTTACATTTGCTTTCATTCCAATATTCTCTTTACGTATGTTATAATGTTCAATTGTTGTGTATTTTGACATTGTATAGAATCAGCCCCAACCATAGGCCTGTCGTCTCTAGTTTGTATTAGTTGTATGATGGGACGACATACATTAGTGTCGCCGAGCTCTCAGTAGTACCATACCAGTAAACAGTTACCAGTGTCAGTAGTGACTCACTACCAACGTCTGTGTGAATCACTTGTTATTCACTGTTGCAGCTGACCTTAGAATGTTTTGAACACGCTCACCCCTAGGAACTATCTCGTGAGACAGTCTAAAGATAGGGAGCAGACACGTAGGTCAGGCTGGGCACTTCCCATATATTCCGTTTTAATTATACTCCATTATTGCTTATATGAGTATCCTTTACCTAATCCACGTTATCGAACCCACAGGACAACATCTTTCTGTGGGTCCTTAGAGAGGCAGCAGAGATGCTGTGTGTGCCACTAACAAAGATCTTCAACACATCATTTGAAACTGGGCAACTCCCCGAGGTATGGAAGATGGAAAACGTAGTCCCAATTTTTGAAAAAAGGAGACAGACATGAGGCATTAAACTACAGACCTGTGTCACTAACGTGTATGGTATGCAAAGTCATGGAGGAGATCATCAGGAGGAGAGTGGCGGAGCACCTGGAAAGAAGCAAGTGTATAATCGACAACCAGCAGGGTTTCAGGGAAAGAAAACCCTGTGTCACAGACCTACTGGAGTTTCATGACAAGGTGACAGAAGTAAGACAAGAGAGAGAGGGGTGGATCGACTATATTTTCTTGGACCGCAAGAAGACCTTCGTCACAGTTCCTCACAAGAGGTTACTGCAAAAGCTAGAAGATCAGGCACACATAACAGGAAAGGCACTGAAATGGATCAGAGAATACCTGACAGGGAGGCAATAACGAGTCATGGTACGTGACGAGATGTCAGAGTGGGCGCCTGTGGCAAGCGGGGTTCCACAGGGGTCAGTCCTAGGACCTGCGCTGTTTTTGGTATATGTGAACGACATAACGGAAGGGATAGACTCAGAAGTGTCCTTGTTTGCAGATGATGTGAAGTTAATGAGGAGAATCAAATCGGTCGAGGATCAGGCAGGACGACAGAGAGACATGGACAGGCTACAAGCCTGGTCCAGCAACTGGCTCCTTGAGTTTAACCCTGCCAAATGCAAAGTCATGAGGATTGGGGAAAGGCAAATAAGACCGCAGACACAATATAGTCTAGGTGGCCAAAGACTGCAAACCTCACGTCTGGCAGACCTAAGGATAGCGTTCCGATACCTCTGTAAGGAATAGTCCAAGACTCTGTACACCACTTACGTCAGGCCCATAATGGAGTATGCAGCACCAGTTTGGAATCCACACCTGGTCACGCACGTCAAGAAACTAGAGAAAGTGCAAAGGTTTGCAACAAGACTAGTCTCAGAGCTAAGGGGAGTGTCCTACGAAGAAAGGTTAAGAGAAATCGGCCTGACGACACTGGAGGACAGGAGGGTCAGGGGAGACATGATAACGACATGTAAAATACTGCGCGGAATAGACATGGTGGAGAAAGACGGGATGTTCCAGAGATGGGACACAGAAACAAGAGGTCACAATTGGAAGTTGAAGACTCAGATGAATCAAAGGGATGTTAGGAAGTATTTCTTCAATCACAGAGTAGTCAGGCAGTGGAATAGCCTAGAAACTGACGTAGTGGAGGCGGGAACCATACATAGCTTTAAGACTAGGTTTGATAAAGCTAGTGGAGCAGAGAGAAAGAGGACCTAGTAGCAATCAGTGAAGAGGCGGGTCAGGAGCTGTGACTCGACCGCAGCAACCACAAATAGGTGAGTGCACATAAACATGCACACGGGAGCCAGGAGGTGAGTCTCGACCCCAGAAACCACAATTAGGTGAGTACACACACACACACACACACACGCACACACACACACACACACACACACACACACACACACACACACACACACTCACTCACACACTAGCATGCAGTCCACACACGTAAACACACGCACACACACACACACACGTTAGGAAGTATTACTTCAGTCATAGAGTCGTCAGGAAGTGGAATAGCCTAGCAGTGGAGGCAGGAACCATACATAGTTTTAAGAAGAGGTATGACAAAGCTCAGGAAGCAGAGAGGGAGAGGACCTAGTAGCGATCAGTGAAGAGGCGGGGCCATTAGCTGAGTCTCGACCCCTGCAACAACAATTAGGTGAGTACAATTAGGTGAGTACACACACACACACTAGCATGCAGCTCACACACTTACACACACACACACACACACACACACATACACACACACACACACACACACACACACACACACACATGCACTAGCATGCGGCTCACACACTTAAACACACACACACTTGCATGAACCCCACGCACTTCCACACTCAAAACACACACACACACACACACACAGACACACACACACACTTGCATGAACCCCACACACTTCCACACTCAAACACACATACACACACACACACACACACACACACACACACACACACACACACACACACACACACACACACACCACACACACACACACTCACACACACTCGTGGAGGAGTCACGTGGCTTGAGCTCGTGTTTTGGTGGTAATTTCTGACTGTGCCATAAGGATTAGAGTGTGGGATATAGGCGTGTGCACGCATAAGAGTGCATATAATCACTTAAGCCCCCAAAAAAGGAAATATTAGTGATCACAGAAAAAAAAAACAAAGGAAATAGTGACTAAGTGTTTAGTGGGGGCCGTTGGAAGGAAGATGAACGGTTGTGTTCAGGCCTAAATAGTGTTGCCATAATAATGCAGTGGGGTATTTGAAGAATAAGTGCAACTCAAGACAAGGGAGATAAGAGATATGTATAGATGTGTCAGTAAATACAGTGAGTGAGTGAAAAAATTAGATGAGCTAGAGACTATAGTGCATAGAGGAAGTTAGTGGAAAAATTACCAAGAAGCATCAAGCATCTTCAACTTCTGGGGCAGGACGGACCCGCAACGTTACTCCACTGCCAGCCGCAAGTAATATTCACCTATTTTGAGTTGCATGGGGTCAATAGTACCTGTCTCTAGCTGGAATTGGGGGTCACTCTATCAGAATTAGAATAAGCAGCATTTACTGGCATTTAATAGAATTTAGAGATAGCTGCATACAGGCGAAGCCTAGTGTATTTATTTTTGAACGTAATTTTAAATGGATAAGACAGTACAGTGGGAACCAAGAGATCAGGTACATATGCAATACATATGTAGTACATACGTGGGAAATAAGGACTATTTACATAAACATATGCACACACACTAGGTGAGAACAGGGTCTGCTGTTAGGCACTTCAATAGCTGTAGCACCCACACACACACACACACACACACACACACACACACACACACACACACACACACACACACACACACACACACATGCACACACACACACACACACACACACACACCACACAACACACACACCATACGGGACACCACACACACACACACACACACACATACAGGATTTCACCCCTTTCCCTGTGAAGTGACCCTCTAACCTTCCTTTTCCCCACGTTTCTCTCCCTCTCCTCCTCTTTCTCTCTCTCTCTCTCTCCCTCTTCTCTCTTTTCTCTCTCTCTCTCTCTCTCTCTCTCTCTCTCCTCTCTCTCTCTCTCTCTCTCTCTCTCTCTCTCTCTCTCTCTCTCTCTCTGTCTCCCTTTCTCTCATCCTCTCTTTTTTTTTTTTTTACACAGGGTTTGACAACGTTAAGGATCCTCTCACTCTTTCTCTCTCTCTTCCTCTCTCTCTCTCTCTTCCTCTTTTTATTCTTTCTCTCTCTCTCTCTCTCTCTCTCTCTCTCTCTTCTCTCTCTCTCTCTTTCTCTCTCTCTCTCTTTTCTCTCTCTCTCTCTTCCCTTGTCACTCCCCCCTCTCTCTCTCTCTCTCTTCCCTTGTCACTCCCCCTCTCTCTCTCTTACCTTTTCCCTCTCTCTCACTTTCTCCCCCCTTTTCCCTTCTTTTACCCTCTCTCCTTCTACCCTCCCCTTCTCTCTCTCTCTCCCTCTCTCTCACTCTCTCCCCTTTTTCTTTTTCTCTTTCTTTCTCTCTTTCACTAAAAAAAAAAAAAAAGGGTTTGGGACTCGTAGGAATCAGGGATCAGATGACAATGGTACTGGTAGGGAGGAATGGATGTAGGAGCAGTGGAAAAGGATAGAGCAAGAATGGGAGAGAAAATTAGGAGAGCTTTCTGAAAAAATGGAGAAAGAGCTCTCTGTGAAATGGGAAAAGAGGTTGGAGAAGGAGACGAAGAATTGGGAGGCACAAGTCGAAACTGCAGTAGCCAGGATAAAGGTCCTAGAATTTGAGGTAAACAGGCTGAAGCAAGTCTCAGGGGTAGTGACCAGAGAAGACACACCATACGAAGCTGAGAGGCTGAACAGGAAGGAAGGAGATATGAATTATGCTAAGGTCATATCAGCCTGCAAAGAAGGGCCAGGGATTGGAAGGGAAGAGCAGATGGGTGCAGATTGAGAGGGAGATAGGTCGAATGCTGAGGCACAACCATGCTACCAAGAGCCACTGGAAAAATCAAGAGAGAAAATGATCACCTACAGACAGGAACCAGAGTCACAGAGGGAGAGGCAATGGGAGGAGGAAAGGGCAAAATCAGTGTTTATCCAGGGGCTTCGGGAGAGAGAGGAAAGGACACACACTGAAAGATGGCAGGAAGAAAGGAGATTGAGAAAATCATCATGGAAATAGGGGGAGAAGACATGGACGAGATTATAAATTTTCAGAGAATGGAGGGGGGGGGGTACTTGAAAAGGAGAAACCGACTGATCAAGCTGATTCTCAGGACAGAAACAGTGCAGAACAGGATCCTCCAAGAGAAACCATGGTTGAAAAGCTCGGAAGAGTACAAGAAGGTGTTCCTAGACAGAGACAGAACACAAACAGAGAGACAGCAGCTGAGGGAGAGGACAAAAAAGCGAAAGGAGCTAGGAAAGGAGACAAGGATGGAACCAGCAGAGGTCAGTCAGAGCAGAACAGAACAGCAAGGGCAAGCACACACAACTATCCTCAGAACCCCACAACCTATCACACCATCCCAACACACAATACAATCCATACCCACAGCCTCCACCCAACCCCCAACCATAGAATCCCACAGTATGCTACCAGGTCTCCCATCCCCAAAGGCCCCCCAAACCACAGTGTTGGAAAGGAAACTGAAGGTATGGTACACAAACGCTGATGGAATAACAAATATGTGAGAGGAGTGGCACGAAAGAGTCAAAGAGGCATCACCAGACATCATAGCGATCACAGAAACCAAGCTTACAGGTATGATAACAGATGCCACCTTTCCAACGGGATACCAGATCCTGAGGAAAGACAGCAGGGACAGGGGGGGTGGAGGAGTGGCATTGCTGATCAAACAACGATGGAATTTTGAAGAGCTGAAGAGAGGAGACAGCGGAGAAGAAAGTGATTGCATAGCGGGAACGCTTCAATAGAGAGCAATAGAGCGATGATTGACACACTGGCTGCAGTGGCCACAAGAGCTCATGCATGCAGGGCAAAGCTCCTGATCATGGGCGATTTTAACCACAAGGAGATTGAATGGGAGAACTTGGAGCCACATGGGGGCCAAGATACATGGAGGGTTAAGATGATGGAGGTGGTACTGGAAAACTTCATGTACCAACACGTAAGGGACACTACAAGAGAGAGAGAGGAGAGGATGAACCAGCAAGACTGGACCTAGTATTCACCTTGAGTAGTGCAGATATTGAGGACATCACATATGAAAGACCCCTTGGGGTCAGTGATCATGTGGTTTTGAGCTTCGAATACACAGTAGAGCTACAAGTGGAGGGGGAAGCAGGAAGGCCAGGACAAATGAAACCAAACTACAGGAAAGGGGACTACACAGGAATGAGGAACTTCCTGAATGAGGTTCAGTGGGACAGAGAACTGGCAGGGAAGCCAGTTAATGAGATGATGGAATATGTAGCAACAATGTGCAAAGAGGCTGAG
Organism: Cherax quadricarinatus; assembly: GCF_026875155.1. Classification (NCBI taxonomy): domain Eukaryota; kingdom Metazoa; phylum Arthropoda; class Malacostraca; order Decapoda; family Parastacidae; genus Cherax; species Cherax quadricarinatus. Next base: position 40,488,468 of record NC_069404.1, read on the forward strand.
GAGAGGTTTGTACCAAGGGTAACAGATAATGAAAAAAGCCAGGATGAGCCCATGGTTCACCCAAAGAAGCAAGGAGGCAAAAACCAAGTGTGCTAGGGAATGGAAGAAATACAGAAGGCAAAGGACCCAGGAGAATAAGGAGAGCAGTCTTAGAGCCAGAAACGAATATGCACAGATAAGAAGGGAGGCCCAACGTCAATATGAAAACGACATAGCAGCAAAAGCCAAATCTGACCCGAAGCTGTTATACAGCCACATCAGGAAGAAAACAACCGTCAAGGACCAGGTAATCAGGCTAAGGAAGGAAGGAGGAGAGACAACAAGAAATGACAGTGAAGTATGTGAGGAACTCAGCAAGAGATTCAAAGAAGAGTTCACAAAGGAGACAGAAGGGGTTCCAGAAAGACGGAGAGGTGGGGTGCACCACCATGTGCTGAACACAGTACACACAACCGAGGAAGAAGTGAAGAGGCTTCTGAGTGAGCTAGATACCTCAAAAGCAATGGGGCCAGATAACATCTCTCCATGGGTCCTGAGAGAGGGAGCAGAGGCGTTATGTGTACCCCTAACAACAATATTCAATACATCTATCGAAACAGGGAGATTGCCTGAGGCATGGAAGACAACAAATGTTTTCCCAATCTTTAAAAAAGGAGACAGACATGAAGCACTAAACTACAGACCAGTGTCAGTGACATGTATAGCATGCAAAATCATGGAAAAGATTGCCAGGAGAAGAGTGGTGGAACATCTAGAAAGGAATGATCTCATCACCAGCAGCCAACGTGGTTTCAGAGACGGGAAATCCTGTGTCACAAACCTACTGGAGTTTTGTGACATGGTGACAGCCGTAAGACAAGAGAGAGAGGGGTGGGTGGATTGCATTTTCTTGGACTGCAAGAAGGCGTTTGACACAGTACCACACAAGAGATTAGTGCAAAAACTGGAGGACCAAGCAGGGATAACAGGGAAGGCACTGTAATGGATCAGGGAATACTTGTCAGGAAGACAGCAGCGAGTCATGGTACGTGGCGAGGTGTCAGAGTGGGCACCTGTGACCAGCGGGGTCCCACAGGGGTCAGTCCTACGACCAGTGCTGTTTCTGGTATTTGTGAACGACATGACGGAATGAATAAACTCCGAGGTGTCCCTGTTTGCAGATGACGTGAAGTTGATGAGAAGAATTCATTCGACCGAAGACCAGGCAGAACTACAAAGGGATCTGGACAGGCTGCAGACCTGGTCCAGCAACTGGCTCCTGGAGTTCAATCCCACCAAGTGCAAAGTCATGAGGATTGGGAAGGGCAAAGAAGACCGCAGACGGAGTACAGTCTAGGGGGGCAGAGACTACAAACATCACTCAAGGAAAAAGATCTTGGGGTGAGTATAACACCAGGCACATCTCCTGAAGCGCACATCAACCAAATAACTGCTGCAGCATATGGGCGCCTGGCAAACCTCAGAACAGCATTCCGACATCTTAATAAGGAATCGTTCAGGACCCTGTACACCGTGTACGTTAGGCCCATATTGGAGTATGCGGTACCAGTTTGAAACCCACACTAGCCAGATGTAAAGAAACTAGAGAAAGTGCAAAGGTTTGCAACAAGACTTGTCCCAGAGTTAAGAGGTATGTCCTATGAGGAGAGGTTAAGGGAAATCAACCTGACGACACTGGAGGACAGGAGAGATAGGGGGAACATGATAACGACTTACAAAATACTGAGAGGAATTGACAAGGTGGACAAAGACAGGATGTTCCAGAGACTGGACACAGCAACACGGGGACACAGTTGGAAGCTGAAGACACAGATGAATCAAAGGGATGTTAGGAAGTATTTCTTCAGCCACAGAGTAGTCAGGAAGTGTAATAGTTTGGGAATCGATGTAGTGGAGGCAGGATCCATACATAGCTTTAAGCAGAGGTACGATAAAGCTCATGGTTCAGGGAGAGTGTCCTAGTAGCGACCAGTGAAGAGGCGGGGCCAGGTGCTTGGACTCGACCCCTGCAACCTCAACTAGGTGAGTACAATTAGGTGAGTACACACACACACACACACACTAGTATGCAGCCCACACTCTTCAACACACACACACTTGCATGAACCCCACACACTTCCACACTCAAACACACCACACACACACACACACACACACACACACACACACACACACACACACACACACACACACACACACACACACACACACACACACTAGTATGCAGCCCACACACTTCCACACACACACTTGCATGAACCCCACACACTTCCACACTAAAACACACACACACACCTAGTATGCAGCCACACACTTCCACCTAGGTGAGTACACACAAACACAACATACACACACAGACATACACAGACACACACGCACACACACACGCGCACACACACACACACACACAGAGGAGCCACGAGCTGAGTCTGTCCCCTGCAACCACAATTAGGTGAGTACCACCACACCACAAAACACCCACACACTCACAACACACACACACCACATACACACACACACACACACACACACACACACACACACACACACACACACACACACACCACACACACACCACACACACACACACACACACACACACATACACACACACACACACAACACACACACACACACACACACACACACACACACACACACACACACACACACACACACACACACAACCACACACACACACACACACACACACACACACACACACACACACAACACACACACACACACACACACGCACACACACACATACACACACACACACACACACACACACACACACACACACACACACACACACACACACACACACATACACACACACACACACACACCTGACGACACTGGAGGACAGGAGAGATAGGGGGGGATGTGATAACGACATATAAAATACTGTAAGGAATTGACAAAGTGGATAGAGACAGAATGTTCCACAGATGGGACACAGCAACAAGGGGGCACAGATGGAAGTTGAAGACACAGATGAATCACAGGTATGTTAGGAAGTATTTCTTTAGTCACAGAGTAGTCAGGAAGTGGAATAGTTTGGGAAGCGATGTAATGGAGGCACTAGCATGCAGTTCACACACTTCCACGCACACACTAGCATGTGGCTCACATTCTTCCAAAGACACACTAGCATGAAGTTCAAACACTTCTACAACACACACACTAGCATGAAGCTCACACACTTTCACACACACACTAGCATGCAGTTCACACACTTCCACACACACTCTAGCATGTGGCTCACATTCTTCCAAAGACACACTAGCATGCAGCTCGCACACTTCCACACATACTCACCTACAATGCAGCTCACACACTTCCAGACACACACTAGCTTACAGCTCACACTCTTCTCACACACTAACATGCAGTTCACACACTTCTACGCTCATGCACTAGCATGCAACTCACACACTTACATACACACACTAGCATGCAGCTCACACACTTCCATACACATGCACATTAGAATGCAGATGACACCCCTCCACACTCACACATTAGCATGCAGATCACTCACTTCTACACACACACACACACGCTAGAATGCAGCTCACACACTTCTACTCACACACACTAGCATGCAGCTCACAATGTTTCCCACACACTCTAGCATGCATCCCGCACTCTTCCACATATATACACACACACTAGCAAGCAGCCCATACACTTCCTCACACACACTAGCATGCATGCAACACAGTTCCACACATACTAGCATGTTGTTGAAAATATCGTAAGAGGCGTAAGAGGGGAGAGAGAGGACGCCTAGAGACTTGTGTCAGTTATCTATGTACTTAATTCTGAGAAGTAGCCTCGTACTCCTAGGCTAATAATATTCAACAATTACTATATTACTACTACACATATTTAAGTTAGAGACAGTCGTTTAGCTTTAAGGCAGTAGCTACGCTTCTCATAAACAATATTCCGTAGATAAGATTTTGCCACCGAAGTGGCTAGTTTATTGTGTACCTCATATCCATCCTGTGGACGGTAGCGCAAGAGCATATGGATACACAAAAGGCCTAAGAACTAGGCCCCAAATTTAAACAGGAATACATTTTGGATTAATCACAAATCTATAGTCATTTACTGTTACAAGCAAATTTAGGAAATTTCTTAGATACGGGTATCTTATTTTCTTTAAATAAGATATCTTGACATGTCACATGGGTTTTTTTTTATTGTCTATCTCGCATTCCTCAATAATGGACAATTAAGCACATATATTCAAGACGTGACCATTCCAGATCACATTTTTTACATTATTTTTGATCATCATCGGTTTCCCCAAACTGCCGAAGTACTTGAAACCCAAGCCTAACCTGGCCACTAAAACATCATCATCGTTCAAAATGCACGTTGCTCCATAAACAACTTATCAATATTCAGTTATCATAGGGGGTTATAGACACTCAGCTTCTAACTGCTTTCCTATAAAAAATTTTTCATTATTACTTCCTCCTAATTTATTCCTGATGCAACACAGAATCCCAAAAATTTTATATTCTACTTTTCCCTTCGGGGTACTTTTCTTGGCAACATATCAATTTTATCATAAGGAGTAACCCAAATGTGTGAGGGGACCTAGCAATTGTACATTAATTCCTTTGTCCGGATTTTCGATATCTATACCGGGCTTCCCCAAGGCATGTCGTTGGAGTCTTATATAGTTAAGAGCATTTATTGATGACATAGAATCAGTAATGATGATAGAGTCCCAAGCTCAGTGTAAATTAGTTTTAGCCCATTGGGATTGCAACATTCAGCTTGAAAGTAACCCCAGTTTTTAAAATCTTATGCCTAGTTCAACAAGTTTATTATCATTTTTAAAAAGGGAGGGGGAAAAACAAGAGCAACAGCCCTGCCAGAAGACTCCTGTTTAGATCCATCAGTGTATATTATTGTGATAATTTATTACTACCACTGGGCGAGAAATTTCTTCTTGACGGGTTGCTTCAACATGTGTTTAAAGGAAGGGATTACTAGCAAGGGTTTTCTTGGGGGGACTTACAGGTGGGGAATTAAAAATGAACACATCTTCCAGGGGGGTAAATGCTCTTGTCTACAGTGATACAGTTCATGCATGTTATAAAACAAATGCAGTTGCCCTTTTCACAATCCTTTTTAGATTGTGGTATTTACTTCTAAACACTTATATGGTTTACTGTACATGAGTAGGCCCCTTTTAAACCCCCGCCATTTGAATGTACAAAAGGGAAGGGTGAGGCAGCCCGGTTAGTCGGTCACATTTCGCAGTGAACCGACCCCTTTTTGGGTCCTTTGCAGGGTGACTACATTTTTGTACCCTACGCTCACCACGGGCAAGGGGACTCGCTAGCTGAACCAGGGGTGTGGACTCACACGGGTTTATTTCCGGAAACCCCCCCGTTCCCACCCCCACCACGTAGTATTTGAATGAAAACAAGTGTACCCAGTGGAGAGGGGGCATCCCACGTGTGGAAAATACTGTATTTTTTTCCGTTTTAAAAGGTATTTTGAAGAAAATTTGAAAACTTGTATTTAAATAAAAGTTAATTGTAAATAGAAAAAGAACCAGCGAGGTGGGTAGCGTCGCGGAGAGAGAACCATTGTTTGAACGGGGAAAACGCACGCTAGTGAAATGTGCTAAATTCGTCGTTTTGGGGGTTAAATTGGGTTGAAACCTCCCAAAAGGGCAAAAATTTTTGGAATTGCAGCCTGCAAACTTGAGAAGGGGAGGGGATAGGACAGCCCGGGGAACCCCAGCAAAGTTGTCATAATTTATGTTAAACGGCCAGTATTTTTCTTATATTTTTGGGGCAAGGGGGTTTGTGTATGACACCCCATAATCTCCAGACAAATGAGGGGTATTTAGATAAATTCCCTTTCAATGATATTTTATTCTTTTTTTAAATTTTAACATACAGCCCACATATTTATTTTAAATGTTTTAAAAATTCCTGTGATGTAAATTCATTTGAAATTAATATGGGCCAGAGAGCTTGGGGAGAATGACAGTATGGGACCCCAAAGGGGGACATTTTTTTCGGACCTAAAATGTCCAAAAATCCTACATGTCCAAAAACCCTTTGATAAAGAAAATCACTTTGTTACCTTTTACGGATGTATTTTAAGAGGTTCATCCAGATATTTTAAATTTTCCATACCACGACCATAGATTACATACCTGCCTTTAAAATTTACACTGCATGCGTCTTAGCGTTTGAAAAACAATAATACAAAAGAACTTCAACTAATTTTTTGACCAAAGACTCAGGGAGATTAACACCAGCAATCCTCATCATCTTTTAAAAACACGGAGGAAGACATGTCTAGGGTGCTTCCCCCAAAAAAATAACCACCTTGGATTCAGTACTCCCCGGCTCCGGCTGGGTTACAGTTCAAGAAATGGCAAAGTACTTTATAAACAGTGGCTTTTAAGACCATTCAGGAAAAAAACTTTCATTTTTCCCCTGCAAATAAAGCGTTTACCACGTGTGTGTGTGTGTGTGGTGGTGTGGTTTTGTGTTGTGTGTGTGTGGTGTGTGTTGTGTTGGGGTGTGTGTTGGGGTGTGTGGGTGTTGTGGGGTGTGTGTGTGTGTTGTGGGGTGTGTGTGTGTGTTGTGTGGGGTGGTTGTGTGTGTGCGTGTGGTGTTGGTGTTTGTTTGGTGTGTGGTGTGTGTTGTGTGTGTTGTTGTGTTTTGGTGGGTGTGCGGGTGTGTGTGGTTGGTGTGTGTGTGTGTTGTTTGTGTGTGTGGGGTGGTGTGTGTGTGTGTGTGTGTGTGTGTGTGTGGTATTTGGTGTGGTGTTGTGTGTTGGTATTGGTTGTACTTTTGGGCTTGTGTACTCAAAAAATTGGGGTTGCAGGAGTCAGACTCAGCTCCTGGCCCTCCTTTTTCCTGACGCTACTAGATCCATCTCTCCTCCTGCTACCTGACTTTGTCATCCCCTCGTTTTAAAAGCTATGATGGTTCCGCCTCTACTACATCACTTGGAACTTTCCCACTTCCTGACCTCATGACTGAAGAAATACTTCCAACATCCCGTACCGTCTGGAGCTTAGCTTCCAATTGTTCCACTTGCGTGTCCCATCCGGGAACATCCGCTCTGTCCACCTACTATTCACGCATATTTTTGTACGCGTTATCATTTCTCCCCCTGCCCTTCCGTCCCCATGTCGCCGCCCCGTTTCCTTCAGCTTTCTTCGTAGGACTTTCCCCCCTGACTCCGAACACCCCTTTTTTGAAAACCCTTTTGACTTTCTCTAACTTCTTGACGTGCTTGACCGGGTGGGGGTTCCAAACGGGGTTTTTGCATACTCCAGTAGGGGCCTGCTACACTGACAGTGTCTTGAACGATTCCTTCTAAGGTATCGGAATGCTTTTCCCTTTTTTTTTCCCCAGGCGCCCCTAGCTGCAGCATTTACTGATTGATGTGCGTTTCGGGAGACATGCTCTGTTAGGGTCCCCCCTAATTTTCCTCCTTGAGTAAATTTGCAGTCTTTTCCACCTACCTAACTTGTCTGCGGTCTTCTTTGCCCTTCCCGATCTCATGATTTTGCTTTTTGGCGGGGTTGAATCGAAAAGCTATTACGGGACCACAGTCCCCTGTCCAGGTTTCTTTTAGTTCTGCCTGACCTCACTGTTTTAAACTGCATCATAAACTCCACATCATCTGCGAACAGGGACATTTCAAGTCTATCTTTTCCATCTGTCATCAATATACCAAAAAAAGCACTGGTCCAGCTGCCCCCCTGTGGACCCCCCCGTCACAGGCGCCTCTGTGAACCCCATCACGACCATGACCTTGTTTTCCTTCCCGTCAGGTATTTTCTGATGATTGCAGTGCTCTTTTCCCGTTAAATGCGCCTGACCTCCGCTTTTGCACTAATCTCTTGTGAGGGAAGTTCGAAGGGCCTTTTCCCCCAGTCCGGAAAAAACAATCAACCCCCCTCTCCCTCGTGGGCTTACTTTTAGTTTTTTTTTTATAAAACTCCAGAAGGTTGAAACAAAGGATTTGTCTTCCATAATCCTCTGGTTTCGTTTTATTATCGTTCTGCCCCCGGGGGCCCACCACCTGCTCCTGATAATCTTTTCCACGACTTTGCATACTCTATACAATGACACTGGTCCCGTATTTAGTCCCATTTCTGTCCTTTTTTTAAAAATAAACTACATTTTCCCTCTTCCATACCTCAGACAGTTGCCCATTTCAAGGAATGTGTTTTGATTTGGTTAATGGGACACACAGCATCTCTGCCCTTCTCAAGGACCCCAGGAGATGTTGCCCGGGCCCACGCATTGTGGTGTTTGGAGTGTAAATTTTTTTCTCATACATGGGAGTATTGATTCGTGTGTGTGGTACTCCCTTTTTGGTGTGTGGTGTGTGTTTACCACCATGTGGTGTGTGTGTGTGGTGGTGTGTGGTGTGGTGTGTGTGTGGTGTGGTGTGGTGTTTTGTGTGTGTGAGTGTGGTGTGTGTGGGGGTGTGTGCATTGTACTCACCTAGTGTGTGTGTGTGTGTGTGTGTGTGTGGGTGGTGTGTGTGTGTGTGTTGTGTGACCCCCAAAAAAAATCACCGATAAATCCCCACAGTTTTGACCGGATGGGCGGTGAATTGCTCTTACTTTATAATTTTTCATGATTGCAAAACCCTGTATAAAACATAAGTAAGTATATTTACTTACTTACATGCTTCAAAACCCTTGCAATTTGGACTTTTATTTCCCTTTTTACCTTGTTCGCTGTCGAACTTTTAGGCCCATCCCTGGACCAATTATGTACCTCTGAAATCTTTTACTCCGCCCACAGGTGGGTATGGGGACTTTATAAAAATATTAAACTAAACTACAGTAGGGAAAAAGGTCATACCCCATTTATAGAAGTACCCCTGAAGTGTGCGGGGAGCTGCATCTGGGTTCACACGAAACAGTGAACCCCAAAAATCGACTCCGTAATCCCACAAACACGCCCAATTCCCCGCACTCACCCACCCCCGCACACACACTAGCATCCACCCACACGACTTCAAAACACTAGCATGCAGCCACACACTTCCACACAAACAACACCCCCGTATGTAGGCTTGCATGCAAACAAACTGGTCATAAAAGGAACTGTATGGGACTTACTTGAGACGTCTCCAATTTACAGGCCGTCCAGAAAAGTTTTTGGACCGACGATGCAAATGTAACCACACATGGGGTGTAAGGGGGAAAGGGATGAAAGTATAATTTTCCCCAGGGGGTGCTGTGTAAGCTATCTAAAAAATGATTGCTGAGATACTATTGGGTTTGAACTCAAAAGTCCGTACCCAATGCGACTAAGGGTGTTTCAAACCCCCGTGACACAAGAACTGTGCAGTCCCCCTTATAACAAATTGGTTTAAAAACCTACCTTGCTCTTGTACATGAAGATGGTATTAGTGACTTGACAGAAGCTGAAGTGTCCTTGGATGCCCAGTCTTCCACACTCTAGGAAATCACACTGGACATTTTCCACAAGATTTGTTCTTTCCTGTAATCAAAATTTCAGGAAGCGATCACACTTCTCTGTAATTGTTTTCCTGTGTCCCTTTAATTTTTTATCACAAAAACGCACGGGGCAGCATTCTTTTTTTCTTTTCCGGCATTTTTGTTTCCCCTTGCTGGGTTTAAAGTAATCTGAAACGCCCCCAGCGCCTACACCCTCTGCCCCGTAACCAAAAGGAAAAGCTGATTCAAGAAATTTCTTTTTTCCTTCCAAACTTCAACAAAAACTATACTAGATGCTTGATTTCTTGATATACTTGATCACTGACAGTTCATTATGTCCCACATGTGAAAAAAGTGGGTAAAGTTTTCCCCGTACCTTTCCTTTGCATACAGAGATTGTTACTCTCGTTAAAATCACAATGGAAACACGGTCTCTTTCAAACTGGCCAGTCATAAATTACCGCATGCGCAGTTAGCATTTGAGAACAAAAATAAGAAAAAAACTTCAACTGAATTTATTTTCCTAAGATCAGGAGATTGACACCACTCCATCTATCATCATCCATCATGCAGGGGGGTCACATTTTATGGTGATCCAACAAAAAAACCACTCTTGGATGTCCTACCCCCCGGCTCCGGGTGGGTTACAAGTATCTTGGCAGTTTAAACACCACACCATATTAGACCAAATAAATGTAAAATTTGCCAATGGACATTGTCAATTGTCCCCCAAGAGTGTCAAAGTATTTTTTTTACAGGTTATATTACAACCATTCAGGAAAAATACCCCGACTTGCGCCCCATAAAAATAGCAATTAAAAAAAGGTACTCACCTATTTTTTCTCACCCAGTTGAGGTTGCAGGGGTCGATCCAAGCCCTGGCCCCGCCTCTTCATAGTGGTGTGGTGGTGTGACTTTAATTAATATTTTCACCAATAACTCTCACGTTGTGCCCGGGGGGTGGACTGTGAATTCTCAATTACTTCAAATTTTTTCATGATTTTAACCATGTATAAACAAATAAGTAAATTTACTTACAGGTTCATTTCCTTTGTATCTTTTGATTTCATTACATATGACCTTCATCAGCTGTCAGAACTTTTGGAGCCCATCCCTGGGCCCAGATATACCTCTAAAATCTTTGACTACCGCCCACAGGGGAAGGGTTTTGGGGTACATGAAAATATTAAACAAAAATACAGTGAGGAATAAGGGCATACCCAATGAATACGCCTTTAATGGCGGCAGGGTGCAGCTGGGTTTACGGGGGCAACGATGAAACCCCTAACCCGACCCGTTTTTATCCCCCAAAAACTGCCAATTCCCCCCCACTGTATCCCACCACACTACATCCACCCACACGACTTCCACATACACACACTACATCAGCTCCACACTTCACACACACACCTAAAATGTAGCTCACACACTTTACACACCACTAGCAAGCACTCAAACACTTCTACACCACACATCTAAAATGCAGGACACCACTTCCACACACACACACTAGCATGTACTCAAAACTTTTACACACACATAACTAGCATGCAGCTCACACACTTCCACACACACTCGCATGCAGCTCACACAGTTCCACACACACTAGCATGTAGCTCACACACTTTGACACACACCACACTAGCATGCAGGACACACACTTCCACACGCACACTAGAATGCAGCTCAAACTTCTACACACACACATACTAGCATGCAGCTCACACACTTCTACACACACACATACTAGCATGCAGGACACACACTTCCGCACACACACTAGCATGCAGCTCACACACTTCCACACACACACACACTAGCATGCAGCTCAAACACTTCTACACACACACATACTAGCATGCAGGACACACACTTCCACACGCACACTAGAATGCAGCTCACACACTTCCACACACACACACACTAGCATGCAGCTCAAACACTTCTACACACACACACACACTAGCATGCAATACACACACTTCCACACACACACTAGTATGCAGCTCAAACCACTTCTACACACACACATACTAGCATGCAGCTCACCACATTTCCACACACACACACACACACACACACACACACTAGCAATCAGCCCACACACTTACACACACACACACACACACACACACAACACACACACACACACACACACACACACACACACACACACACACACACAGGGGCAGTGACCAGAGAAGACACAGCATATGAAGCTGCGAGGCCGAACAGGAAGGAAGGAGTTATGAATTATGCTAAGGTCATATCAGCCCGCCAAGGAGGGCCAAGGAGTGAAAGGGAAGAACAGCTGGGTGCAGATGGAGAGGGTGATAGGTCGAATGCTGAGGCACAACCATGCTATCAAGAGCCACTGGAAAAATCAAGGGAGAAAATAACCACATACAGGCAGGATCCAGAGTCACAGAGGGTGAGGCAATGGGAGGAGGAAAGGGCAAAATCAGTGTTTATGCATGGGCTTCAGGAGAGAGAGGAAAGGACACACACTGAAAGGCAGCACGAAGAAAGAAAGGAGATTGAGAAAATCATCACGGAAATAGGTGAAGAGATGGACGAGATTGTAAATTTTCAGAGAATAGAGGGGTACTAGAAGGGGAGAAACCGACTGATCAAGCTGATTCTCAGGACGGAAACAGTGCAGGACAGGATCCTCCAAGAGAAACCACGGTTGAAATACTCGGAAGAGTACAAGAGAGTGTTCCTAGACAGAGACAGAACACAAACAGAGAGACAGCAGCTGAGGGAGAGGACAAAAAAGCGAAAGGAGCTAGGAAAGGAGACAAGGATGGAACCAGCAGAGGTCAGTCAGAGCAGAACAGAACAGCAAGGGCAAGCACACACACAACTATTCTCAGAACCCCACAACCTATCACACCATCCCAACACACACTACAATCCATACCCACAGCCTCCACCCAACACCGAGCTATAGAATCCCACAGTATGCTACCAGGTCTCCCACCCTCACAGGCCCCCCAAACCACAGTGTTGAAAAGGAAACTGAAGGTATGGTACACAAACACTGATGGAATAACAAATAAGTGAGAGGAGTGGCAGGAAAGAGTCAAAGAGGCATCACCGGACATCATAGCGATCACAGAAACCAAGCTTACAGGTATGATAACAGATGCCATCTTTCCAACGGGATACCAAATCCTGAGGAAAGACAGAGGGAACAGGGAGGGGTGGAGGAGTGGCATTGCTGATCAAAAATCGCTGGAATTTTGATGAGCTGGAGAGAGGAGACAGCAGAGAAGAAAGTGATAACATAGCGGGAACGCTTCACTCTGGAGGTCCCAAGGTGGCAATAGCAGTGATGTATAACCCACCACAGAACAGCAGGAGGCCAAGGCAAGAGTACGACGAGAGCAATAGAGTGATTGTTGACACACTGGCTGCAGTGGCCAGAAGAGCTCATGCATGCAGGGCAAAGCTCCTGATCATGGGTGACTTTAACCACATGGAGACCGATTGGGAGAACTTGGACCTGCATGGGGGCCAAGATACATGGAGGGCTAAGATGATGGAGGTGGTACTGGAAAACTTCATGTACCAACACGTAAGGCACACTACAAGAGAGAGAGTAGAGGATGAACCAGCAAGGCTGGACTTAGTATTCACCTTCAGTAGTGCAGATATCGAGGACATCACATATGAAAGACCCCTTGGGGCCAGCGACCATGTGGTTTTAAGCTTCGAATACACAGAGCTACAAGTGGAGGGAGAAGCAGGAAGGTCAGGACGAATGAAGCCAAACTACAAGAAAGGGGACTACACAGAAATGAGGAACTTCCTGAACGGGGTTCAGTGGGACAGAGAACTGGCAGGGAAGCCAGTTAATGAGATGATGGAATATGTAGTAACAAAATGCAAGGAGGCTGAGGAGAGGTTTATACCCAAGGGTAACAGGAATAAGAAAAAGCCAGGATGAGCCCCTGGTTCCCCA
>NC_069404.1:40502418-40649918 GCF_026875155.1 Cherax quadricarinatus
CACCTCGATCATGCTGGACAAGCATGGCACTGGCAGAGGGAGGCACATGTGCAGTGTATTTCACAGATGGTTCTGTCGACCCTGACAGGAAGAGAGCAGCAGCTGGACTGTACCACAATGGTCACACACAAGGCTGGCGACTCCCTGACCACTGCACGATCCTTCAAGCTGAGCTGGTGGCGATTCAGCAGGCATTGTCACATGCCCTACGACATCGACTCCGACCTGTCATACATGTTGATTCCACCTCTGCAATCAATGCCCTCTCCCATCCTCAACCACAGGATAATGTTCACCTCATCACATCGATCCTGAGCATAATGACAGCCTTAGAAGTTCAGGGTAATAGATCGACATTGAACTGGATCCCCAGCCATGCTGGCATCCGGGGAAATGAGGCGGCAGATGATGCAGCCAAGGCAGCAACAGACTATCCACATGTTGGGATTACTGTCCAAATCAGCCTACGACAGACCAAACATGGTGGCTGCCAGAGCCACGAAACTTATGGGGGAGGTCTTAGGTGATACCCCATCTCAACAGTGGTACCGAGCAGCGACTCAGGGAGAACCCCCTCCATATGATAGAAGCTGGTCCAGAGCGCAGTGTACCGCCATCCATCGGCTTCGTTTGGGCTTTCCCACAGCCAAGATGATGGTAGACAAGGCTGAGGAGGAGATGTGCCAGTACTGTCAGCACGTTGTCCAGCGGCCCCTAACACACTATCTTCTAGAGTGCGAAGCTACTGAGACACTCCGCAGGCAACTAGGGTGATATTCCCTCCCGAAGAGGAACCCAGAGATGACTGCGGCCACACTAGTGTACCATGGGGTCAACGAACCAGACAAGCTGTTACCTGTGATAATGACATATCCTCCTCCTCGCTAGTGTCCATAGTTTACATATGGTGTCGCTTATGAGATGCACCAGTTGAACTGACCAGAGGGGCGCTTAAACGGCATGCGTCGCATCATTGTGGAAACCTTTCTCCATCGGGAGCCAGAGACGGGTCATCGCAAGATTGGGACCCGTGCCAGGACTATGGTCTTGGCGAACATTATACATACATACCTGTTAGTTACATTGGTAACAGTACACGACCAAGCACTGCTACTCACGAATGCATTACTCTAACAGAGTAAAGATCAAACCAGCGAGTGGCACAACCAATGAGTCGTTCCAAACTAGCACTTGCAGCTGTCGTTAGTGGCAGGCTGCAAGTCAAATGTAATGCGATTTTATCGCTCAAAGAGGCCTTTGTTGTCATCTGTACAGACGATACAGAGGCTGAGAAACTACTTACCACCACTGCTACTACCACTCTACGAGACCAGGATTTCTGTGTCTTGACTTCCCCAGCACTGAGGGCCAGGAGAACTGTGTTCCTCAAGCGACTCGACAACCTTATTTACTGTACAGGCCACTGAAGAAATCAAGTCATCTATCGAAGCAAAGAACCCTTGGGCCAAGGTGGACTTTCATTACTAAAATACCCAATGCTTCATCAATGCTGAAGATCACCTTCAGTACGTCAAACATGGCATCCAGAGCTCTCTCGCCTGAGGGCCTAGGCTAATTCACTACTTCCACATCAACCCAGCCTGCCTCGAAGCAGAGAAATTCCAACAATATCGCACAGTGCTATAATAATTGTTACTCATATTACACATCGAGCCACAAATGGATTGTCCTACAAGGACAAGAAGTTCTGCACCACCTTGGCCGGCGAGGGGTCATGATTCAAGAATTGCACTACTGCTTCACCACCTAATCATGATCTGCAAGAATGACCCACCAACTCTTGCTGCCAAGGTGCCCTACCAGAAAACATACTCAAGAAACCAACAACAAAAGAACGCCAACCCACAAGCAAACCACATATTCTTCTCTCGCCAATGCTCAAGCCAGACACATACCAAGATACTACAAGCCCCGCAAGCGCACCCCCACCACTTCCCTGCCATGCACCTACCGCCGACTCCACCAAGATTCTTTAATTGCATTGAGTTTCTCATTTACAACAGATTTGGCAGCTGAGCCTGGTTCCTTCAACACCATCATCAATGAACTTACAAACCTAAATAATATCCTGGCCTCACATTCCCTGCATCAAACCCCTTCCACTGAGATCCTAAAATCTAACTGCACATATTACAGCATCACCGCTGCTTCCACCGCTGTCACAAACCTCCACTAACACAGAGAGGACCAATCAGGACCACTGAGACGATCGGCCAAACCCCACCAATAAGAGTCCAACAACCGCTTCATCCACTGCTAGAGCAACTGACCAGTCGGAAATCTCGCCTTCACCAGTTCAGCCACCAGCCAAGAAAGCAAAAACACAAGAAACTTCGTATGCACCTCACGGTGCCACTGCCACTGACACTGCTGCACCACAACAAGTCCGATGCCTGAAGGGTGTATACTTCTACACAACCAAGCAGTATAAGAACAGAATGCTGTCTTCAGAAATCCATCAGCACCTCCTGGACGGAACAGTCAAGTATACCTACGACCAAACTGTTACATACACCACTGCAGACATGACCAGACTACTCACTGCCAACACCCAACACCTTGTGGAAGTCGAGTACACCTTAAAGAGGAGATTCAGGATGCTTGAGAATGGGGATCTTGAAGATGGTACCCTCCTCTAGCACGACTATCCATGACCATTCACCATGAAGATAAGTTTTCCCAGCACTTTGCTGTCCGCTAAAGCTGGGGTGTGACTCCAATCGACCCTGTAACTGCTGCCTCTGCCCGACTGTGCTTCTCTTCGGGGAAGTCAGCGCAAGATAGAAGACGACGACACCCTCCAACCGGAGGGCCAAGAAAGAAGAAAGAAGATGATCGCCACCCCCCCACCCGGGGGGCCACTGCCGTGTCACCATCTGGAGAAGACCAGGGCCGGAAGTACCGGCGAATCAACATGAATGAATGAATGGAAATGAACACCAACACATGACACTCCACACAGGAGAGCACAGCGCTAGCACGATCGACACCATGCCCTGCCCTTCTAGGGCAGGGTTGGTGCCAGAACCCGAGTTTGAAGCTCACAAGATAAGGGGGATACTTGTGCCTCCTCCCATGAAAGACTTAGGTCTCAGACACTCCTAGACAGGGAGCCAGTGCCGGGCCACCACTTGGAAGGACCCGGGCCGGAAGAATACCGGCGAATCTTTATCAATAACTTCAACTCCATATTGTTTCAGACTATAGAACAAAGCTCTTCTCCAGACTGAGGGACTGACCACCTCAAAACTTCAAGGGTGATGGACTGATTACATCGTCTTCAAATATCTTCTGCTTCTATCAACTTTTCTGTACTCGACTGAAGAAGCTTACTGTGTAGGCGAAACGTTTCGAAATAAAGATACCTAACTGTTGCATATGTGTCTTACCTAACCATCTGTACCCCGCCAAGATTTTGTGAGCCTTGTCGAACTTTGTGTTCGTTATAACTGATTTAGGTTTGAGGACAAGAAGTACAAACAACTCTTCGGACTAGCCATGGGATCCCCCCCCCCTTAGTGCAGTTCTTGCCAATTTATATATTGAGGACCTGAAATCCAAACGGATCCTCAGTAACATCCCTTGTTCAGTTACATGGATGCGGTACGTTGATGATATTTTGATCATTGTATCCAAAAATCTATACTTTCGTGGCATCCTCAACGCCATCAACACTCTGGAACCTACTATTAAATTTACACTAGAGGAGGAGAAGGACAACCAATTACCTTTTCACGACGTTCTCCTACGCACAGGGGAAAACAGACTTTCTTTTAAAGTCTACCGGAAACCTACCTACAAGAACGATCTTCTACATTTCTTCTCTCACCATGACACAAGAACTAAAAGAGGGGTAGTTACTGGCTTCTTTCTTAGAGCCTACAGAATTTCCAGTCCGCAGTTCCTCGAAGAAGAATGCACATACCCACTAACCTTTTTTTAGTTCACAAACATTTTTCCCCTACACTTCATAGGGTGACTGAAAAAAAAAACGTGCGACACGAAATCCTCAAAAACCCAAACCCCCAGCAAGTTGAAGCAAACCTCCTGTTACATCTTTTTTACCGGTCGGGCAACTTTTCCCACAAAATTTTTTCAAAAAGTTTTGACAGAAAACTGGCAAAAAATATCTCCCAGCTTTTCAACCACTTTTTGGAACCTGATACAAAAACCCAGGAAATTTTTTCTGGCCAAAAAAACGGGAAATTTTTACAAAAAATACCATGTGGGGGGGTGGGGACAAAGTAAAAATTTTAGGGGAAACAGCCAACTTTTGAAATTGGGATCGCAGAACAAAAAAAAATCTTGCAAAAAAGAGGGACCGAAAAAAAACGCATGTGTTAAACCCAAGGGGGACGATGAGGGAAAACCCATGAAATTCAATAAAGCAAACTAGTGTTTAAAAAAAAGAGGGAATTTAAAAAGGGAAAAAATGCATTGAAGCTTCATTAAACACTGTCAGTAACACTATAAAGCAAAAAAACCGGAAGTTACAGTAATTTTTTAAAAATTTCTAATCAAGAGGGTATTCCCAAATCCTGGGAACTCTGTTACATGATGTCAGGGGGGCCCTCTCTACCCACCCCTTATTCCACTACTACTTACATACAACACTACTACTACTACACTACCACCACTACCCACGCGTCACTTCACCTACCCTTTTCCACTAAAATTTTTTGCTTTTTCTTAGTTTCTCTGTCATCGACAAAACTCTCAACCCCCTTTCATCGACCAACATCTCGCCTCTCAAATTTCCCCGTGTTGAGAAGATTTTTCCCAATGGTGGTTACGGCCCTTCGTCTTCACCATCGGGGACGGGTGCGTCGGTGGCTTGCCTCCCCCAAGGCAGGAAGCCTCCCCGGCACTCCTGTTGCTGTCTGAGGTCTCCACACCTCAACAACGGTAGTGTACACCCCCAACAGCTAGGGCCTCTCCTCCCCGCTCACAGCCATGTTACCCCCTCCTCGCCGCTCACAGCCTTTCCCTCTTTTTTCATCCATGGGGTTTTTACTGGCCCTTCGCTAGACCACAGATTGGTGCGTCGGGGGCTGCCTACCCAAAGGGGCGGGAAGCCTCCCTCGCACTCCGTCCTTCTGAAGTCTCCACGCCTCAGCCTCTACGTGAGCTCCCCCCATAAGCCAGGTTGCCTCCCCTCCCGTTCGGCATACAGTCTCTATCAAGCTACAGCCACCTCCTCGTGTCCTGCCCTCCAGCGAGGACCCACAAGAAAATTTAAAGTTATAACCGGGAAGTACGTTGTCTACTTCACACGTACTTGCCTACCCAAATTTTATTCTCACAAGTTGGCCGCCACTCAAATTTTACGTACCTTAAATGCTTCCCTCCCCCCCCCTTACCTTTCCTCCTCAAACCGCCAACACTCCTCTACTCTGTCTACTCCTGCCTCAAGGCCACCCTGCCCTACCCTTCCAAACCCAATTTTTTCTCGTTTAAAACCTAAATTTTACTCCCTAAATTGATTATGCCCCCTTTCCCCCTAAATTTATTGAAGTTGGGCCCCCGGGGGGCTTTTTTCCCTATAAAACATACACCTCAACCGAGACCAAAAAAAAACTTCCAATGCAGGCTTCCATTATTTGGACTCCTGAACACCGCGAAAAAAAAAAGCACAGACGCAAAACAGGGACTTTTCTCTCCTACTGCCTTACACAGACAAAGAAGACTAATCAAAAACATTAGCACAAAACAGTCTCTTGAAGATATAAAAAGACCTAAACTCTACCATCCTCAAATCCGTGTTAAATCCTTCTGACGCCTCTACACTTTTTAGAAGGAAACCTTGAAGACAAAACCCCATTCCTCCAAACACTCTCTTCACTCCAAACTTTCACCCCATTAAAAAATTCTGAAATGCTACAAATTCGGCCCCACAAAATCTCTGCCGCCACACAAATCGCTCCCGAGTTCAGCAAAGGCCACTTCTTGGGAACACTTGCAAAACCTCCCCCCCCCCTTAAATTTCTAACGGGCGGGGCACACACTGCAGTTGCAAATTCCTGCCCTTCTAGAAAAGACTTTCCCCCACCCTCAGAGCCAGCCAACCTCCCCCCTCCCCCAAACCAAAAACCCCATCTCACCCCCAATGCCGGGCTACCCACGCCTTGATCTACCCTCCACCTAAACCCAAACACCAAAACACAACTCAACACTTCTCCCTCTACACCTAAAAAACTAGACACAAAAATAACTGCCACCCCACTCTGCCCACTCTGCAAAGGTAATCTCCAACTTCCAAACAAAATACCACATGTCCTTAACCTAACTTGCTGCAAACAAACTTCCCCCTTTAATCATCCCTTCTTTTTTTTCTTCTTTCAAAGCCCCCTACAACCTCTACCCCCCTCCTGTCTCCCTCCCCCACTTCCCACACCCACCACTCTCCCCCTCCCCCACCCCTCTCACTACTTCTACCCCCCCACCAAAACCCCTCTGCTGCTGCTACGACCACCCACCCCCCCCCTTCCTTACCCCCATTCCTCATCCCCAACCAAAACTTCCACTTCCCCCATCCCTTACCATACTTCCACTTCCCATGCCCTACCCAAACTTCCATTCCCTGCATCACCTTTGCCCACTGCTCCACCACAACCAAAACTTCATCCAGGTCCAACTCCACCCCTCCAGACAAAATCCATCAAACCTAAACCCGCCCCAACTTCTGACAGACAACCAAAGAACATAAAAACAAACCCTCTCTTCCCCCCCTCCAGGAAAAAGGGGCCCTAACACCTACAAACACACATCCTGAATGGCCACCACTATACGGGCTTAATCAAAACTCCTCCCCGGACATTAACTTTGCTTAAGACTAAACATTAAATCACGTTTAAGGTGATTAGTCAAACGTAACGTTCTTACTTTACAATTAGACACCTACTGCCGAGCTCCTTGAAGCAGAGGGGCCAGATATTGTTTGCTAAACAGTACCGCCTCAAAGCCCCTCAATGTTCCGCAATTATGGTTTATACTGCACTTACAGTCCCCCTATGATCCCCTCGATGGGGTTGCCATCCTTGTCAATTCCAAACATAAAAACATGAATTTCTCCCAACCCTTTGATTCACCAAACACAGTCTGGCGGTTCAGTAATACAACACCCACCTTGGCCCCTTTTTCTTTTTTCACCAACTATATGCTCGCCCAAACCACTATCTCAACTACACGTCCTCTCCTTAGTCTTCAACAACACCAACACACCACTTACCTACTTGCTGAAAAGAATGCCAAACACACTAGGCCTTTCATTCACACCAGTAACAAATCCAACTTAGTAACCATTTACTCAAACTTCACAAACCATAAAACACATAATTCATCTTGGCCCAGACTTCAATACCTTCTTCAACCTCACGGGCCAAGGCAAAACCAGACATCATTCTGGCAAACGTGCAGCTCTATTTCAACAATTACATCTCACCTGGCCCTTTTACAGGGCTCTGATCACATTCCCAGACATCTTACACATCTCCTCCAACCCTATCCTCATCCAACCACACCTGTCATTCTCCTACAAAGGATCGCTGGACTGGATGCTTTCAAAACACACATTAGACATATTAACCTCACCTATGAAGCTGTCTACAACAACAAAACCTATCTCTTGACATCGATACTCAACTTGATCTCATCCCAGGACCACCATTACACAAGCTGCCAACAATCGCAATACCAAAGAAAACTCACACCACTTCGTTATTCCTTCAAAGACCGTCACTCTGAACAAGAAGACTAATTATCTGCTACCACAACTGCTTCCTCCTACAACACACATAGATTAATCAGTCGATTAGATTCACTTACCTTAGTAAACAAAGTTTACACAGCCTTAAGACCAAGACCACAACAATCACTGGTCACGGACTAATACAACCAAGCGGACAGGCAGCGTGTTTATAAACACTAAGGCCTTCTGGAACTTTATCAAAAAAAATCAGAGGCACTACCTCCACCAACAAAGTCAAACAACATCAACCACAATCAACACCATACTATACATCTCAGGAACCCCACAGGCTGCTACCAACATCTTCAAAAACACAATTGGGAGAACAGCTTCCACCCTCACCCACCTCGCCTAACGTTATTCAACACATTCAGAACATGAAAACTGGAACACTGCCACACACACAAGAAACAACACCCAGACAAGCCACATACATCTAGGACACTCTTACCTCCTCCCAAGAACTCGACACTCTCTTTCACCAACACAGACATTAAAACTCTTCCTCAGACACCATCCTCCAAAGGCTCCTGGTGCACTCGGCGCCTTTAACCATATTATCCTGATAACACCTTCATGACTTATTCACTTACGCCTACACAAACCTCATCAATGCCTCCTTGCCTCTGGATTACTTCCCTTCCCTCTTCAAAGCTGCTATGCTATCCTCCTGCTAAAACCAATAAAGACCACTCTGGACCCTTGAAACTATCGCCTATCAGCCTCACTCGAAACTTTAGGAAAACTCTTTGAAAACTCATTAATCATCGCCTTCGGCAGATACTGGAACTACTTCTCTACTTTCAGATGGCCGTTTGGCTTCAGAACACACAGACCACACAGGATGCCATTAAACATCATTCTCAACTACATCAACATAAAACAAAAAAAGAAACAGGACAGCCCTGGTTGCAAAAGG
This sequence comes from Cherax quadricarinatus, assembly GCF_026875155.1. Lineage (NCBI taxonomy): Eukaryota > Metazoa > Arthropoda > Malacostraca > Decapoda > Parastacidae > Cherax > Cherax quadricarinatus. Next base: position 40,511,106 of record NC_069404.1, read on the forward strand.
CGTGAAAAAGCTTTGACACTGTGTGGCACGAGGGTCAAGTTAGAAACTCATGCACTAACTTCAAAACTGCCTCTCAATACTCGGTAAACTCCTCTGCAACTCCTAGACGGCCGTACATGAGAATCAAAATTCCCAAGGCTGTTACTATGCTACTTCACACTAAATGATGGAGTACCCCAGGGATTCTGTCCTTTCCCCTACCTCTACATTTTATACACTAACGACATTCCAACCACCTGTATACCACAACCCATCACACTAGCCTTATGCAGACGACATTATCACAACTTATCACTCACGCCAAATATAGATACACTCCACACAAAAACACAAAATGAGGTTGACAGGATAGCCATCTGGAACAAAAATGTTGAGGAATCATGAACTCCAATGCAGCAAAAATCCAGCATTACGTATTTTAACTACAGGAAACGTGATCCTCCATTACGACTGTCGACTCAGAACAGCCTTGACACCCGCACTTATTCCCTATCACACAATTCTGTCACTGGTCCTTGGGCGTTAATCTTGACTCCTTCTTCGGTTTACACGGACACATTCACTCAGGAATGCAATAGCTAGTAAGGCCTTGCGTGGCCTCTACAAGTGAAACATGCACCTCTCAACGCACCAAACTACACCCTCTACAAATCCCTTATACGTCCTCTGATAATTACTCTCCTCTAGCCCTCTCTTTTGCAGCAAAAAACAAATTACTTAAACTGCAGCGTGTCCAGACAAGGCGCTGCGCGGGGTGCTCTTGATTAGATGGGAGGACTTCGCCACAAGCGAGCTCTCCTTGCCCAGTTTGAACGTCCCTGCGCTGAATCTGTCTACTGGAAGAGGCTCAGTGGACAGACAGATAGACAAACCTGAGACACGACATGACTACTGGACCTCTCTCCAATACCCCCCCCCTCTACATTCACAGACCCACAAACCAACACAAACCATTTTCTACTCCTTGATTATCCTGCTCCTAACCCTACTTACAAAATAACCTTGGATCCGCTGTCAGGTACCTTTCTAAGACAGGTACCATTCTCTGACACGTTCGCCTTAGCATTTTGGGTTTAAGATATGACTCAGTTATGCACTCCTCTCTAGCTCAAAACGTCGCATGTCCTTATCCCGCTCACCCACCGGAAGTCCAACAGGAAGAACCGGGAATTTTCTTTTCAATATCTGTCCCACGATCGCCTTTGCTGCTGGGTTAAGCCTTGGCTCTATTTCTACGACTAAGAACACTCCTTCCAGCACTATTCTTCGTCTGTCCGTCTTCCCGCTCATCCATTTGGGATCTTACCTGAACTTTCTTGTTCGTTCGTTCGTTCATATGGCCGTCTTCTATCAAGACAGTGGTGAGTGTTGCTTGTACTTTTAGCTCTGTGAAGAACCTTGGTTTTGTGTGTTCTCTGTGAATCTGAACCAGGATGCCTCTCTTGAGCAACTTTACCAGCAGCTGAGAGAAGAGCTCAGAGTTGCTAGATGGAGTACGGCGATAAACGGGAGGAGGAAAAGAGGATTTCGTAGTAATCCCTCCTGTGTGTGTCCCAGGTTAGAGGGGCTTGGTCAGTGGCCCGGGCAAAATGGAACCAAGCTGAAGATCAAGGAAAACGGTTGGAGAGGCAGAAAGAAACAACGAGAAACCGAGACTTCCGTGGAAACTTCCAACCCATTCTCGTTGCTACCTGACGAATGTGAGTGTTATACTGGGAATGCCACAACGAGCCCAAAGAAGATTGGCAGACGTGAGGTGAGACATCCCTAGAAAACCCCAACGAGTGACCATCGAGAACGACTTGACGAATTCTACAAGTGGTGTAATGGCTACCTGGCGAATGTGAGTCGACTACCTCGGAGCATCACGACGGACCCGTTGCCAAGGAAGGTAAAAACATTGTTGTTGTTGGGGATAGCCAGATTAGGTAAATGATAGGGCATTCTGCCTTGAAGGATAGAAGTAGGAGGCATGAGAGTGTGTTTTCCTGTGTCTGGGATGAAGGATATTGGTAGCCGTCTGGATGACTCTCATGAGAGGTAATGGGGCAATCCTATTATCTGTCTCAGTGCTGATGGCACGATGTTGGAGGACGTAGGTTGAGGCACCTGATTAGCTGGTTATAGTCTCAATAGAGGAATAATTAGGAGTAAGGGTGGGAAACCTGTTATATGTGCATTTTGCATAGGAGAGGAGTGGAGATGATGTTGTCATGAGCAATGGTGTCAATTGATGGCCGGACAAATACTGTTAGGAAAATGCAGTAACATTCATTGACAACTGGGACTCTTCTATGGCAGAAATGACATGTATGCCAGGGACGGGGTTTCACGTATCTAGGTGTGAGTGGTGGGAGCACTGGGGCAACGCAGTGGAGGGAGCTGTTAGGTCTTTTTAAACTAGGCACATAGTTTGTGGTATGGGTTTTTTGCGGAAAACAGTGAAGCGCAGGGTAGTATTATGAGTAAATAGGAGAACTAGGTAATAGGCAACAAAAATGGGGTGGGTATTTGGAAGGCCAGTGGCACTAATTGACAACGACAGTTAATAGGTTTAGTGGAGAAACAGAAAGGAGCAGGAAGGGGGTTAAAGAGAGAGGAGGGTCTTTATATATTTAGTACACATATTTGCAGTGCAAGAATAAGATGGACGAGTTGAGACTAGTTGCTAGTGCAGGTAACATAGATGTATTTGCCATTACGAGACGTGGTTTAATTCAAAAAGTCGGGACATGCCTGCAGAATTCGGTATAAATCCAGGGTTTTAAATTGTTCAAAGTAGATAGAAGTGTCGGTATAAGGGGGGTGGGGTGGCATTGTATGTCCGACTATCGCATTGACGGTTGCATAAAAACGGGTATTAAGTCTGAAGTAACACATACAGAGTCATGTTTGGATAGATTTTTTCAGAGGGGTATGAAAAATTAATTTTAGGTGTGATATACTGTCCCCCAAATTTAGATAGGGACCAGGGGAGACTACTATGGGAGGAAATTGTTAGGGCCACAAGGCACGATAATGTAGTAATTCTAGGAGACTTTAACTTTAGTCATGTTGATTGGAATTTCTTGACTGAATTTAGAATCATACGGGAATTCTAGAAGTAGTTCAGGATTGTTTTTTGAAGCAGTTTGTGACAGAACCTACACAGCCACACAGTGGCTTCATCAGCCCAATACAAAGATGAAATCGGTAAGGAGAGGAGAAGTTTGAGGTAATCAGTCCCTCAACCTGGAATCGATGTGTTCAGTCCATCACTCTTGTAGGAAATGCAGCATTGGGCCAGAGAGGTGCTTATATACTGGTGAACGGTGAGGTGATAGCAGGAGGAGGCGGGATCACAGTGGGACCTGCCACTGATGAAGCCACTGTGTGGCGAAACGTTTCTTCAATAAAGATTCCCATGTGTTGCATAAGTGTCTCAATTCTCAACTTGTAGGCTTTTCAAAAGCCATTCTTCAAATTCTGTCAGACACCTGCAAACATCATGGGATCTTGGTACAAAGACTTCAACGCTTGGCCCAACCTTTGTGACGAAACGAACTACTTACACTAGTGGCAGGTCCCACTGTGATCCCGGCTCCTCCTGCTTCACCTCACCATTCTCCAGTATATAAGCCACCTCTCTGGCCCTATGCTGCATTTCCTACAAGAGTGATGGACTGAACACATCGATTCCAGGTTGAGGGACTGATTACCTCAAACTTCTCCTCTCCTTACCGATTTCAACTTTGTATTGGACTGATGAAGCCACTGTGTGGCGAAACGTTTCTTCAATAAAGATTCCCATGTGTTGCATAAGTGTCTCAATTTTTACATTCACTTGTTAGACGAAGAATGAGGGGAGACCTGATCGAAGTGTATAAGTGGAAGATAGGTATTAATAGAGGGGATATTAACAAGGTCTTGAGGATATCTCTCCATGAGAGAACCCGCATTAATGGATTTAAATTAGATAAGTTTAGATTTAGAAAGGACATAGGAAAGTATTGGTTTGGAAATAGGGTAGTTGATGAGTGGAACAGTCTACCTAGTTGGGTTATTGTGGCTAGGACTTTGGGTAGGTAGTTTTCAATTTAGGGTTGATAAATTAGACACATGTGCTACTCTTGGGTATCTTTATTAAGAACATAAGAACATAAGAAAGGAGGAACACTGCAGCAGGCCTGTTGGCCCATACTAGGCAGGTCCTTTACAATTCATCCCACTAACAAGCATTTGACCAACCATACCCCCGGCCGGGATTGAACCCGCGGTCATAGAGTCTCAAAACTCCAGCCCGTCGCGGTTAGCCACTAGACAGCTAGCACAATAAGATTCATCCAACTAGGTATATTTATTACACCAATAGGAAGGTTAGCACAGGCACCTCTGGGACCACAAATGCAAGATTTACAGACGAATCTCCAGCTAGCGTGGCCGTGACGAAATCTAGCTCAAGTCGTCACGTTCGTCAAGTTCGTCACGGCCACGCTAGCTGGAGATTCGTCTGTAAAAACTTGCATTTGTTATGTCACAGAGGGTGCCTGTTGCTAACCTTCTATGGTGTAGAAGAAATTTACTAGTTGGATGAATCTTATTGTGGCTAGTCGGTTTCTAGTGGCTAACGCGACGGGCTGAAGTTTTGAGACTCTATGACCGCGGGTTCAATCCCGGCCGGGGGTATGGTTTGTTTGCATTCGTGTCATTACGATTCTTAAAGACATTTGACCCAACCAATTTTCAATTGCCACCCAGAAATAAGCTCTGATGTGCAAGTCCCACTCAAATCCAACCCTCCCACCATGTACTTATCCAACCTAATTTGAAACTACAATGTCCTAGCACTCAATAACCCAACTAGGTAGACTGTTTCACTCATCAACTACCCTATTTCCAAACCAATACTTCCTATGTCCTTGCTAAATCTTAAACTTTATCTAATTTAAATCAACATTACTGCGGGTTCTCTCTTGGAGATATATCATCTAGACCGTTAATATCCCCTTTATAAATACCTACTTCCACTTATACACTTCGATCAGGGGTTCCCTCATTCTTCGTCTAACAATGTGAATGTAATGAAAAGTCTTCAATTTTCTTATAAGAAGATTTCTAATGCTATGTATCAATTTGGTCATCCTACGCTGAATGTTTTCTAACGAATTTATGTCCATTCTGTAATATGGAGACCAGAATTGAGCTGCATAATCTAGGTGAGGCCTTACTAATGATGTATAAAGCTGCAGTATGACCTCTGGACTTCTGTTGCTTACACTTCTTGATATAAATCCCAGTAATCTATTTGCCTTATTACGTATGCTTAGGCACTGCTGTCTTGGTTTAAGGTTGCTGCTTACCATAACCCCCAAGTCCTTTTCGCAATCTTTATGGCTAAGTTCAACATTATTTAACTTATAAGTCCAAGGGTTATGGACACTCCCGAGCTTCAGAACCTTGCATTTATCTACATTGAACTGCATCTGCATCATATATTTGTCCAATCTCTTCTTAAAGCTACCCAAGGTCCTAGCCTCTATCACCCCACTGGGAAGACTGTTCCACGCATCTACAACTCTGTTAGAAAACCAGTACTTACCTATGTCCTTTCTAAATCTAAATTTATCCACCCTAAATCCATTATTCCTGGTTCTTACCTGGTTCGACACCCTCAGTACTTTATTAATTTCTCCATTGTTCTATTGCCCCGTCATCCACTTATACACTTCAATGATATCTCCCCTCATTCTACGCCTCTCCAGAGAGTGGAGATTTAAGGCTTGGAGTCTATCTTCATACGGGAGGTTCCTTACACAGTAAATCATTTTTAGTCATTCTGCTCTGTATTGTTCTCTAATGAGTTATATCCATCATGTAGTAAAGGGGACCAAAATGAGCAGCTTTAATCAAATGAGGCCCTCACTAGTGATGTATAGAGTGTAAAATAACTTTTGGACTTCGGTTTACTTATCACTTTCTTGAGTTATTCCAAGTTATCTGTTGGCTTTGTTGCGCCCACTAACGGCACTGCTGTCTTGGCTTTAGATTTCTGTTTACCATGACTCCCAGCTTTTTCACATTCTGTATGATCAAGCCCTTCTTCAACTAGATATAGCTTCGAGTGTTATTTTCCATTACCAAGGGCAAGTACCTTACACTTATCCACATTGAAACTTCATCTGCCATTTTCAGACCAGACATTTTTTGGTCCAAATCGTCCCTGGAGTCATTGATATCCTCTCAGAGTGAATTATACGGCCGATATTTGGTATCATCAGCAAATTTACTCATGTAACTCGTAATCCCTTCATCAACGGTCATTAATGTAATTATGAACTCAAGAGAGGGCCTAAAACTGATCCTTGTGGAACACCCATAGTGACTAATCCCCATTCAGATTCACTCCATTAATGGTAACTCTTGCTTTCTTGTTGGTAAAGCCATGCCTCTATACCATGAGCTGCCACTTTTCTAAGGTCCTCTTTGTGAGGATATACTCTATCGAAGGCTTTACTAATCAAATAACAATATCATGTTCCTTATCACTGTTTTTTCCAAAAAAAAAAAAAAAAAAAAATGCCTCAAATGTTCGATAGAAGAAGTCAGTAAAGTTTGTCAGGAGGAATCCGACTCTCTGCTCTCGTGAATCTATGTGAGATTCATTTAGCAAAGTTTTGCTCTCAAGGTTGACTTCAGGTAATGTCAGCTATAATTGATTCTAATAACTTGCCCACTATAGATGTCAGGCTTATTGGACGGTAGGTAATTTGAAGGAGTGGACTTATCCCCTGATTTGAATATAGGAACCACATTAGCCATCTTCCATAACTCTGGCTCCATCTTGCATTCCTTAAGTACCCTGGAAAACAACTCATCGGGTTCCGGGGACTTATTTTGTTTCAGTTTGTCTATCTGTTTAATAACCATGTCCCTCGTGACAGTAATATTAGTTAACTTAAATTCATCAGGAACTAAATAATTGTTAATTACTGGAATCTCATTTACATCTTCCTGTGTAAAAACTGACAAAAAATAGTCATTAAATAAGGAACACATTTCCAGTTCATTATCCGTCTGCTGTCCATTCCCAATTTTCAGAGGTCCTACTTTTTCCTTCACCTTCGTCCTATACACTTGAAAGAACCCCTTTGGAAAGTAGTCTTGATTCATTAGCAACTCTAAGTTTCATAGTCACGTTTAGCCTTTTCTATCGGCTTTTTTACTTCTCTTTTAGCTGAACATTTTGGGGTCAGTAAGATTAACCTCTCCTCTTCTGATGCGCCTGTAATTTCCCTTTTCTCCCCTAATAGATGCTTTAGCCTCCTGTTAACCCATTTGGGATTGTTATTAATTAGACCTTTAAAAATTTTCTCTCTGAGGGAATGTATATACTCTGGGCACTGTGTAATTTATTAGAAAACAATCATAAAAAGCAGATACCTTCATATTTCATAAGTTATGATTATCGTCAATAAAATCATTAGCTAGATAACCCCCAGTCAAGATTAGACAGATGTTCCCTAAGTCAATTATGATCGGACCAGAACGAAAATCAGTGGATTTTTACTGTATTGTCATTATTCTTGCTTCGCAATTAATGCTAAAGTGATGGATTTGTGATCACTTGCGCAAGTCTCTTCAGTGATCTCTGATTATTCACGAGTTGTTTCCTTATTTGACAAGACTAGGATCTAGCATAATTATTACCCCTGGCTCAGGTCAGTTACACTCTGTTTCAGAAAAACAGTCCTGAACTGTTTTCCAGAAAGTCACTGGACTCTAGATTATTACCTGTCAAGAATTCCAGTCAATTTGACTAAAAGTTCAAGTTCCCCTAACTATGACTATGTTATTGTCCAGAAGCCCTAACAATTTCGTCCCAAAGAAGTCTCCCTCTATCCGTGATCCAAGACTGGAGGTCGGTATATTAACCTAGAATTAGTTTTTCTTGACCCTCCACAAACTCTACCCAAACAGAATATGTTTACTGCTCACATCTATTTTTCTACCTGGTTTGTATGCAACAATAATATTTTCTCGAACATACAATGCAAACTCCTTCCCCGTTCCCATTACATCTATCCACATTGAACAACTTAAATCCCTGAATATTACACTCAGAGTCATATACCCGACTCTTTAAATCATACCACGTTTCAGATAATGGCATGTATATCAAAGTTCACCAGCACATGTTTACCAAAACGCTAGTTCATTAAATTTATTTCTTGCAACTTCGAACTGTTAGCACTTTTAAAATACCATCATATGTGTTTTCTTCTCCGCACATTTTTTCCTATTCATCTTTGTTTTTACAACCCAATTTCTGAAATTATCATTACACAGAGTTTACTCCATGACAGTTACTATTAAGATTCTTAATATCAGAGCATAGTCACATATATCCATACTCTTTATTTATTCATTTCTAAACCCATACTCTAACTAATCCTAGTTTAAAGTCCTAAAACCCCCTCACTGAGTTAGCAAGAAAACCCACACCTGACCTGGATAAGTGAATCCCCATCCCTGGCATCATGTCATTTCGGCCATAGAAGTTGTCCCAGTTGTCAATGGAATGGTATACTGCATTATCCCTGTACCAGTGTTTATCCAGCCAACAATTAATACCCAATTGCTCTGGACATCCAATCAATTACCAACAATCTTTCTTTGGCTAAAATGCCACATATAATAGGGCGCCCCCCTTCTTCTATATATGTCTATAGCTGTCCTAAACTTTCTAACTAAATCCTCACTTCTACGCTTGCCTACATAATTGCCTCCCAGCACTGAGGCAATAATAGGATTGAATCCCATTTACCGTTCATGATGTTGTAAAGCGGCTAACAAATCGTCCTCCATCCCAGCACCCCAGGAAAGCAAACCCTCTGTCTCATACTCCTGTCTTCAAGAGAATGCCCTATCCATGTAACTAACCTGGACTATCCCCAAACAACAACAATATTATTACCTTCCTTGTTGCTCCGTTCGTCGTGACGATCCCAGTGTTCGACCTCACATTCATCAGGTAGCACCGAGAATGGTTGGAGGCTTCACCACAGAAGTTTTCCACAGCAGATCTCTTTCTTTTTTCGTTTCTGGCTTTCCATTCGTCTTGTTGATCGTCCAACTTCGTGGTCCCCTGCTGTCCTGCCACTGACGACCAACGAGCCCTTCTTGATAGAGGATCTAGAAAAAGGAGGACTACTACGAGTCCTCTTGTTTTCCTCGGTCAATCGCCGTATCTCCATCTTCGCTACCCTCAGTTCTTCCTTAAGTTGCTGGTAAAGTTGCTCGATGGAGGGCATCTTGGTTCAGTCCACGGGAGCACACAAGACACTTCTTCTCAGAGTTAAGTACAGGTCACCACTGAGTTAAGTGCAGGTCACCGCTCATATGCCGTATTCTATTCAAGACTGATGGACTGAACACATCGACTCAAGGTTGAGGGACTGATTACCTCATTCTCCTCCTGTTCTTCAAGTTTCTCCTACGTATGGACTGATGAAGCCACTGTGTGGCGAAACGTTTCCTCAATAAAGATACCCAAGAGTTGCACATGTGTCTAATTTATCAACAAGTGAATGTAACTTAAGAGTCTTCAATCTTTCTTCATAAGGAAGATTTCTAATGCTATGTATTAATTTGTTGGTTTAGAAAAGACACGTAAGAAAAACCCACAAACACAGGGAGTCACATGGTTCGTCTGTCTACCCGTCCTATCATAGGTAGAGGTTGTTTGATAAAGACCTGCCTCGCATGAGCCAGTACGGCCTTTACAGTGATGTTCCTACATTCTTATGTCTTAGACATTCCTCAGGTCAGTGCGTCAATCTCACTCTCCGACTATATATATAATGTCTTTCTCCTATGTATGTGGATACCCGCTTGGATCACACAGTCGATCACCGTTGCTCTCACCCCCGTCCAGCAAGGGCCTCTCTTTCGACCCCGCTGGGTGTGAATTTATATTCTACAAACGTCACATCCTTTTCACAATGCTGTCGGAATCGTGTGAAAATCAAGCTAGTGAAGGGTGCAATAAATGACTCCTCAGAAGTTAGCTTTAGCTACCGTCGTTAATGACCTTGCTGCAGGTCAATTTACGGCATGCACTCTCTGAAGGACTCCTTCATTGTCGTCTGCACAGACGACACGGGACGCATCAAAAACTTATTGGGACGGATCATTCAAATCAGGACCTAAAAACACAACAATTCACTCTATCCCCGCTCCTTTCTTGAGTCGAAACGTTCGGTCTTTGTGAAAAAACTGGTACAATATGGTTCAACTTACTTCTTCTCTACTGAAGCACTGAAGACATCTATTGAGGAACAAAACAATGGGACTCGGTAGACAGAATCTACAAGATCCCTAACCTCATCTATGCTTAATGATAAATCTTTCAAGGAATCTCCATGGCTGCCTCCTAAGCTCTCTCTGACGGTTCTGCCATCTCATATACCACATTCACCCTAGTAATATAGAACAAAGAACGTTTCACTTACCTCTCCCACGTGCTGGACCTGGCACTCCTTTAAACTCACCACCAAGGGACTGCCCCATCATGGATAAGAGGTTTGTTCAAGATGGGGGAATGATGGCCACGATTTTTAAGATCTGCACCATTACTACAGCACCAACTTGTCTTAACTTTTGGCAAGGGTAATCACCATACCCTTGCGTAAGTGCCCACTCAGGATAAAGAAATCATATTGAGAAAACTAAAGTTCTGAGAACACTCAATTCACCGAATAAGCTGCAATAACCGAACCAAAAATCGACACCACCAGAATCTACACGCTAATCTACAGGGCACCATCTCCCAGCAAACTCCCTCTCTTCACTCCCAGACGGAGATTCCTCCAAGGTGCTGTACTGCTGGTGTTGCACACCTTGGCCAAAGTCAGCAAAATCCCGGCCTTTTCAACACCACTATTAAGAACTATTCCGTTTGAAAACAACATGCCTGCCTTCAATTTTCCGGACTCCAAACCTTCAGCAGACATCCTCAGATCCTCCCAACGTCCTTGAACTTTACTTGCACCTGCAGACCTGTCTCCTGCCAAGCCAACTGCTCCTGTAACTTCTATAAACCAACTTCCACCGCTGACAACGTTGAACATGTTGCCTCAACACCGTCTCACCTCTCAGCTGCTGATCACAGCCATTACACCTTTACAGCTGCTCCTGTCGACCCTCAGTCACCTGCTATCCACATTGTAGATTCTCCCAATGAATCCACTCCAGAAGAGGAAGATAACGACGGACTCCCAGTAAAACCCTCATGGGAAAACCTTACCTTTTACACTTTTCAAATACTGGACACCTTGACTGTACTGAACTCTACAAAAGCCTCGGTGCTGGAAACAGTTCAAGTAGTGCTTGTGAATCACCTCTTACTTCACACTTCACCCAATGTTCTTGAGTTTCATCAAGCCTCTACGTTTCACCTTCGGTAACAAGGCCTAAAACTACACACCTTTCTCGGAGCAGCTTCAAAAAATTCGTAAATGCTTCCATTGCTAACTGCTCCTCGTTACTCCTATAATTCCCTTGTGTTTCTACCCTCTGAGAGTGGACCTAGCCTGCCTGCCAGCTATCAAGATTCAACGACTTCAAACTACCACAAGTTCTATGCAACAGTCCCTGCCTATTCATGTCTCCAAGTCTGCCCCTCGATCGCCTTAGCTGCTGTGTTAAGCCCTGGCTCTGTTTTTCTGACTAAGAACACTCCTCTCCAGAGCTATTCTTCATCTGTCCCATCTTGCCCGCTCATCCCATTGGGATCTTACCTGAACTTGTTTGCTTGCTTGCTCTGTATGTTAGAAGTGATCAAGGTCCCAGGGCCGAAACGTTTTCTAATAAATATGTTATAGTGTTTGCTTACGTGTCTTTCTAAACCAACTTGTCGGTATTTATTACCAAGGTTTATACCATTAATTTAGTCATCCTACGCTGAATGTTTTCTAACGAATTTATGTCCATTCTGTAATATGGAGACCAGAATTGAGTTGCATAATCTAGGTGAGGCCTTACTAATGATGTATAAAGCTGCAGTATGACCTCTGGACTTCTGTTGCTTACACTTCTTGATATAAATTTGAGAGGTAATGGGAGAAATCCTATTATCTGTCTCAGTGCTGGAGGCAACGATGTTGGCAGATGTAGGAGTGAAGACCTGATTAGCAGGTAAAGGTCAGCAATAGAGATAATTAGGAGGAAGGGTGGGAAACCTGTCATATGTGGCATTTTGCCAAGGAGAGGAGTTGGATATGAATGGTTGTCCAGAGCAATTGGTGTCAATTGCTGGCTGGACAAATACTGTAAGGAAAATGCGGTAACATTCATTGACAACTGGGACCTCTTCTATGGCAGAAATGACATGTATGCCAGGGATGGGGTTCACTTATCTAGGTCTGGGGTGGGAGCACTGGCCAACGCAGTGGAGGGAGCTGTTAGGTCTTTAAACTAGGAATAGTTAGTGGTATGGGTTTTGGCGGGAAAACAGTGAAGTCGCAGTGTAGTAATATGAGTACTAGGAGAACTAGTAATAGGCAAAATGAGGTGGATATTGGAAAGCCAGTGGCACTAATTGACAAGGACAGTAATAGGTTTAGTGGAATAACAGAAAGGAGCAGGAAGGATAAAGACAGAGGAGGGTCTTTAAATATATATTACACAAATAGTCGCAGTGCTATTGTGAATTCATTACCTCTGTAACTTGCTCAGCTATCAAAACTTTGAGGCCCAGTCCCTGGACCCATTATGTACCTCTGTAATCTTTTGACTACCGCCCACAGGATGGGTATGGGGTGCATAATAAACATATTAAACTAACTAAACTAACTGCTAGGAATAAGATGGGCGAGTTGAGACTAGTTGCTAGTGCAGGTAACATTGATGTATTTGCCTTAACTGAGACGTGGTTTAATTCAAAAAGTCGGGACATGCCTGTGGAATGTCACATTCAGGGTTTTAAATTGTTCCAAGTAGATAGAAGTTGTTAGGTAAGACACATATGCAACAGTTAGGTATCTTTATTTCGAAACGTTTCGCCTACACAGTAGGCTTCTTCAGTCGAGTACAGAAAAGTTGATAGAAGCAGAAGAGACTTGAAGACGATGTAATCAGTCACCCTTAAAGTTTTGAGGTGGTCAGTCCCTCAGTCTGGAGAAGAGCATTGTTCCATAGTCTGAAACAATATGGAGTTGAAGTGACAGGATGGAGCCTTATATAGCGCCAGGAGGTGAGACGTAGGTCACTAGTAGAAGTAAGAACGCAGATGTTGGGAGGTCAGGTCCCTCTCAAATCGGGAAGTGGGGTGGGGTGGCATTGTATGTCCGAGATCGCTTGAGCTGTTGCATAAAAACGGGTATTAAGTCTGAAGCAACACATACAGAGTCTGTTTGGATAGAATTTTCAGAGGGGCATGAAAAATTAATTTTAGGTGACCAGGGGAGACTACTATGGGAGGAAATTGTTAGGACCACAAGGCACGATAATGTAGTAATTCTATGAGACTTTAACTTTCGTCATATTGATTGGAATTTCTTGACTGGGAATTTAGAATCAAACGACTTCTTAGAAGTAGTTCAGGATTGTTTTTTGAAGCAGTTTTTTACAGAACCCCTAAAAGGGGTAAAAACCTGCTTGATTTTAGTTCGGGCCCAAACAATGAACCCCTTTTTAAATAATTTAGAATTTTCAGGGAACTGGGTGTTGCGCCCAAAAAAATTTAAATTTACATTTGGGCATTGAATGGAAGTTTTGGTTTTTAGGAATAACCCCAGAAAACACCCCCAAAGTTTTTTCCTTTTAGCAGATTAGGGAGGGGCCCTTTGGAACACTTTTTAAATTTTGTTGACTGGGGAAAACGAAGGGAAGCAAATCAATATGACAGTTTTTGAACACTATACATGGGTCAAAGAACTTTTATCCGTATAAAAAATTAGACAAATAGAAAATGCCCCCAAAATGGATGAATAAGTCTGAAATATCTATTAGGATAAAAGGGAAAGGAATTTATAGGCGTTTTAAAAAGGGTGGGGTTTTCCCTTATGAATCATTTATATTGACATTAAGGGGGACTTTAAAAAAGGGGAAAAGGGAAAAGTAAAAGGGACTATAAAATTTAAAAAGTTGCTGGGGATTTCAAAAACTAACCCAAAAAGTTTTTTCCAGGTTTATAGAACAAAATTTTAGGGAAAAAAGTTAGGCCCCCTTAAAAATAACTATGGGCATTTACTGAAAAAGAGAAGAAAGGGTTGTCTTTTTAAAAATTAATTTTTTTTTGGGTTTTTAACAGGAAGACACTAATAATTTTCCCAGTAATTAATTTTTTTAGTGGGCCAGAAGAAGAAAATTATGAAAACATCACGTCCTAGGGAAATGGTTTTTAAAGGCAGTTTGGGACCGACTGAAGCAAAAAAAGAAAACCGGGGGCCCTGATGGGGTTTTTTCAAGGGTTCCTTTTAAGGGGTTTGCAAAATAAAAACTCTGTGAACCTTTAAACATAATTTTTTAATTTATCCTTCAAAGAGATGTAAAAGAGTTTGTCTGATATGGGGAAAAGGATGGCAAATGAAATTCCCTATTTTTAAAAAGGGGGGAAAGTCGTTACCATCTAATTACCGCCCAAAAAAGCCTAAACCTCAATTGGGGGGGAAAATTTACTAGAGTCAATTATAGCTGGGGTTTTAAAAGAGCCCATCTCGAAAAGCAAGCTTGTTTAAAATGATACTAAACATGGATTAAAAGGGGCCCGGTCTTGTCTAACTAATTTTTTAACTTTCTTCGTAAAGCTTTTGAGGTTTGTTGACCCCCGTTTAAAAAAATTTATTTTTTTTACTTAGATTTTAGAAAAGGTTTTTTTGTTTAGATTTTCTGCCCCAAAGACTGTTAAAGAATTGGAAGCTCATGGTTTGGGGGGGAAAAAGGGGCTCCCCATGGATCGATTCAGGGCTCCCAGTCAGGAAGCAGAGAGGTGCCCTTAAAAAGGGGGGTTAAAATTTCCGAGGGGGGATCTGTAACAAGTGGGGTTCCACAGGGATCAGTTTTGGGGGCCCCGTTTTTGTTTTAATATTTTTATCAAGATCTTGTTTGAGGGATTTGATTCCCTAAATTTCTCCTCCTGTTTTTCAAGATTCTCCTTTGTATGGACGGGAGAAACCACTGTGTGGGGGAAAACTTTTCCCTCAATAAAGATACCAAGTGTTGCACATGTGTCTAATTTATAAAAATGTCGGTTTCTGAACCATTCATCTACAGTGGTGCGTGTACTTGCTCAGTGGTGACGTTTTTAGCTCAGTGGGGGACGTGTACTTAGCCAGTGGTGACTTTGTACTTAGTCAGGGTGACTTTTGTACTTAGCTCTTTTGAAGACCGGGTTTGTGTGCTTTTGGAGGGGTTTGACCTGTACTTTGGGGGCGGGTCCTGTATTTAAACTCTTTTGAAGAAGGTCTTGTTTGCTCTGTGGACTAAACCCAAGGGATCCCCTCCATCGAGCAACTTTACCAGAAAATTAAAGGGAAGAATTGAGGGCGGGCGAAGATGGAAGATACGGCGCCCTGACCGGAAAAAAAAAAACAAGAGGATTCGTAGTAGTCCTCCTGTTTCGAGCCCTCAGGTCAAAAAGGGGATCGGGGGTCAGTGGTTGGACAGCAGGGGACGACAAAGGAACGTCAAAAAGACGAATGGAAACCAAAAAACGATAAAGAAGAAAGGGGAATGTTGGGGGAAAACTCCCGGGGAAAACCTCCAACGCATTCTCGGTGTACCCGACAAAATTTGAGTCTACAAACGGGGGATCGTCACAAACGAACGACAAAAAAGGGAAAGGAAAGGGAATTTTGTTGTTTTTGGGGGGTTTTAGCCAGGTTAGTTTACATGGATGGGCTTTTGCTTAAAGGACAGGAGTAGGAGACAAAGGGTATGTTTTCCTGGGGGGGTGGGGGAATTGTTGCCGGCTTGAAACTTCTGAACGGAAATTTGGGGATCAATCCTATTATTTCCCCTCATGGGGAAAGGCTTTGATTTTGGCAAGCGTAGAAGTGAGGATTTAGTTAGAAAGTTCGGGAAACGCAAAAGACATGATTGGAAAAAGGGGGGGGCCGCCCTTTTTAGGGTGGCTTTTTTTGCAAGAAGAGGTGTTGGTAATAAAATGGTTGTCCAGAGAAATTTTGGTATTAATTGTTGGCTGGAAAAACACTGAAAGGATAATGCAGTCCCTTTTCATTGCAACGGGGACAACTTTAGGGCCCCAAAAATGACATGTATCCCAAAGGGTTTTGGGGTTAAATTTTCCCAGGGAAAGGTGTGGGTTTTTTGGGCAAAACTCGGTTGAGGGGGTTGTTTGGACTTTAAATTGGATTATTTTAGAGGTTTTGGGTTTTTTGCAGGGAAAAGGGGGTGAAGTTGCGGGTAGTAATTGAGTACTAGGAGAACTAGAAATAGGCAAAATGAGGTGGAAAATTGGGAAAAAGCCTTTTGGCACTAATTGACAAGGACAGTTTTTTGGGTTTTAGTAAAAATAATAGAAAAAAAGCAGGAAGGGTAAAGAGAGAGGGGGGGTCTTAAAAAAGTTTTTACACAAATGTCGCAGTGCTGGGAATTTAAGGAGGGGCCCGAGTTGAGACTAGTTGCTAGTGCAGGTAACAAGATTTATTTCCTTTTATGGGGACGTGGTTTAATTCAAAAAGTCGGGACATGCCTGCAAAATTTGTCACTTTCGGGGTTTTTTAAAATTGTTCCCAAGTAGATAGAAGTATGGGGGAAAGGGGGGGGTGGGGTGGCTTTTATTTTTCCGAGTTGCTTAAAATGTTGCTAAAAACGGGTTTTTAAAAGTTCTGAAGTAACAAATACAGATTTCTGTTTGGTTTGTTTTAAAAAGGGGGGGGGCAGGGAAAATTAATTTTAGGTGGGGAATAACCGTCCCCCAAATTTAGATGGGGAAACCAAGGGGAGACTACTATGGGAGGAAATTGTTGGGGCCAAAAGGGGCCACGATTGTAGATTTTCCGCCCCAAAAAATGTTAAAGGAAAGTAGCAGCTCTGGCATTGGGGGGGGGGTTTGCTCTGTGGATCGAGCCCATGGCTCCCGGGACAGGAAGCAAAAGAGTGTCCTTAAAGGGGGGTTAAAAAATTCGGGTGGGGATCATTTAAAAGTGGCGTTCCACAGGGTCATCGGGGGCCCGTTGTTTTTTTTTAATAATATCAATGATCTTGATGAAGGAATTGCTAGTGTATGAGCAAATTCGCCGTTGCACGAAGAAGGAAAGGATAATTGTTTAAAAAAACGTAGATGTTATTTGTTTAGTGCAGGTAAAAATGTTGAAATTTCCCAATTACTGGACGGGGTTTTAAATTTAAAAAAGTGGGACATGCCTGCAGAATGTCACTTCAGGGTTTTAAATTGTTCCAGGGTAGATGGGGAAGTATGGGGAAGGGGGGGGGGGTGGCTTTTGTATTTTCCGAGATCGTTTGAATGTTGCAAAAAAAAAGGGGGAATTAAGTTAAAGTAACACATAAGAGTCGGGTTGGGATAAAATTTTTCAGGGGGGCATAAAAAATTTAAATTTTAGGTGTGTATACCGCCCCCCAAATTTAGATGGGGGCCAAAGGGGAGGAGACTACTATGGGAGGAAATTGTTGGGGCCCAAACAAGGCACGATAATTTTGTTTTTCAGGAGACTTTAACTTTAGCCCATATTAAAATTGGAATTTTTTGGGGACTGGGTTTTGAATCTTACAAATTTCTTAGAAGTGTTCGGTTTGTTTTTTGAAAGCGGGTTTGTGACAGAAACCTACAAGGGGAAAAAAAACCTGCTTGATTAGTTCGGGCCCAAACAATGAACCCCCTTTTAAAAATTTTTAAAAAAGTTTCAGAGGACGGGGGGCTAGCGACCACAAATCAATTAAATTTAAAATTTGAATGGAAGTATGTGTGGGGGTTTAACTCGTAACAGTCCCAGATTTTTCCCCTTGCAAAATTCGATGGGCTTAGAGAACACTTTTATCTTTTGACTGGGGAAACGAAGAGAGCTACCATTGACTTTTTTAAAACAAAATTTCATGCTGCTAAAAGGAAGGGTTTTTTCCCTTTTAAGGTAATTAAAATAAAAAAGAAAGGGCCCCTAAATGGTTGAAAAATGGGCTGAAATCACTGGGGGTATAAAAAGGAATTTTTAGGCGTATAAAAAGAGGCGAGGGCTTTCTTATGAATCAGTATATTGACTTTAAAGGGGGAAACTTTAAAAAGGGGGATAAAGAAAGCAAAAAGGGACTATAAAAAATTAAAGTTGCTAGGGTTTTAAAAAAAATAATCCAAAAATTTTTTTCCCCGGGTATATAAAAACAAAAGTCAGGGGTTAAGATAGGTCCCCTTAAAAATAACTATGGGCATCTTACTGACAAAGAGAATGAAATTTGCCGATTTTAAAAAATTTATTTTCTCTGGGTTTTTTTACACGGAAGACACTAAAAAATTTTTCCCGGAAAATTAAATTTTTATAGGGGGATCAGAAAAAGTAAATTATGTAACTCCCCAGTCACTAGGGGAAAGGGTTTGTGAAGAAATAGCGACTAAAAGCAAAATAAGTCCCCGGGTCCTGTTTGAGGTTTTTTAAAGGGGTTTTTAAAGGAATGAAAAGGGAAAAACTTGTAAACCCATTAACTAATATTTTTAATTTATCCCCTTAAAACCCAGGTGTATTTGTCTGATATGTGGAAAATGGCTAATGAAATTTCCTATTTTTAAAAACGGGGCAAGTGTTACCGTAAAATTTAAACCCCCCAAAATAAGCCTGACCTAAATTTGTAGGCAATTTGGGCTAGAGTCAATTTTAGCTGAGTTTATAAAAAGCCATCTCGATAAGCATAGCTTGATTAAAATACTCAGCTGGATTCCAAGAGGCCGGTTTTAGCCCTAATAATTTATTAACTTTTTCAGAAAAAGTTTTGAGGCTGTTGCCCACTTAAAAAATTTTGATATTGTTTACTTAGATTTTGAAAGGGCATTTGAAAAGAGTTCTGAAACCAAAAGGGACTGTTGAAAAAAAGTAGCAGCTCATGGCATTGGGGGGAGGGTGCTCTCGTGGATCGAGTCATGGCTCACGGGACGGGAAAGGGCAGAGAGTGTCCATAAATGGGGGTTAAACCCGGTGGGGATCATTTTAACAAGTGGCGTTCCAAAGGGGGAAATCAGTCTTGGGCCCGTTGTTGTTTATAATATTATCAATGATCTTGATGAAGGAAAATTGCTAGTGATTTGGGGAAAATTCCCCGTTGACACGAAGATAGGTGGGGATAATTGATTCAAACGTGATGTTAGGGAACTTCGGGGAGGATTTAGAAAATTTCTACTCTTGGTCAAAAAAAGTGGCAGTTCCCGATCTTGTGGTTAAATGAAAGGTTCGAAGCTCGGGAGGGGTTCTATAACCCTGGGCACTTTTTAAGTTAAATAATGTAGAATTTAGATACAGATTTGCAAAAAAGGATTTGGGGGGGTTATGGTAAGCAGAAACCCTTAAAACCCAAAGGGACAGAAAATGCCTAAGCTTTACGTAAAAAAGGGGCCAAAAAGTTTAAATGGGTTTTTTTTTCAAAAAAGGTAAGAAAACCAGAAGCCCGGAGGTCAACTGCAGTTTATACTCATTAGAAAGGGCCTCCCCTAGATTATGCGTCAATTTGGTCTCCATATTAAAAAATGGACATAAATTCGTTTAAAAAACTTTCCCAGCTAGGATAAATTTAAATTAATAATAGCATTGGGAAATTTTTTCCTTATGAAGAAAGATTGAAGACTTTTTAAAAAGTTACATTCACTTGTTAGACAAAGGGAAATGGGGGGAGACCTGATCGAAGGTTTTTTTAAAAGTGGAAAATAGGTATTAATAGGGGGGTTATTAAACAAGGTTTTGGGATATCTCCCCAAGAAAAGAACCCGCAGTAATGGATTTAAATTAGATAAGTTTAGTTTTTAGAAAGGACATAGGAAAGTTTTGGGTTTTGGGAAAATTTAGGGTAGTTGATAAAGTGGAACAGTCTCCTGTTGGGTTTTGAGGCTAGGACTTTGGGTAGTTTCAAATTTGGGTTTGGGATAAGAAATTGAGTGGGAGGGGTTTGGTTTTGAGTGGGACTTGCACATCGGAGTTTTGGTTTTTTGGGGTGGCATTAAAAAATTTGGGAAGGGGGAAAAAATTTTTTTGTTAGTGGGATGGAATTGAAAAAGGAAACCTCCCTTTTTTTTGGGGGCCAAACCCGGCCTTCTGCAGTTTTCCCTCCTTTTCTTATTTTTCTTATGTTTCTTAAGATTTTGTTTGAGGTGTTACTGTGATATGAGAAAAATTGCCGTTTGACACAAAGATAGGTGGAAAATTTAAATTAAAAGTAGATGTTGGGGAAAACTTCAGGAGGTTTTAAAAAACAAACTGTTTTTGGTCGGGAAAAGTGGAGTTCCCATTTTAAATTGTAGATAAATGCAAGGTTCTGAAGCTGGGAGTGTCCTTTAAAACCCTAGCACTTATAAGTTAAATGTTGTGAATTTGGGCCCCCACAGATTGCAAAAAGGATTTGGGGGTTTTTTATGGTGGCAGAAACCCTTAAAACCCAAAGACACCAATGCCTAAGCGTGCGTAATGAATGGTTTAAAAAACCAAACAATTTGGGAAGATTGAGACATTTTCCCGTTTTTGGGAAAGGTCTTTATTGAGGAAACGTTTTCGCCCACCGGGGGCTTCATCAGTCCAATACAAAGAGGAAGGCGTAAGGGAGGAGGAGAATGGGGGTAATGAGTCCTCAACCTGGATGAACACATCGATCCAGGTTGAGGGACTGTTTTCCTCTTTTCTCCTCCTCCCCTTTAACCCCCTTTCCCTTTGTATTGGACTGATGAAGCCCCCTGTGTGGCGAAAGTTTCTCAAAAAAAGACCCCCCATTGCTGCATAAGTGTCTAAATCTTCAAGGGTACGTAAAAAGGAAAATAGATTACTGGGATTTATATCAAGAATTTGAAAGAAAAAGAAGTCCACAGTCTACGGGCCACTTTAAAACATCTTTAGAAAGGGCCTCCCCTAGTTTAAAGCAGCTAAATTTGGTCCCAATTACAGATGGAAAAAATTTTGTTGGGAAAAACATTCGGGTTTAGGATGACTAAATTTTACTTAGCATTAGAAATCTTAATTATGAAAAAAAGTTTGAAAAATCTTAAGTTACATTCACTTGTTAGACGAAGAATGAGGGGGGGAGCCCTGATCAAAGTGTATAAGGGGAAGATGGGGTTTAATAAAGGGGATTTTTAATAAGGTCTTGGGGGTTATCTCCCCAAGGGGAGAACCCGAGTAATTGGAAAAAAATTTTAGATAAGTTTAGATTTAGAAAGGACATGGGAAAAAGTATTTTTTTTGGAAAATAGGGTAGTTGTGGTGGAAAGTCTCCTAGTTGGGTGATTGGGTTTGGGACTTTGGGTAGTTTCTTTTTTTAGGTTGCTTAAGTACAGGGGGTGGGAGGGGTTGGATTTGAGGGGGAAACTTGACATCAGAGTTCATTTTTTGGGGTTTAGTTTAGAAAATTGGGTTTGGGGCAAAGTTTTTTTTGGGGGTTAAATTTTGAATTGTAAAGGACCTGCTAGTAGGGGCCCAACCCAGGCCTCCCTTCCCAGTGTTTCCCCCCTTTCTTATGTTTTTTAAATCCCAAAAATTCTATTTGCCTTATTACATACGTTTAGGCATTGCTGTTTTTGGTTTTAAGGGTTTTTGCTTACCATAACCCCCAAGTCCTTTTCGCAATCTGTTTGGCTAAATTCCCCCCATTATTTAATTTATAAGTGTAGGGGGTTTTGGGGCATCCCGAGCTTCAGAACCTTGCATTTATCTAAATTTAACTGCATCTGCCCCTTTTCGAAAGAGTAGAGGTTTTTTCTTAAAACCTCCTGAAGTTCCCTTTCATCTTTCGTTTGAATCAAATTTTCCTACCTATCTTCGTGTCATCGGGGAATTTTTTCATTTCACTAGAATTCCCTCATCAAGGGTCATTGATTTTTTATTATAAAAAACAAAGGGGGCCCCAAATATGGGTCCCTGTGGAAAAAAAGCCACTTTTTTATGATCCCCCCTCGGGGTTTAACCCCCTTTATGGACACTCTCTGTTCCCGTCTGTGACCATGATTCGATCCCGAGAGCAACCCTTTTCCCCAAAGGGCCCTGAGCTGCTACTTTCTTCAAAAGTCTTTGGTGGCGGAAAATTTTTATCAAAGGGCCCTTTCTAAAATCTAAGTAAATAATATCAAATTTTTTTATTTTTGGTTTAACAGCCCCAAAAGTTTACTGAAGAAAGTTAATAAAAATTGTTTTGACAAACCGGGCCCTCTTGTGAATCCCCTGGGAGGATCAGTAATCAAGCTATGCTTACGAGTTGGCTTCTTATAAAACTGGGGCTATTTAATTTTAAATCTTTGTTAAATTTTCCTACAATTGAGGTCAGGCTTTTTTGGGGCCCGGGAAAATTTTCCCTAACGGCTTTGGGCCCCTGTTTTTAAAAAAAAGGAATTACATTAGCCCTTTTCCACCCTATCCCAAAAACTAAACCTGTTTGAAGAAATAAATTAAAAAATAAATTTTTTTTAAAGGGTTTCCCGGGCCTTTTCCCTTTTTGGGATTCCTTAAGAGTGGTGACCTGTTCTTAACTCTGTGAAGAAGTGTCTTGGGGTGCTTTCCCTGGGGCTGAGGCCCAGATGCCCTCCTCGAGGGAAACTTTACCCGCAAAATTAAGGGAAAAATTTAGGGTAGCCCAAAAATGGAGATACGGGGATTACAGAGGAAAACAAAAGGATTCGGGTTTGTAGTCCCCCTGTTTTAAAATCTTTAGGGCAAGGGAAAAGGGTTTGTGGCCAAATGGCTGGACAGCAGGGGACGACGAAGTTGGGCGATCAACAAGGGCGAATGGAAAAGGGCCCGGGAAAAGATGAAAAAAAAGAAAAGGGAAAATTTCTGTGGGGAAACCCCCTGTTGGGAAAAACCCCCAACGGGATTTTTCGGTGCTACCCCACGAATGGAGTCGACTACGTGGGTCGTCACGAAAGAAAAAGACAAAAAAGGAAGGGGGAAGAAATTGTTGTTTTTGGGGTTTGCCAGGTTAGATACATGGATAGGGCATTCTGCTTGAAGGCAAATAGTAAAGCGGGGGGTTTGCTTTCCTGGGGCTGGGAGGGGAAGGACATTGTTAGCCCCCGGCTTGACAACATCATGAACGGTAATTTGGGGTCAATCCTTTTATTTGCCTTTAGTGTGGAGGCAATGATGTAGGCAAGCGTAGAAGTGAGGATTTTTGTTAGAAAAATTTTTAGGGCAGCTATAGGACAAATTTGGGGAAGGGGGGCCCCTGTTTTTTGTGGCATTTTGGAAGAAGAGGGGTTGGTAATGGAAGGTTGTCCCGAGCAATTGGTATTAATTGTTTGGGTGGATTTTTAACAATGTAAGGATTAAGGGAGTCCCTTCATTTACAACTGGGGCAACTTTTGGCCGAAAAAAGACATGTATGCCCCGGGATGGGGTTCACTTTTCCAGGGCAGGGGTGGGTTTTCTTTCTTAAAATCAGTTGAGGGGGGGTTTTTAGGGCCCTTTTAAAATAGGATTTTTTTGGGTATGGGGTTTTGAAATGATAAATAATGAGTATGGATATATTGGAAATTTGCTCGAAAATTTAAAAATTTAATAGTAAAATGCCCTGGGGTAATCTGGGTTTAAAGATTTTTTCAGAAATTTTTGTTTAAAAACCCAAAAATGAATAGGAAAAATTTGCAGAAGAAAAAAAAAATTTTGTGGTTTTTTATGCTAACAGTCGAAGTCCCAAAAAATAAAATTAATGAACTTTCGTTTGGTTTGCATTTTGTGGGAACTTTTATTTTTATTTCATTATTCTGAAAAAGTGGTATGATTTTTAAAAAGTCGGGATTGAACTGCTTTAGTGTAAAAATTCGGGATTTAAGTTGTCAATGGGGATAGAAAGAAAAGGGAAGGGGGGAGGGGTTTTCATTGTTTTTGTTTTGAGAAAATATTAAATTTTTTGCATAAAAAAAGGTTTAAAAAAAAGATGGAGCAGTAAAAAGAGTCTGTTTGGGGAGAGTTCGTGGGGGTTTAAGAAAAAATAATTTTAGGTTTTTTAAAAATTCCCCACCTCCAGGGTTGGATCCCCGATAGGGGAAGACTTCCCTTTTGGGGCGAAATTGTTAGGGCTTCTGGACTCGTAAAAATTTTTTTTGTTGGGGGGCTTTTTAAATTTGGGCAAATTGGGCTGGAAAATTTTTGAAAAGGGAACTAGAGTCCAATGACTTTATGGGGGAAAAAAGTTTTAGGGCTGTTTTTTGAAACAGAAGGGGTAACTGGGGCCCCCCCAGGGGGAATTTAAATTTTTTTAGACCTAGTCTTGTTAGGTAAGACCCCATAAGCAACCGTTGACAACTTTATTCCGAAACGTTTGCCCCACACAGTAGGCTTCTTCAGTTTGAATACAGAAAAATAGGGGAGGAACAGTTTGAGATGTGAAAGGCGATGTAATCAGTCCATCACCCTTTTAGTCGTAGAATTTGAGGTTGTCAGTCCCCGGCCCGGAGAAGTTTTAGTTCCCTAGTCAGGAAAATATTTTGAAAATCAAGCGGGCTTTCGGAGACTTAAATACTGTCGGAAGGAGAGGTGCAGAGTAGTGTAGTTGTAGTAGTAGTAGTATTTGTTGAAATAGTTTTTTGGGGAGGGAATGTAACCACTGATAGGTCATTTTCCCTCTTCAGATCCCAAAACTTCTCCCCTTGAAAGTTGTCAAAGGTGTTTTCTGACCCAAAATGCCTTTTGTTGCAGTGTTGACAAGATTTAAAAATCAAAATGGTATACAATACCGACAGGTTGTTAGGTAAGACAAAATATGCAACAGTTGGCTTAAAATGTTGATATGTGTTTTTACCTAAAACCTGTCGGTATTTTTATCCATTTTGATGTTTTTAGAACCCAGTCTTGTCAAATAAGGGGAAAAACTCGTGAAAAATCTGGGGATCACTGAAGAGCTTGGCGCAAGTATCACAAAACCCTCACTTTTCTTTTAAATTGGGGGGAAAGCAAGAAAAATGATAATACAGTAAAAATCCCTGATTTTCGTTTTTGGAAATTTTAATGGGCTTAGGGAACACTGTTAATCTTTATTGGGGGTTATCTAAACTAATGATTTTTATTGACCCATAATTTATCTTATGAATATGAAGGGGATCCCGTTTTTTATGATTGTTTTCTTAATAATTTTCACAGTGCCCGAGTTATACAAATTTCCCCCGAGAGAAATTTGGTCTAATAATACCCATTTCCCCAAAAGGGTTAACCCGGAGGCTTAAAAAAATCTATTAGGGGGAGGGAAAAAGGGGAATTTATAGGCGGGATCAGAAAAAGGAGAGGTTTAAACCCTTTTGACCCCCAAAATGTTTAGCTTAAAAAAGAAGTAAAAAAGGCGATTAGAAAGGGGTAAAAACGTTTACTATGAAAAAATTGAGTTGCTTTTAAAGAATCAAAGACTAATCCCCAAAAGGGGGCTTTCAAGTGTTTTAGGGGGCGAAGGTGAAGGAAAAAAGTTTTTTCCTTGAAAATGGGGGAAAGGACGTGAAGGTTTTAAAGAAAATGGAAATGTGTTCCTTATTTAATGACTATTTTTTTTCAGTTTTTTTCACGGAAAAATGTAAAGAAAATTCCGTAATTAACAAATTTTTTAGTTTTCCGATGAATTTAAGTTAACAATATTACTGTCACGAGGGACATGGTTTTTAAAAAGATAAAAAAAAAACTGAAGCAAAATAAGTTTCCCCGGACCGGAATTTAGTTGTTTTCCCCGGGTACTTAAGGGATGCAAGATGGGCTTTGTAGCCCTTAAAAGAGTGTTTTCAATGCCCTCCCCTCCTTACGGTGTTGTTTTCCCGAGTTTTGGAAGATGGGGTTTAAAGTGGGTTTTCCCAAATTAAATCAGGGGATAAATCCACCCCCTTTTAAGTTACGTTTCCCAATAAAACCTTTTCATCTATAGTGGGCAAAAATTATTTTGAATCAAAATTTTAGGGACATTATCAGAATTTTCCCCTTTAAGAGCATTTTAAATTGAAAAAAATGGGAAACTCGCATGGAAATTTCCCAGAGGTCCTTTCCCGGGTGATTTAAAATTTTCTGGGGTTTTCAATGAACATTTGAAGCAGTTTTCGTGATAAGGAATAAGATATTGTTTATTTGGATTTTTGTAAATCCTTCGATAGAGTACCCACCAAGAGGGACTCTTAAGAAAAGTGGCAGCTCATGGTATAGGAGGGTTTGAGTTCTACATGGATTGAGGCATGGCTTTCCCAAAAGAAAGCAGAGAGTTTCCCTTAATGGAGTGAAATCTGAATGGGGTTTGTCACTGTGGCGTTCCCCCAAAAAGGATCAGTTTTAGGCCCCCTCTTGTTCATAATTTTACATTAATGCCTTTATGAAGGGATTTCGAGGGATATGGGGTAAACTTGCTGATGATACAAAAAATAGGCCGTATTTAAATTTTCCCTTTTAGGAGGGGTAATCAAAGAACTCCCGGGGCGATTTGGACAAATTAAGGGTTTTTGGTCTGAAAAATGGCGTGAAAGTTTAATGTGGATAAGGGTAAGGTACTTGCCCTTGGTAAGAAAATAACCCCCGAACAAAAATCTGGTTTAAGTAGAGCTTGATCATCGAATTTTGAAAAAAAACCCTTTGGGGGTCTTTGGGAAGCAGAAATCTAAAAACCAAGAAAGCCAGTTTCCTTGTTAGGTAAGGGCCATATGCACCCGTTAGGTTAATTTTTTTATTTTGAAAAGTTTCGCCTACACAGTAGGCTTCTTCAGTGAGTTTCAGAAAAAATTGATAGAAGCAGAAGTTTCTTGAAGGGCGATGTAATCAGTCCTTTACCTTAAAAATTTTGAAAGGTTTGGGCAGCCTCAGGGCTGGGGAAAAAGCATTGTTCCGTTTGGGCTTCTCCAGACGGGGGGAAATGACCACCTCAAAACTTTAAGGGTGGGTGGACTGATTCATCGGCTTCAAGTTCTTCTGCTTCTAAACAAATTTTCTGTATCGGGCTGAAAAAAAGCCCCACTGTTTTAGGCGAAACGTTTCAAAATAAAAGAAAACCTAACTGTTGCTTATTTTGTTTACCTAACCCAAACTGTCGGGATTTTATACCAAATTTTAAAAGTTCACGCAGTGCCTTAGTGTGCGCAACAAAAGGGCCCAAAGTTACTTGGATTTATTCAAGAAGTAAAAAGTAAAAAGAAGTCCCAAAAATTATTTTACAGCCCTTTAAACACTAGTGAGCCTCAAATTTTGATTATGCTGCTTTAGTTTTTTGGGCCCCCTTTAAAACGGATGAATTTGACTCATTAGAGAAAATAAAAGAAGAATGACTAAAAAGATTTTGTGTAAGGAACCTCCCCTTGAAGATTTGACTCCAAGCCTTTTAAAACTCCCTCTCTGGAGGGCGTTTGAATTTAGGGGGGGGTATATTGGGAAAGGGTTTTAAGGGGGGGGACGGGGATGTTGTGCAAGAAAAGGGATAAAATACCGACCCAAAATTTTTTCGGTATTTTATACCTTTCTTGCCAAATTGTCGAAACTGCAAAATCATGGAATCTTTGGGTTTAGAGGACATTTTTACCAAGACCTTCTTCCGGCTGCTGCCAAAATAACCCATTCTTTGGGGGGACCCAAATTCCCCTGGGGGGAAACCCGGGCCCCAAACCCGTGACTTTCCTCGTCTTGCTGGCCCCTCCCTTCCAATTTAGGAATATATTTAAAAGCCCCAAATCTTCTTGCCTTGGGTCCAGATTCTCCTCCACCCCGATGCTTGTGAACACCCAAATCCCAAAGGCCCCAGGGGGTGATTTTTTATCTTTTGTTATAAGTTCTACTGTCTTTATTATGTCCCGAAACTGGATTGATTAAAACCCCCGGGGGGAAACGTCTACAATAAAGATTTTCCAATGTTGAAAATGTGTCTTTAAATTTCATGAGGGGATAAACAAAAGGGGGATATTAATAAAAATACTGAGGCTGTCGAACCAAAGGGAAGAACCAGGAAAAAAAGGATTTAAAATTGGAAAAAATTTTGATTTAGAAAAAGGGCATAGGTTAAAACTGGTTTTTTTAACAGGTTGTAGATGCGTGGAAAAAGTCTTCCCAGTGGGGTGATAGGGCTTGGACCTTGGGTAGTTTAAGAAAAGGGCTGGGACCCAAAAATTTTTGGGGAGGGGGGGGAAATTTAAATTGGGGTTTATTTTGGGGACGGGGTTATTTCTTTAGAAGCTTTAGGTAGTAGTTGTTTTTTTAAGGGCCTGGGCCCCGCATGGGCCCGTAGGGCCCTTTTGCGTGTTCCTCCATTTTATGTTTTTATTTTTCTTATGTAACCCCTTTAAAAAAACCCCGTCAGGAACCCCGGGGACCCTTTTTTGCTTCAGTTTGGTCTATCTGCCCTTTACAAACCCTTTCATAGTGAATTGATGGTTACGTAATTTATTTTTCTGGCCCAAATAAAAATTTTTTTATGGAAATTATTAGTGTTTTCCTGTGTAAAAAAACCCAAAAGGAAAAAAAATTATTTAAAATCGAGCACATTTCATTCTTTTTCTTTAAGATGGCCCCCAAATTATTTTTAAGGGGAACCCCTTTTTTTTTATCTCTGACTTTTGTTCTTTTATACCTGGAAAAAACTTTTTTGGGGGAGGTTTTTTGAATCCCTAGCAAATTTTAATTTCTTTGTCACTTTTTGCTTTTCTTATCCCCCCTTTTTTAAAGTCCCTCTTAATGTCAATTTTACTGAATCATAAGAGACCCTTTGCCTTTTTGGGAAAAGCCCATAGATTCCTTTCTTTGCCCCAGTAATTTTTTCACCTATTATTCCCCTTCCCTTTTGGGTCATTTCTAAATTTTATCTTAAATTTTTTTAAAAAGGGGAAAAAACGTTCCCTTTTACAGATGTATAGTTTGGAAAAATTAAAATGGTAAAAAATCCGAAGGTTGTTAGGTAAGACACCCTAACACAAAAAAGATTTCCTAACTGTTGCTATTGCTTAATAACGCATGTTTTGTGTTTAGAAAAAATGTCTTTTTGATAGGGTCTCTTTTGTTACCCCAGTTTAACAGATGATAAGGTTCTCTAAGCCCCTCGTAATCTGCTAAGCAAAAAACTGGGACGTTTTCTGAGTTATTTCCCTTTCTTCATACTTCCATTCAATGTAAATGTAAAATTGGGTTTGTGGTCGCTAGCACCCAAATTCCCCCTGAAACTTCAAAAATTTTTAACAAGGGATTCATTGTTTTTTCCCGAACTAAGTCAAACAGGTTATTACAAATTTGTAGGGGTTTTGTCAAAAAACTGCTTCAAAAAACAATCCTGAACTACTTTAAGAAGTCGTTAGATTCTAAATTCCCCGTCGGGAAAATTTAATCAAAATGACTGAAGTTTAAAATCTCCCAGAATTACACATTATCGTGCCTTGTGGCCCCAACCAAATTTCCCCCCAAAAATTGTCTCCCCCGGTCCCTATCTAAATTTGGGGGACGGTATTTTCACCCTAAAAAAATTTAATTTTTTATGTTTCCCCCCTGAAAAAAATTTTATCCAAAAAAGACTCTGTATGTGTTAGGGAAGACAAAATATTTTCAACAGTTTTGGTATCTTTTTTTTCGAAACGTTTTTTTTGCCCCCACAGAAAGGGTTCTTCAGTCGATTTTCCGAAAAAATTGATAGAAGCGAAGAGACTTGAAGAAAGATGTAATTTTGTCCCTCACCCCTTTAAAATTTTTTGGGGGGTCAGGGCCCTCCGTCTGGGAAGAGCATTGTTCCGTAGTTGAAACAATTGGAGGGTTTAAGTGCAGGTTTGGGGCCTTAAAATTTTCGCCAGGAGGTGGACGTAGGTCATTTTGGGAAATTAAAGGGCCCTCTTTAAAACCAGCCCTTCTCACTAGTAGGGTTGTCGGGAAATTGTTTAAAAATCTGTACCCAAAATACCCTTGTGTTTGCAGTGTCTGAAAAGATTGAACATTTAAAAAAGGGAAAAAATACCCACGGTTGTTAGGTAAAACATATATGGGAAAAAGTTAGGTATTTTTTTTCGGAAAAAAATTTTTGCCTACACGTAGGCTTTTAAAGATACCTAACTGTTCGTTTTGGGGTCTTTCCTAACAACCCGTCGGTAAATTTTTTACCTTTTAATGTTCAAACTGTCAGACACTTGGGAAAAACAAAGGGGGATTTGGTACAGGTATTTTGGTACAGACTTTGAAAATAACTTCGACAACCTCTACTAGTGAGAACGGCTGGATTTGAGAGGGACCTGACCTCCCAAAATGACCTACGTCTCACCTCCTGGCGCTATATAAGGCTCCATCCTGTCACTTCAACTTCATATTGTTTCAGACTACGGAACAATACTCTTCTCCAGACTGAGGGACTGACCACCTCAAAACTTTAAGGGTGATGGACTGATTACATCGTCTTCAAGTCTCTTCTGCTTCTATCAACTTTTCTGTATTCGACTGAAGATTTAGATTTTGATTTTAGATTTTGCCACCGAAGTGGCTAGTTTATTGTGCACCCCATATCCATCCTGTGGACGGTAGTGCGAGAGCATGTGGATACACAAAAGGCCTAGGAACTATGCCCCAAAGGTTTAACAGGAATACATATGGATTTATATCTACATATCTATAGTTCACTTATCTGTTACAAGCAAATTTAGGAAATTTGCTTAGTATATCTGGTATCTTATTTTCAATAATAAGATATCTTGACATGTCACATAGGTATTTTTACTATCTGCCCTCTGTATTCCTCAAAGTGGACAATTAAGCACATAGTGTTCAAGAGAGTGACCATATGCCTGATCACTAATTTACATTTAGTTTGATCATCATCTGTGTGTCTCCCAAACTGCCAGAATTTACTTGTAACCAAGCCTAAGCCTGGCCACTACAACATCAGTCAGTCTGTTCACATTGCAAGTTGCTCCATAAACATACTTATCTACGTTCATGTTATCATAGTGGGTTATAGATCTAACTCAGGCTTCTAACTG
Source organism: Cherax quadricarinatus (assembly GCF_026875155.1). Lineage (NCBI taxonomy): Eukaryota > Metazoa > Arthropoda > Malacostraca > Decapoda > Parastacidae > Cherax > Cherax quadricarinatus. Next base: position 40,542,187 of record NC_069404.1, read on the forward strand.
CTTTCCTATAACAATCATTTTCATTATTTACTTTCTCCAAATATTATTCCTAATGCTAGACACAGTTATACCAAAATTTATATTCTACATTCTCCTTCTCGATACTCTTCTTGGCTAACATATCAACTTTATCATGAAGGAGAAATCCAATGTGTGATGGGATCCATAGCAATTGTACTTAATTCCTTTGTCCTAATTTTTGAGTATCTATCCCTGGCTTCCCCAATGAGCATGTTGTTGGAGTCATTAAATGAGCCAAGAGCCTTCAATGATGACATAGAATCAGTAATGATGATAGAGTCAAGCTCAGTGTCATAGGTTAGCTTTAGCGCCATTAGGATTGCAAACAATTCAGTTTGCAGTGTAGACCCCCAGTTTTTTAATTCTTATGCCTAACTCAACAAATTTATTATCGTTCTTAATAGGGAGGTGGCAACAAGAGCAGATGCAGCCCGCCAGAAGACTCCTTTTTGGGTCCATCAGTGTAAAATAACTTGTGATAACTTGTTACTACCAGCTAGGTGAGAAATTTCTTCTTGAGCAGTTGCTCAACAAGAGATTTAAGGAAGGGATTACTAGCAATGAGCTTCTTGGGAGGGACTTGTAGGTATGTGATATTAAATGAACCCCTCTTCCATGGAGGGGTGAAATGCTCTTGTTGCCTACAGTGATACAGTTCATGCAGGTTATAAAACTTAATGCAATTGCACGTTTTCACAATCCATTTAGATCTGTGTGTATTTACCTCTAGACACTTGGTAAGATTCACTGTGACAGTGTCTGGTTCGTTTCTCAACATTCTAATACCGAGTACAGTGTTAATTTCAACAATCCTATCACTGATACTAGAAATACCAAGCTCCTTCCTCATGTTAAGAACTTTTGTAGATCTGGGACAGCCAAGAATAATCCTGAGAGCTTCATTTTGCATTAACCTATTGTGTAGGCGAAACGTTTCGAAATAAAGATACCTAACTGTTGCATATGTGTCTTACCTAACAACCTGTCGGGATTTTATACCATTATAATGTTCAGACTCTGTATGTGTTACTTCAGACTTAATACCCGTTTTTATGTAACAGTTCAAGCGATCTCGGACATACAATGCCACCCCCCCCCTTTCCGACACTTCTATCTACTTGGAACAATTTAAAACCCTGAATGTGACATTCTACAGGCATGTCACGACTTTTTGAATTAAACCACGTCTCAGTAATGGCAAATACATCAATGTTACCTGCACTAGCAACTAGTCTCAACTCGTCCATCTTATTCCTAGCACTGCGACTATTTGTGTAATAAATATTTAAAGACCCTCCTCTCTCTTTACCCTTCCTGCTCCTTTCTGTTATTCCACTAAATTTATTACTGTCTTTGTCAATTAGTCCCACTGGCTTTCCAATATCCACCTCATTTTGCCTATTACTAGTTTCTCCTAGTACTCATATTACTACCCTGCACTTCACAGTTTTCCCGCCAAAACCCATACCACTACTATTCCTAGTTTAAAGACCTAACAGCTCCCTCCACTGCATTGGCCAGTGCTCACACCCCACACCTAGATAAGTGAACCCCATCCCTGGGCATACATGTCATTTCTGCCATAGAAGAGGTCCCAGTTGTCAATGAATGTTACCACATTTTCCTTACAGTATTTGTCCAGCCAGCAATTGACACCAATTGCTCTGGACAACCATTCATTTCCAACTCCTCTCCTTGGCAAAATGCCAATATGACAGGTTTCCCACCCTTCCCCCTAATTATCTCTATTGCTGACCTATACCTGCTAATCAGGTCCTCACTCCTACGGTCTGCCAACATCGTTGCCCCCAGCACTGAGACAGATAATAGGATTGCTCCCATTACCTCTCATATGTCATCCAGACGGCAACAATATCCTTCATCCCAGCCCCGGGGAAAACACACTCTCTGTCCTACTTCCTATTCTTCAAGCAGAATGCCCTATCCATGTACCTAATCTGGCTACCCCAAAACAACAACAATTTTTTTTAACCTTCCTTGGCGTCGTCCTTCGTGATGCTCCCAGTAGTCCCACTCACATTCGTCAGGTAGCATTACACCACTTGTGGAATTCGTCAAGACGTTGTCGATGGTCTTCGTTGGGGGTTTTTAGGGTGTCTCACTCACGTCTGCCAATGCTTCCTTGGTGCTCGTTGTGGCATACCCAGTAGAACACTCACTTTCGTCCCGGTAGCACGGAGAATGGGTTGGAAGTTTCCACGGTAGTCTTCTGGTTTCTCGTTGTTTCTGCCTCTCCAACCGTTTTCTTGATCCTCAGCTTGGTTCCATGTTGCCCGGCCACTGACCAAGTCCCCTCTTAAACCTGGGGACTCACAACAGGAGGATTACTACGAATCCTCTTGTTCTCCTCCGTTAATCGCCGTATCTCCATCTTAGCAACTCTGAGCTCTTCTCTCAGCTGCTGGTAAAGTTGCTCAAGAGAGGGCATCCTGGTTCAGATTCACAGAGAGCACACAAACAGGTCTTCACAGAGCTACGTACACGTCACCACTGAGCTAAGTACACGTCACCACTGAGCTAAGTACACGTCACCACTGAGCTAAGTACACGTCACCACTCAAGAGTACACGTCACCACTCAACTTCTTGATATAAATCCCAGTAATCTATTTGCCATATTACGTACGCTTAGGCATTGCTGTCTTGGTTTAAGGTTGCTGCTCACCATAACCCCCAAGTCCTTTTCGCAATCTGTATGGCTAAGTTCTACATCATTTAACTTATAAGTGCTAGGTTATGGACACTCCCGAGCATCAGAACCTTGCATTTATCTACATTGAACTGCATCTGCCACTTTTCTGACCAAGAATAGTGTTTTTTTAAACCCTCCTGAAGTTCTCTAACATCTACGTTTGAATCAATTATCCTACCTATCTTCGTGTCATCGGCGAATTTGCTCATATCATTAGTAATTCCCTCATCAAGATCATTGATATATATTATAAACAATAACCTGCCCAAGACTGATCCCTGTGGAACGCAACTTGTTTCGGATCCCCACTCGAATTTAACCCCATTTATGGACACACTCTGCTTCCTGTCTGTGAACCATGACTCGATCCACGAGAGCACTTTTCCCCCAGTGCCTTGAGCTGCCATTTTCTTTAACAGTCTATGGTGTGGAACTCTATCAAAAGCCTTACTAAAATTTAAGTGAATAATATCAAATTCTTTATCGTGGTCAACAGCCTCAAAAGCTTTACTGAAGAAAGTTAATAAATTAGTTAGACAAGACCAGCCTCTTGTGAATCCATCCTGAGTATCATTAATCAAGTTATGCTTATCGAGATGGCTTCTTATAATCTGAGCTATAATTGACTCTAGTAATTTGCCTACAATTGAGGTCAGGCTTAATGGGCGGTAATTTGACGGCAACGACTGGTCCCCTGTTTTAAAAATAGGAATTACATTAGCCATCTTCCACATATCAGACTCTACACCTGTTTCAAAAGATAAATTAAAAATTAGTTAATGGTTTCACAAAAGTTCCATTTTTTCATTCCTTAAGAACCCCTTTAAAAACCTCATCAGGACCGGCTACTTATTTTGCTTCAGTCCCGTCTATCTGCTTCACTACCATTTCACTAGTGACTGTTTATGTTACATAATTTATCTTTAGCCCCCCTATAAAAAATTAATTTCTGGAATATTGTTAGTGTCTTCCTGTGTAAAAACCGAGAGAAAATAATTATTTAAAATCGAGCACATTTCATTCTCTTTGTCAGTAAGATGCCCATAGTTTTTTTTAAGGGGGCCCATCGTATCTCTAACTTTTGTTCTATAGACCTGGAAAGAACTTTCTGGATTGTTTTAGAATCCCTAGCAACTTTAATTTCATAGTCCTTTTAGCTTTTCCTATCCCCTTTTTAATGTCCCTCTTAATGTCAATTTTACTGATTCATAAGATGACCCTCCACCTCTTTTGATACGCCTATAAATTCCTTTCTTATGCCCTAGTAGATATTTGAGCCTATTTTTTTTATCCTTTTTGGGGCATTTCTATTTGATCTAATTTCTTTATTACGGGATAAAAAGTTCTTTGAGCAGCATGTATAGTGTTCAGAAAACTGTCATATTGATAGCTCTCTTCGTTACCCCAGTCAAAAGATGATAAGTGTTCTCTAAAACCCATCGTAATCTGCTAAGCGATAATCTGGGACTAAATACTGAGTTATCGCTACTATCGTACTTTCATTCAAAAGCTAAAAGTAATTGATTTGTGGTCGCTAGCACCCAATTCTCTGAAAAAATCTAAATTATTAACAAGGGGTTCATTGTTTTCCAGAAATAAAATCAAGCAGGTTTTTTTTCCCCTTGTAGGTTCTGTCACAAACTGCTTCAAAAAACAATCCTGAACTACTTCTAAGAAGTCGTATGATTCTAAATTCCCCCGTCAAAAAATTCCAATCAATATGACTAAAGTTTAAAGTCTCCTAGAATTACTACATTAAACGTGCCTTGTGGCCCTAAAAAATTTCCTCCCATAGTAGTCTCTCTTGGTCCCTATCTAAGTTTGGGGGACGGTATATCACTTCTAAAATCAGTTTTTCATGCCCCTCTGAAAATTCTATCCAAACAGACTCTGTATGTGTTACTTCAGACTTAATACCCGTTTTTATGCAACAGTTCAAGTGATCTCGGACATACAATGCCACCCCACCCCCCTTCCCGATACTTCTATCTACTTGGAACAATTTAAAACCCTGAATGTGACATTCCGCAGGCATATCCCAACTTTTTGAATTAAACCTTGTCTCAGTTAAGGCAAATACATCAATCTTACCTGCACTAGCAACTAATCTCAACTCGTCCATCTTATTCCTAGCACTACGGCTATTAGCATAATACACATTGAAAGACTCTCCTTTCTCTTTACCCTTCCTGCTCATTTCTGTTTTTCTACTAAACCTATTACTGTCCTTATCACCCAGTGTCACTGGCTTTTCAATATGTACCTCGTTCTGCTTATTAGTTCCCCTAGAACTCATAATATTACTACACTGGGACTTCGCTGTTTTCCTGCCAAAACCCATACCACTAATTATTCCTAGTTTAAAGTCCTAACAGCTCCCTCCACTGCAGTTGCCAGTGCTCCCACCCCAGACCTAGATAAGTGAACCCCATCCCTGGCATACATGTCATTTCTGCCATAGAAGAGGTCCAAGTTGTCAATGAATGTTACCACATTTTCCTTACAGTATTTGTCCAGCCAGCAATTGACACCAATTGCCCTGGACAACCATTCATTTCCAACTCCTCTCCTTGGCAAAATACCACATATGACAGGGTTCCCACCCTTCCTCCTAATTATTTTCTATTGCTGACCTATACCTGCTAATCAGGTCTTCACTCCTACGTCTGCCAACATCGTTGCGTCCAGCACTGAGACAGATAATAGGATTGCTCCAATTACCTCTCGTGATGTCATCCAGACGGCTAACAATATCCTCCATCCCAGCCCCAGGAAAGCAAACCCTCTGTCTCCTACTCCTGTCCTTCAAGCTGAGTGCCCTATCCATATACCTAACTTGGCTATCCCCAACAACAACAATATTCTTACCTTCCTTGATGTCGTTCGTCGGTACGTTCCCAGTAGTCGACTCACATTCATCGGGAAGCACTGAGAATGTATTAGACATTTCCACAACAGTTTCCACGGCAGTCTCTTTCTTCTTCATCGTTTCTACCTTTCCATTCGTCTTCCTGATCGTCAACTTCGTTCCCTGCTGTCCAGCCACTGACCAGTTTCCCTTCTTGACCTGAGGACTCAAAACAGGAGGACTACTACGAATCTTCTTGTTTTCCTCGGTCAGTCGCCGAATCTCCATCTTCGCCATCCTCAATTCTTCCTTAAGCTGTTGGTAAAGTTGCTCGATGGAGGGCATCTTGCTTCAATTCGTAGAGAACGCGCAAACAGGTCTTCACAGAGCTAAGTACATGTCACCACTGAGCTAAGTACACGTCACCACTGCTTGTTGTGGCATTCCTAGTAGAACACTCACATTCGTCAGGTAGGGCAGATAATGAGTTGTAAGTTTCCACGGTAGTCTTCTGGTTTCTTGTTGTTTCTGTCTCTCCAACCGTTTTCTTGATCCTCAGCTTGGTTCCATGTTGCCCGGCCACTGACCAAGCTCCCCTCTTAACCTGGGGACTCACAACAGGAGGATTACTACGAATCCTCTTGTTCTCCTCCGTTAATCGCCGTATCTTCAACTTAGCAACTCTGAGCTCTTCTCTCAGCTGCTGGTAAAGTTGCTCAAGAGAGGGCATCCTGGTTCAGACTCACAGAGTGCACACAAACAGGTCTTCACACAGCTTATTTCTTGGGTAGCATTGAAAATTGGGTTGGTCAAATGTTTTGTTAGTTGGATGAATTGTAAATTACCTGCCTATTATGGGCCAACAGGCCTGCTTTAGTGTTCCTCCTTTCTTATGTTCTTATGTAAATAGCTTGCTAAAAATATCTGACATAGACAGGACTCACAGCAATGGCTTTAAATTGGAAAAATTCAGATTCTGGAAGGATATAGGAAAGCACTGGTTTGGTAATACAGTTGTGGACGAGTGGAACAAACTCCCGAGTACCGTCATAGACGCTGACTACACATTGTGTAGTCAGTGGTCAGTGGTCAGTCGTCACATGAGGTCACAGACCCTGAGCTGCTTTGGGAATTAGCATGGACGGTTACAAAGCATGGCTTGCTTCTGCAGTGTTTTAAAAATTGAGGTTGGAGAGTTGAAGGAGGAGGTCTAGCTTCTCCAGGAGGAGATTAGGAGGCTGAAGGTCCACCTCAATGGGTCTGTGAGAGAGTGTGAGGTGGCTGGAGTTGTGGGGAATGAGGCTTCTAGCAGTGAGGTGCAGACTGTCTCTCACTGTGAGGAGGCTGTAGGTGGGGAGGTAGTAACGGCTACCAGCAGTGAGGTGCAGCCCAGCACCTGCTACAAGTGGCGAGTGGTTCACAGTAATGGGAGGGCAATCAGAGTAAGGAAAGTTAAGAGTGAAGATCTGAAGGTAGGAAATCGCTTCTCTGTTCTTCAGTATGAATGTACTTCAGTGGCCAGTGAAGGTAAGGGTACTACTGCTCCTACTAATAGAGGTAAGCGCATTCTTGTGGTTGGTGACTCTCAGGTAAGATATATTGACCATGCTTTTTGTAATAGGAATAAGAAGATGAGAGATAGAGTGTGCTTCCCTGGAGCTGGTGTTGGGGACATAGTCAACAGGCTGGATAATATCATGTCAGGTATTGGGAACAAGCCCATTGTCTGTCTCAGTGCTGGTGGAAATGATATTGGGAAGGGTAGGAGAGAAGAGCTGCTAGATAAGTACAGGTCAGCAAAAGATTTCATTAAGTCTAAGGGAGGGATCCCAATCATATGTAGCATCTTGCCTAGAAGGGGAGTAGGAAATGAATGGTCTAGGGCAATTGGTGTAAATTGCTGGCTAGAGAGATACTGCAAGGAACTTGCAATCCCATTCATTGACAACTGGAACAACTTTTATGGCAAACATGATATGTATGCAAGGGATGGGGTACATCTCTCTGGGGCTGGTGTGGTAGCACTTGCAGACTCGATTGAGAAGGCCATTGGTGAAATGCCTATGATTTTAAACTGATGGAAGATAGAGGTATGGGTGTGTGTGGGGAAACAAGCAGGTTGCAACACTAGGGTTGGAAACAGTAAATGTATAAAAGGCATTCAGCATGAAGTTATAAATAAAAACAACAGATCAGGTCAGCAAACAAAGGGGGACAGCAGAGGGCAGCAAAGGACTAGCTCCCTTAAGGTTTACTATACAAATAGCAGGAGTGTACAAAATAAGATAGATGAGCTAAGATTAATTGCAAGTGCAGGAAACATAGATATTATTGCTATAACAGAGACCTGGCTCAATCTGAAAGATAGAGAGATTCCCTCTGAATGTCACATACAAGGCTATAAATTATTCCACACTGACAGGGTCAACAGGAAAGGTGGTGGAGTAGCGATGTATGTCAGAGACAATTTAAATTGTTGTGTTAGACAAGATATAAAATTAGAAGCATCAGCCACTGAATCTGTTTGGTTACAGCTTCTCGAGGGCCGAGAAAAACTAATTTTGGGTGTGATTTACAGGGCCCCAAATCTTGATAGGGAGTGCAGTAAATTTCTCCTCCTATTCTGTATGCCTTAATTTTCCTCAATAGTCTCTGATGTGGGACCCTGTCAAAAGCCTTACTGAAGTCCATATACACAATATCATATTCATTACCATGATCTACCTCCTCAAATACCTTAGTGAAAAAAGTTAATAAATTCGTAAGGCAGGAACGCCCCTTTGTAAAACCATGCTGAGATTCGTTGATTAATTTATGCTTTTCAAGGTGGCTACGAACTGCCTCGAAAATTATTGATTCCATAAATTTTTCCCACTATGGAGGTTTTAAAAATTGAGGTTGGACAGTTGAAGGAGGAGGTCTTGCTTCTCCAAGAGGAGATTAGGAGGCTGAAGGTCCACCTCAATGGATCTGGGAGAGAGTGTGAGGTGGCTGGAGTTGTGGGGAATGAGGCTTCTAGCAGTGAGGTGCAGTCTGTCTCTCGCTGTGAGGAGGCTGTAGGTGGGGAGGTAGCAACGGCTACCAGCAGTGAGGTGCAGTCCAGCACCTGCTACAAGTGGCGAGTGGTAACCAGTAATGGGAGGAGAATCAGAATAAGGAAAGTTAAGAGTGAAGATCTGAAGGTAGGAAATCGCTTGTCTGTTCTTCAGGATGAATGTACTTCAGTGGCCAGTGAAGGTAAGGGTACTAATGCCCCTGCTAACAGAGGTAAGCACATTCTTGTGGTTGGTGACTTTCAGGTAAGATATATTGACCATGCTTTTTGTAATAAGAATAAGAATATGAGAGATAGAGTGTGCTTCCCTGGAGCTGGTGTTGGGGACATAGTTAACAGGCTGGATAATATCATGTCAGGTAATGGGAACAAGCCCATTATTTGTCTCAGTGCTGGTGGAAATGATATTGGGAAGGGTAGGAGAGAAGAGCTGCTAGGTAAGTACAAGTCAGCTATAGATTTCATTAAGTCTAAGGGAGGGGTCCCAATCATATGTAGCATCTTGCCTAGAAGGGGAGTAGGAAATGAATGGTTGTCTAGGGCAATTGGTGTAAATTGCTGGCTAGACAGATACTGCAAGGAACTTGCAATCCCATTCATTGACAACTGGAACAACTTTTATGGCAACATGATATGTATGCAAGGGATGGGGTACATCTCTCTGGGGCTGGGGTGGTAGCACTTGCAAACTCAATTGAGAAGGCCATTGGTGAAATGCCTATGATTTTAAACTGATGGAAGATAGAGGTATGGGTGTGTGTGGGAAACAAGCAGGTTGCAACACTAGGGTTGGAATCAGTAAATGTATAAAAGGCATTCAGCATGAAGTTATAAATAAAGACAATAGATCAGGTCAGCAAACAAAGGGGGACAGCAGAGGACAGCAAGGGACTAGCTCCCTTAAGGTTTACTATACTAATAGCAGGAGTGTAAGAAATAAGATAGATGAGCTAAGATTAATTGCAAGTGCAGGAAACATAGATATTATTGCTATAACAGAGACCTGGCTCAATCTGAAAGATAGAGAGATGCCCTCTGAATGTCACATACAAGGCTATAAATTATTCCACAAATGACAGGGTCAACAGGAAGGGTGGTGGAGTAGCGATGTATGTCAGAGGCAATTTAAATTGTTGTGTTAGATAAGATATAAAAGTAGAAGCGTCAGCCACTGAATCTGTTTGGTTACAGCTTCTCGAGGGCCGAGAAAAACTAATTTTGGGTGTGATTTACAGGGCCCCAAATCTTGAAAGGGAGTGCAGTAAACTTCTATGGGACGAAATTCGTTTAAGCATCTACATACGAAAATGTTGTGCTAATGGGAGATTTCAACTATAGACAGATTGAAATGGAGCAATTTGACAAGAAATTTAGAGTCAGGTGACTTTCTTGATACGATCCAGGATTGTTTTTTAAAACAGTTTGTGACAGAGCCAACTAGAGGAAATAACCTCCTTGACTTGGTTCTTGCCAGTAGGGAAACACTAATTAATAATCTTGAGGTTAATGATGAGCTTGGGGAAAGTGATCACAAATCACTCAGTTTTTTAAAATATCATGGAATTCCCTAATAATGGCAATCAAGTCTCCGTCCCTGACTTTCGCTTGGCTGATTTCATAGGACTAAAAAATTACTTAGGTGGGCTGAACTGGAATGACCTGACTAAGGGTCAGGTAGGTGGTGATGGTTGCCGATATGACGCTTTCCAGGGCATAGTTCTAGCTGCTCAGTCAAATTATGTTCCAAATAGGGAAATCAGATCAAACAAAAATGATCCTAAATGGATGAACAATAGATTAAAATATCTGATTGGTCAAAAGAGAGGCACATATAGGCAAATCAAAAGAGGAGAGGGGCAATTAAGAAATCGATATATTCAGTTAAAGAGAGAAATAAAAAAGGGAATTAGAAAAGCAAAAAGAGATTATGAGGTTTAAAGTTGCAAGAGAATCGAAGACTAACCCAAAAGGATTCTTTCAGGTATACAGAAGTAAGATCAGGGACAAGATAGGCCCACTCAAAAGTTCCTCGGGTCAGCTCACTGACAGTGATAAGGAAATGTGTAGAATTTTTAACATATACTTCCTCTCAGTTTTTACACTGGAGGATACCAGCGATATTCCAGTAATGATAAATTATGTAGAACAGGACGATAATAAACTGTGCACGATTAGGGTCACAAGTGACATGGTCCTTAGGCAAATAGATAAATTAAAACCTAACAAATCCCCAGCCCCTGATGAACTGTATGGAAGGGTTCTAAAGGAATGTAAAGAGGAGCTTAGCACACCTTTGGCTAATCTTTTCAACATGTCACTACAAACTGGCATGGTGCCAGATAAGTGGAAAATGCAAATGTGATAACCTATTTTCAAAACAGGTGACAGGTCCTTAGCTTCGAACTATAGACCAATAAGCCTAACCTCCATAGTGGGAAAATTTATGGAATCAATAATTGCCGAGGCAGTTCGTAGCCATCTTGAAAAGCATAAATTAATCAACGAATCTCAGCATGGTTTTACAAAGGGGCGTTCCTGCCTTACGAATTTATTAACTTTTTTCACTAAGGTATTTGAGGAGGTAGATCATGGTAATGAATATGATATTGTGTATATGGACTTCAGTAAGGCTTTTGACAGGGTCCCACATCAGAGACTATTGAGGAAAATTAAGGCACATGGAATAGGAGGAGAATTTTTTTCCTGGATAGAGGCATGGTTGACAAATAGGCAGCAGAGAGTTTGCATAAATGGGGAGAAATCAGAGTGGGGAAGCGTTACGAGCGGTGTTCCACAGGGGTCAGTGTTGGGTCCCCTGCTGTTCACAATCTACATAATCGACATAGATGAGGGCATAAAGAGCGACATCGGCAAGTTTGCCGATGACACCAAAATAGGCCGTCGAATTCATTCTGACGAGGACATTCGAGCACTCCAGGAAGATTTGAATAGACTGATGCAGTGGTCGGAGAAGTGGCAGATGCAGTTTAATGTAGACAAATGCAAAGTTCTAAATGTTGGACAGGACAATAACCATGCCACATATAAACTAAATAATGTAGATCTTATTATTACGGATTGCGAAAAAGATTTAGGAGTTCTGGTTAGCAGTAATCTGAAACCAAGACAACAGTGCATAAGTGTTCGCAATAAAGCTAGTAGAATCCTTGGCTTCATATCAAGAAGCATAAATAATAGGAGTCCTCAGGTTGTTCTTCAACTCTATATATCCTTGGTTAGGCCTCATTTAGATTATGCTGCACAGTTTGGTCACCGTATTACAGAATGAATATAAATTCTCTGGAAAATGTACAAAGGAGGATGACAAAGTTGATCCCATGTATCAGAAACCTTCCCTATGAGGATAGACTAAGGGCCCTGAATCTGCACTCTCTAGAAAGACGTAGAATTAGGGGGATATGATTGAGGTGTATAAATGGAAGACAGGAATAAATAAAGGGGATGTAAATAGTGTGCTGAAAATATCTAGCCTAGACAGGACTCGCAGCAATGGTTTTAAGTTAGAAAAATTCAGATTCAGGAAGGATATAGGAAAGTACTGGTTTGGTAATAGAGTTGTGGATGAGTGGAACAAATTCCCAAGTACAGTCATAGAGGCCAGAACGTTGTGTAGCTTTAAAAATAGGTTGGATAAATACATGAGTGGGTGTGAGTTGGACCTGATTAGCTTGTGCTACCAGGTCGGTTGCCGTGTTCCTCCCTTAAGTCAAGGTGACCTGACCTGACTAGGTTGGGTGCATTGGCTTAAGCCGGTAGGAGACTTGGACCTGCCTCGCATGGGCCAGTAGGCCTGTTGCAGTGTTCCTTCGTTCTTATGTTCTTAAATGAGTGGGTGCGGGTGGGAGTGAGTTGGACCTGACTAGCTTGTGCTACTAGGTCAGATGCACTGCTCCTCCCTTAAGTGACGTGTCTGACCTCACTAGGTCAAGGTACTGGCTTAAGCCGGCACGAGAATTGGAGCTGCCTCGCATAGACCAGTAGGCCTGCTGCAGTGTTCCTTCTTTCATATGTTGTTTAGTGTGTTAGGTAAGACACATATGCAACAGTTAGGTATCTTTATTTCGAAACGTTTCGCCTACACAGTAGGCTTCTTCAGTCGAGTACAGAAAAGTTGATAGAAGCAGAAGAGATTTGAAGACGATGTAATCAGTCCATCACCCTTAAAGTTTTGAGGTGGTCAGTCCCTCAGTCTGGAGAAGAGCATTGTTCCGTTGTCTGAAACAATATGGAGTTGAAGTGACAGGATGGAGCCTTATATAGCGCCAGGAGGTGAGACGGAGGTCACTAGTAGAACGTAGATGTTGGGAGGTCAGGTCATGTTGTTTAGTACTCCTCACAGCTCCTCCTAACTTGACCTTTGTTGTGGGTCCAGCCTTACTTATCCCTCGACCCTGCGTCACTCCCTATCCTGCAGCGCTGTATCACCCTAGTAGGTTTAGCACTTCTTTTTGATTATAATAATCATGCTATGGAGGAAATGCTTAAATTACGTAAAAATAAAAGAAAATCCTTCAAGCATTATTCAATTCAATTCAATTCAAATTCAAAGTTTATTCTCTATAAGGATTACAATGCTGAGTTTACAGAATTTGGTTGTTGTGTGGTTTACATGTAGTAAAATAATAATTACAGAGTGTACCACTAGAACACCTAGCATGGCTAGGCATTTCGGGCAGACTTAAATTAAATCTTAAGTTTAAAATATTACAAAATTATGAGATAAGTTGGTATTATGGCTAAGTGACTAAATACTAGTTTGTGAGTTTAGCAATGTGAATGCTTTTGTTTTGGCACTATACATAGTTTCAGTATTGGAGTATCACAGGCCAACTTATGACTAGTTAAGATTCATTATTTTGAGATTGAGATTGATATTTCTGTTTATGGTCAAATGGGTGAGTGAGTGTAAGTGTGAACCACCAGGTGGTATTCGTGTAATTAGTTGACAGGGTGTATCAGGGAGATAAGATGTTTTCTGATGGTAGTTTTGAAGGTGATGAATGTGTCTGCAGTTTTAGAATTTTCAGGTAGGGTGTTCCAGATTTTAGGGCCTTTGACATACATTGAATTTTTGTAAAGGTTTAGTCGGACACGGGGAATGTCATAGAGATGTTTGTGTCTGGTGTTGTGCCTGTGGGTTCTGTCACAACTATCAAGAAAGTGTTTTAGGTCAAGGTTAATATTGGAATTTAAGGTCCTGTAGATGTAGATTGCACAGTAGTAAGTGTGGATGTTCTGAACAGGGAGTAAGTTTAGATCTATGAAGAGTGGGGGGGGTGTGTTGCCAGGGATGGGATTTAGTGATCATTCTTACTGTAGCTTTTTGTTGGGTTATTATTGGCTTTAGGTGTGTTGCTGCAGTTGAACCCCAAGCACAGATAGCATAGGTGAGGTATGGATATATAAGTGAATGGTATAGTGTGAGAACGGCAGATGGACACCTATGATAGCTATTGCTGAATAACAATATAGACAAATGAATTATTATTATTCACTTATTATTATGAAAACTAAGCGTTAAACCCACAAGGATCATTCATCACTGCAGAAACAAGTGAAGTAGTGATAAAACTATTGAAATGTATAAACGATTGTAATGACTGAAAAGATTTTCTGAAAAGAGAAATGAAACGAAATAATGTAATGACCAAAAAACAAACAAAAAGTCGTATTTTCAAAATGTCTACTTGTGAATGTAGGCACATATATGATGAAATGAAGACACATGTGCAACATCTGGTACCTTTATTGTAGACGTTTCGCCATCCAGTGGCTTTATCAATACAAATTCTAGGACATAACTTGAATTGATAAAGCCACTGGATGGCGAAACGTCTACAATAAAAATACCAGATGTTGCACATGTGTCTTAATTTCATCTTGTCGGTATTGTATACCTGTCTTGCACAACAGGCACACACACACACTCACACACACACACACACAATATATATATATATATATATATATATATATATATATATATATATATATATATATATATAATTTATATATATATATATATATATATATATATATATATATATATATATATATATATATATATATATTTATATATATATATATATATATATATATATATATATATATATATATATATATATATATATATATATATATATATATATATATATATATATATATATATATATATATAATATATATATATATATATATATATATATATAATATATATATATATATATATATATATATATATATATATATATATATATATATATTATATATGCAATAAGATCACAGTAAACAGGTGATTTCAAAATATGCAAAACAACCACTCTGAAAGAATAGAGAAATTCCAAGCGCTTTCGTGACTACTCACATTATCAAGGAACTATGAAAGTGAAGCATCCAAGGAAGCTATATAAGGGGTCCGGCCAGCACCTCACTATCAGATCCCACAACGGTTAAACACGTGACGCGCGGCGAGCCAACTTGGATAGGTCCTTTGCACAACTCACCCCCAAGCTATTCTACCCAAGAAAATTTAAAAATTATTTGTCCAGTGTATTATTAAATTCTTCCCAAATTCTATTAATTATAAATGGATCTAATTTATATAAACCAAAGGAAATATTCACATTATTTTCAAACTGCTTTTTATGAAACAAGATTCAATTATATTCCTGTCGACCATGGACTTGCTTGATACTACTTCTCTATTCTTTCAGAGTGGTTGTTTTGCATATATATATATATATATATATATATATATATATATATATATATATATATATATTATATATATATATATATATATATATATATATATATATATATATATATATATATATATATTTGTTTTTTTTATTATCACACTGGCCGATTTCCACCAAGGCAGGGTGGCCCGAAAAAGAAAAACTTTCACCATCATTCACTCCATCACTGTCTTGCCAGAAGGGTGCTTTACACTACAGTTTTTAAACTGCAACATTAACACCCCTCCTTCAGAGTGCAGGCACTGTACTTCCCATCTCCAGGACTCAAGTCCGGCCTGCTGGTTTCCCTGAATCCCTTCATAAATGTTACTTTGCTCACACTCCAACAGCACGTCAAGTATTAAAAACCATTTGTCTCCATTCACTCCTATCAAACACGCTCACGCATGCCTGCTGGAAGTCCAAGCCCCTCGCACACAAAACCTCCTTTACCCCCTCCCTCCAACCTTTCCTAGGCCGACCCCTACCCCGCCTTCCTTCCACTACAGACTGATACACTCTTGAAGTCATTCTGTTTCGCTCCATTCTCTCTACATGTCCGAACCACCTCAACAACCCTTCCTCAGCCCTCTGGACAGCAGTTTTGGTAATCCCGCACCTTCTCCTAACTTCCAAACTACGAATTCTCTGCATTATATTCACACCACACATTGCCCTCAGACATGACATCTCCACTGCCTCCAGCCTTCTCCTTGCTGCAAGATTCATCACCCACGCTTCACACCCATATAAGAGCGTTGGTAAAACTATACTCTCATACATTCCCCTCTTTGCCTCCAAGGACAAAGTTCTTTGTCTCCACAGACTCCTAAGTGCACCACTCACTCTTTTTCCCTCATCAATTCTATGATTCACCTCATCTTTCATAGACCCATCTGCTGACACGTCCACTCCCAAATATCTGAATACGTTCACCTCCTCCATACTCTCTCCCTCCAATCTGATATCCAATCTTTCATCACCTAATCTTTTTGTTATCCTCATAACCTTACTCTTTCCTGTATTCACCTTTAATTTTCTTCTTTTGCACACCCTACCAAATTCATCCACCAATCTCTGCAACTTCTCTTCAGAATCTCCCAAAAGCACAGTGTCATCAGCAAAGAGCAGCTGTGACAACTCCCACTTTGTGTGTGATTCTTTATCTTTTAACTCCACGCCTCTTGCCAAGACCCTCGCATTTACTTCTCTTACAACCCCATCTATAAATATATTAAACAACCACGGTGACATCACACATCCTTGTCTAAGGCCTACTTTTACTGGGAAAAAATTTCCCTCTTTCCTACATACTCTAACTTGAGCCTCACTATCCTCGTAAAAACTCTTTACTGCTTTCAGTAACCTACCTCCTACACCATACACTTGCAACATCTGCCACATTGCCCCCCTATCCACCCTGTCATACGCCTTTTCCAAATCCATAAATGCCACAAAGACCTCTTTAGCCTTATCTAAATACTGTTCACTTATATGTTTCACTGTAAACACCTGGTCCACACACCCCCTACCTTTCCTAAAGCCTCCTTGTTCATCTGCTATCCTATTCTCCGTCTTACTCTTAATTCTTTCAATTATAACTTTACCATACACTTTACCAGGTATACTCAACAGACTTATCCCCCTATAATTTTTGCACTCTCTTTTATCCCCTTTGCCTTTATACAAAGGAACTATGCATGCTGTCTGCCAATCCCTAGGTACCTTACCCTCTTCCATACATTTATTAAATAATTGCACCAACCACTCCAAAACTATATCCCCACCTGCTTTTAACATTTCTATCTTTATCCCATCAATCCCGGCTGCCTTACCCCCTTTCATTTTACCTACTGTCTCACGAACTTCCCGCACACTCACAACTGGCTCTTCCTCACTCCTACAAGATGTTATTCCTCCTTGCCCTATACACGAAATCACAGCTTCCCTATCTTCATCAACATTTAACAATTCCTCAAAATATTCCCTCCATCTTCCCAATACCTCTAACTCTCCATTTAATAACTCTCCTCTCCTATTTTTAACTGACAAATCCATTTGTTCTCTAGGCTTTCTTAACTTGTTAATCTCACTCCAAAACTTTTTCTTATTTTCAACAAAATTTGTTGATAACATCTCACCCACTCTCTCATTTGCTCTCTTTTTACATTGCTTCACCACTCTCTTAACCTCTCTCTTTTTCTCCATATACTCTTCCCTCCTTGCATCACTTCTACTTTGTAAAAACTTCTCATATGCTAACTTTTTCTCCCTTACTACTCTCTTTACATCATCATTCCACCAATCGCTCCTCTTCCCTCCTGCACCCACTTTCCTGTAACCACAAACTTCTGCTGAACACTCTAACACTACATTTTTAAACCTACCCCATACCTCTTCGACCCCATTGCCTATGCTCTCATTAGCCCATCTATCCTCCAATAGCTGTTTATATCTTACCCTAACTGCCTCCTCTTTTAGTTTATAGACCTTCACCTCTCTCTTCCCTGATGCTTCTATTCTCCTTGTATCCCATCTACCTTTTACTCTCAGTGTAGCTACAACTAGAAAGTGATCTGATATATCTGTCGCCCCTCTATAAACATGTACATCCTGAAGTCTACTCAACAGTCTTTTATCTACCAATACATAATCCAACAAACTACTGTCATTTCGCCCTACATCATATCTTGTATACTTATTTATCCTCTTTTTCTTAAAATATGTATTACCTATAACTAAACCCCTTTCTATACAAAGTTCAATCAAAGGGCTCCCATTATCATTTACACCTGGCACCCCAAACTTACCTACCACACCCTCTCTAAAAGTTTCTCCTACTTTAGCATTCAGGTCCCCTACCACAATTACTCTCTCACTTGGTTCAAAGGCTCCTATACATTCACTTAACATCTCCCAAAATCTCTCTCTCTCCTCTGCATTCCTCTCTTCTCCAGGTGCATACACGCTTATTATGACCCACTTCTCGCATCCAACCTTTACTTTAATCCACATAATTCTTGAATTTACACATTCATATATATATATATATATATATATATATATATATATATATATATATATATATATATATATATATATATATATATATATATATATATATATATATAGATAAAATGAATAAAAATCAGCGTTAAGAAGTTGTCATTTTTTTGTAAATTTATAACTGCATAAATACAAATACGTAATATATAAGTACAAATGCATATCACAATATATAAATACAAACGCATATCATAGTATAATTACTGTTAATAGTGGGTAAAAGAAAACGTGATGGAAATCAATACTGCACCCGGCAGAGTGCAAAGATCAGGGCGAATCAACCCTCAAACCGGAGTTGTATAAATGTTCTGGAGAGAAAGCTGGTCAATATTCAGCTTAACTTTGTCAAAGAGGGAAAACAAGAAATCGTTTATCAACCTTTTTTTTTTAAATCGACTTTAAGGGAAGAAAATGATCGTTGAAGATGTTGAAGCCGCAGCCCCAGGCCTGCTGCAAGAGGTCACATAGCTGTGTGTGATTCAGTGAACACTTGGAAAAGTAGCTGTCGCATTCGGTGGGGTGGTGGGTCTTGGTGCCGATGTATAGAGCGTGGATGAAGGGGGCGTTGTGAGAGGTCTCAGTGATACTGGCAAACATATCTACCAGGACGTTCTCCTCTAGGGAGCGGGCATCCTCCTTCCTTGTCTGGAGATGACACAGCAGCTTCAGAATGCAGCCTTCATGATCGAGTTGGCTCACAGCAGAAAATAGCAGGCTTTCTTCGTCAGAGGCACTTTGGATGGCCCGCCCGAAGCGTCTTCTGCTGCGGCGCTGGTGTGGACCTCGGTACCTTCTGTGGAACCTATGACGTCGGCGCCGAGAAGAAGAGCTGCCATAGAATGCAGGGCCTCTCAGAGCAGCCAGTCCACCTACAGTATAAGCACCTCCCTGACAGTAGAAGTAACTCGTAACTACTCCCGACAAGGCCAACACTGTCAAAAGTACTAGAAGAGCGTGCTGCATCTGTGGGCAATATATTCTTATGAGTAATTAAAATGTCAGTAGGAACATACATACATACATACACACACACACACACACACACACACACACACACACACACACACACACACACACACACTCGGACTCGACCCCCGCAACCTCAACTAGGTGAGTACATATATATATATATATATATATATATATATATATATATATATATATATATATATATATATATATATATATATATATATATATATATATATATATATATTGAGAATTTATTTCTTCTAATAGAGATAAAAGTATTGTTGACTTGCGTTGCGTTGAAGAGTTTATATGCAGCCTTAATGACCCTTGTATAGTGGATAGGCTTTAAACCCCATTAACAAACCAATATTAAGATTTAATTAACAGTACACTAGTCATGGCCTCTTGTGCAGGGCGACTGCGGCATAAAGGAAACTCACTGCATTTAAAAGCAAAAAAATAATCCATTATTCATCAGAGTATATTTATTTTTGCAAATGATTATCTGTGGATCGGATCAACTGTTGCGTTGACAATAATGTACCAGTTCCTGCTGTCGATCAGGGCTCGCAACCTTTTTTTTTTCCACCACCTATATGACTCAGTGTTCAGCGATCCACTGCCCACTCTAAGGGTCGACAATCCAAATGAATTCTTTATGAACGAAACCCAAAATTTGGTCATCTCAAAACTCTCGGATATTATTCTAACTTAACAAGACTTTGATGAGGCAATTAATGACATGCCCATGCACTTTGCCCCAGACCCAGACTCGTGGAACTCCGTGTTCATCAAGAATTGCAAGAAGCTCCTATCGCGTGCCTTCAGCATTTTATGGAGAGGGAGCATGGACACAGCGGTCATCCCACACACACTAAAAACAACAGACATAGCCCCACCCCTCAAAGGTGGCAGTAAAGCAATTGCAAAGAACTACAGACCAATAGCACTAACATCCCACATCATAAAAATCTTTGAGAGGGTTCTAAGAAGCGAGATCGCCAACCACCTAGATACCCATTAATTACACAACCCAGGGCAACACAGGTTTAGAGCAGGTCGCTCCTGCCTGTCCCAGCTACTGGACCACTATGACAAGGTTCTGGATGCTGTATAGTGTAGAGGATAAACAAAATACAGATGTAGTATACACACACTTTGCAAAAGCTTTCGACAAGTGTGACCATGGTGTAATAGCACACAAAATGCGGGATAAAGAAATAACGGGAAAAGTTGGTAGATGGATCTATAACTTCCTGACAAATAGAACACAAAGAGTAATGGTAAACAGAGTAAAGTCTCAGGCAGCCATGGTAAAAAGCTCTGTTCCACAAGGCACAGTACTCGCTCCCATTCTATTCCTGATCCTCATTTCTGACATAGACAGAGATGTAAGCCATAGCTCCGTGTCTTCCTTTGGGGATGACACCCGGATCACCATAGCAGTGACCTCCGTCGAAGACATCGCGAGACTTCAAGCGGACATCAACCAGGTCTTCAAATGGGTCACTCAAAACAATATGAAGTTCAACAAGGAGAAATTTCAACTACTCAGATATGGAAAACTTGAAGAAATTAAAAATGTGTCAGGGTATACCACAAATTCTAACCATACAATAGAGCGGAAAAGTAATGTGAAGGACCTGGGAATGATAATGTCAGAGGATCTTGTGAGCATTTTAATGTTCACAAAGACCACAACAATGTATCTACCTCATCTGCTAGGAAAATGATAGGACGGATAATGAGAACCTTCAAAACTAAGGACGTCAAGCCCATGATGATCCTCTTCAAATAGCTTGTTCTCTCTAGGCTGGAATACTGGTGTACACTAACGGCCCCCTTCGAGGCTGGAGACACTGCAGACCTGGAGAGTGTACAAAGAACTTTCACGGCACACATAAGTGCGATAAGGCACTTAAACTACTGGGAACGGTTGAAGGTCCTTGATCTGTATTCCCTGGAACGCAGACGAGAGAGATACATGGAAGGTCCTGGAGGGATTGATACCAAACCTACACACAAAAATCATTCCATATGAAAGCAAAAGACTCGGCAGGAGATGCAACATTCCCCCGATGACAAGCAGGGGCGCCACGAATACACTGAGAGACAACACAGTAAGTGTCCGGGGCCCAAGACTGTTCAATTGCCTCCCAGCATACATAAGGGGGATTACCATTATACCCCTGGCTGTCTTCAAGAAGGCACTGGACAGGCATCTAAAGTCAGTACCTGACCAACCGGGCTGTGGTTCGTATGTCAGCTTGCGTGTGGGCAGCAGTAAGAGCCTGGTTGATCAGACCTTGATGCATCATGAAGCCTGGTCTCAGACCGGGCCGCGGGGGCGTTGACCCCCGAAACCCTCTCCAGGTAAACTTCTGCTGACTACTGCCGCTGGGACGCTCACCATTTAAGTTTCATGCAGCAGTACAGATTATTGTATTGTACTGCATATATCAAAGAAAACTTACTTGGATATCCGTAACTGTCCAATGAAGGTATTCTTTCTCAACGTCAGTAATTTTTTTTTATCTGTTGCTGGACTCTGAGGCAATTTGCTTCAGATCTGACCTCATCCTCCAGCTCCTCGCTTCGTACAGTTATGGACTCATTTATTGTTTATATATTTCACCGAGACGCTAACAACTCATCAAGTCCTGAATTACAAAGGTCATATTAAGAGGAGCAGCTCATTTACACACATACATTTCATTCATAAATAGTTTCATGTTTTTTACTTTTCAAATTTTGAAAACTTAATATACTCTGTTTTCTCCTTTACTGCTATTTTATATGTTTCTGTTATATTTTAAAGCAATTTAAAATTTTTGTTTAAAATTCTTGTAAGCATACAAGGTCGGAGGTCATGTACGTGTCTGCCAGCGTAGATCCTCTCAGTCAGTGCTGAAACATTACGATCTTCCCGGAGAAACACTGTGACAAACTTCACTCTCTTAAACACATTATGGTATACACGACTTTCTCTCCTTCACAAATGGAACTACACACTGACACTAGAAGGAGCCTCCTCCACTTCCACACAAGTCTCTCCTGCAACTGAATTACACGCTGACCCTCTTAGCAACCACGTGCACACAGGCATCTCCTACACCAAGAGTCCTTCACAATGACCCTCTTAGCAACCACGTGCACACAGGCATCTCCTCACCAAGAATCCTTCACAATGACCCTCTTAGCAACCACGTGCACACAAGCTGGTCACAGACCGGGCCACGGGGGCGTTGACCTCCGAAACCCTCTCCAGGTAAGCATCTCTTCACACTGACACTAGCAGCTACCTCGTCCATCAAGTGTCAAAGTAACTCAAACAAAACTTGTTACACATTCTCTAAATGGCTGATTGGTTTTCATTTTATAAACAAATATACAAATATTTATCAACTAGTTTTAAGTACACTGAACAATATTTTTTCAAATATTAATTAAAAAACAAGTACATCTAAAGTGTATTTCTTATCTGCAATAACGTTCCAGTTAAGAAAATCAGTCTCACATTGATCTTGAATTTTAGTGGTGCGGGTAAACTCTTCTTTCTCGGACGTCAGACACTGGTAAAAGTGACTCAACCTTCTGCTAACCCTCTTATATACTGGCCTTGGCCTCTACACCTGCTGCGGGGGGAGGAGCATTGACTGAGGACGAGGGAGGAGACATGGGTATGCAGGAGGGTGTCATTGAGTGCTGGGTGAAGCAGGAGAATAAAATTTTTATATATATATAAAAAAAAAAAAAAACAGACGGTATTCTTATCAGGAATTTCGTCTTCCACCTTCTCCGCCTAGTGACAGCACCAGTAGGCTGGCCTGGAATCTACGCGTATCTAATATGATTTGCACACACTGCTAGTGTATATCACAGTTGGTGGTACCTCTGACGTAGTTTTACTGACGCTGTCATAGACCGAGCAACCTCCAGCTTGTACTCAATATTTGAAGTCTTCCGTGGACGCTCATAGGACTGTGGCTCCAACTATCCTCGCCCAGACAACTGTGACTCTTTTTCCGGGGATAATAAGGGGACTACTGATCGCCTGTTTGTACTTATCTATTTGTGGTCGCAGGATGGGGGTCGATACTGAGCATCTGGTTCAGCTTCTAAACTACAAACAACCAGTTTTACTAGTTTCTTGCCTCATCCTCCCTGTCCTACAAACCCTTAAATGTGTGTAAGGTATTTCCTTCCGCCTCAAATATCTCGTCTGTGTCATTCCACTTCTTGACTTTCATTATATACCTGTGCTTCCTTATTTTAGATCTTCGACTTCCAAACACTATGTTCCTGTTTATCCGCTCTAGTCTTCTGAGTATCTTGTACGATGTTATTATGTCTCTCCTGGTCCCTCTTTATGAAAATTGTATTAGGGACTGAGAGTTTCATTCCTCCTTGTGACTCCTCTTCGATTAATACTTAAAAATTTACCTGTGGGAAATATTCGAGTATTATTCAAGTATACTGTATAATGTGCAGTTGATATACTATGTTATTATAAATGTTTCACAGAAATGTTATACAGTATATTGGATATATATACACCGACAGGTGTATATATACACCGACAGGTGTATGTCTGTTAGTGTATATACAGCAGTCTACTTTAATTCTTACTGTAGGGATTAAAACATTCTTGACTGATGATAATCAGGTTATATGCAGCATTAATGACGTTTATGTAGGCAATAGGCTTTAAACTCAATTAACCAACATTAATTCCTGTCCTGTCTACCCACAACCTTCTTCACCGTCTTGTCCTGCCCTAACTCCTACCTTCTCCATTTTTACCGTCGATCTATTGGCCCAACAAACTAGATATGTATCAGTGGTATACAGAGCCCACATGTGCAACATCTGGGTAACTGTATTGCGTGGACGTTTCTCCAACCAATGGTTATTTCTTTAAAATACTGGGACATTAATAGAAGACTGTGGAAGAGGTGGTAATCAGTCCCTAAGCCTAGGAGCAGTTGTTGAGCACAGTAGTCTTGATGAATCATCAACACTACTATGCTCAACACCTGTGTCTAGGCTCAGGGACTGACTACCTATTCTACTGTCTTCCGTATATGATTCTTTGAGGCTGAGGAACTGATTGCCCTGTATGGTACTGATAAAGCCACTGGATGGCGAAACGTCAATAGACATGTTTCGGGTGTTGCATTAAGAAAAATATACTTCTGTATCACACAAATCCGGTCTAAGTGATCCGTTAAAAGTATTCTCATCTCTTATAAGACTAACCATCTTTACCTCAGTGTGTGCAATATGTGGAGGGCAGTCATAAAATTATAATGCGTAGATCACAGATTTTACCTGGTGTTTACCTGGAGAGAGTTCCGGGGGTCAGCGCCCCCGCGGCCCGGTCTGTGACCAGGCCTCCTGGTGGATCAGAGCCTGATCAACCAGGCTGTTACTGCTGGCTGCACGCAAACCAACGTACGAGCCATAGCCCGGCTGGTCAGGTACCGACTTTAGGTGCTTGTCCAGTGCCAGCTTGAAGACTGCCAAGGGTCTGTATGTATGTATAATGTTCGCCAAGACCGTAGTCCTGGCACGGGTCTCAATCTTGCGATGACCTGTCTCTGGCTCCCGAGGGTAATCCCCCTTATGTATGCTGGGAGGCAGTTGAACAGTCTCGGGCCCCTAGCACTTATTGTATGGTCTCTTAACGGGCTAGTGACACCCCTGTTTTTCATTGGGGGGACGTTGCATCGTCTGTCAAGTCTTTTGCTTTCGTTGTGAGTGATTTTCGTGTGCAAGTTCGGTACTAGTCCCTCTAGGATTTTCCAGGTGTATATAATCATGTATCTCTCCCGCCTGCGTTCCAGGGAATACAGGTTCAGGAACTTCAAGCGCTCCCAGTAATTGAGGTGTTTTATCTCCGTTATGCGTGCCGTGAAGGTTCTCTGTACATTTTCTAGGTCAGCAATTTCACCTGCCTTGAAAGGTGCTGTTAGTGTGCAGCAATATTCCAGCCTAGATAGAACAAGTGACCTGAACGAGACTCAAGAAATCGTAATGACACGATTGCAAACAAACCATACCCCCGGCCGGGATTGAACCCGCGGTCATAGAGTCTCAAAACTCCAGCCTGTCGCGTTAGCCACTAGACCAGCTAGCCAACGCGACGGGCTGGAGTTTTGAGACTCTATGACGGCTCGTTGGTCTAGTGGCTAACGCGACGGGCTGGAGTTTTGAGACTCTATGACCGCGGGTTCAATCCCGGCCGGGGGTATGGTTTAAGTGACCTGAAGAGTGTCATCATGGGCTTGGCATCCCTAGCTTTGAAGGTTTTCATTATCCATCCTGTAATTTTTCTAGCAGCTGCGATTGATACAATGTTATGGTCCTTGAGGGTGAGTTCCTCCGACATGATCACTCCCAGGTCTTTGACGTTGGTGTTTCGCTCTATTTTGTGACCAGAATTTGTTTTGTACTCTGATGAAGTTTTAATTTCCTCGTGTTTACCATATCTGGGTAATTGAAATTTCTCATCGTTGAACTTCATATTGTTTTCTGCAGCCCACTGAAAGATTTGGTTGATGTCCGCCTGGAGCCTTGCAGTGTCTGCAATGGAAGACACTGTCATGCAGATTCGGGTGTCATCTGCAAAGGAAGACACGGTGCTGTGGCTGACATCCTTGTCTATGTCGGATATGAGGATGAGAAACAAGATGGGAGCGAGTACTGTGCCTTGTGAAACAGAGCTTTTCACCGTAGCTGCCTCGGACTTTACTCTGTTGACTACTACTCTTTATGTTCTGTTTGTGAGGAAATTATAGATCCATCTACCAACTTTTCCTGTTATTCCTTTAGCATGCATTTTGTGCGCTATTACGCCATGGTCACACTTGTCGAAGGCTTTTGCAAAGTCTATATATATTATATCTGCATTCTTTTTGTCTTCTAGTGCATCTAGGACCTTGTCGTAGTGATCCAATAGTTGAGACAGACAGGAGCGACCTGTTCTAAACCCATGTTGCCCTGGATTGTGTAACTGATGGGTTTCTAGTTGGGTGGTGATCTTGCTTCTTAGGACCCTTTCAAAGATTTTTAAGATATGGGATGTTAGTGCTATCGGTCTGTAGTTCTTTGCTGTTGCTTTACTGCCCCCTTTGTGGAGTGGGGCTATGTCTGTTGTTTTTAGTAACTGTGGGACGACTCCCGTGTCCATGCTCCCTCTCCATAGGATGGTAAAAGCTCGTGATAGGCGCTTCTTGCAGTTCTTGATGAACATATTTACCAGAGATATAGTCTTACTCCACATCTATGATAACTATTAGCAGAAATCTAGTAAAATATTAAAAGGAAAACAAATTTAAAGAGTTAGGTTAAAATAGGCTAGTATAAAGATGAGAATAAGGCTGGCATAGGGTAGCTACATGAGTTATACTTAACAATCATTTACACCTTAAATTATGACTAGTCTTACAATTGACTCTAATCATACAATATACAGGTATCATTTATGCTATAATAATAGTTAATAGCCCTTACCTAGAGTAACACAAGAGATGCCGGCTGGAGGCTTGTTCCCCCAGCGGTTATCTCCCAAAAATCTACCTCTATTAATATCTGGGCTTCTCTACTTATACCCACATTAACCACATCGACTCAAGGCTGAGGGACTGATTACTTCAAACTCCTCCTGGTCTTCCCCGTTCTCCTTTGTATGGACTGATGAAGCCACTGTGTGGCGAAACATTTCCTCAATAAAGATACCCAAGTGTTGCACATGTGTCTAATTTAAGCACATTAACACAGGTTATAACTCACTTATTAACAGCAGACTGATGTATAAGAGTAGTCGAACAAGGTTGTGTAAGCTGACAAAAGAGACAAAAGTGGAGGCTGGTTTACATAATACTTCTCCTCGTGTTTACCTCCACAGTGTCAACCTGGGCACATAAGTTCTTCACAAAACTCCTACAATAGGTGCTCAACTCGCCTCTATAAACTTTAATTCTACCCACAATAATTATTACAATGAATACTAGCACTAGAAAAATAATCAGATACATAAAAAAATTAACTTTGTACACTGTATTACAGCTAAACAGAATCAACAATAATAAAACATCGACTTGCGCGGATCTCTGTACTTCAATACATTTTCTGAAGTCAATTTACAGCTTTTATAGTTCACCTGGAGTTACCTGGAGAGGGTTTTGGGGGTCAACGCCGCCGCTGTTCGGTCTGAGACCAGACCTCATGACGGATCAGGGTCTGATCAACCAGGCTGTTACTGCTGACCGCACGCAAACTGACGTACGTACCACAGCCCGGTTGGTCAGGTACTGACATTAGGTGCCTGTCCAGTGCCTTCTTGAAGAGAGCCAGCGGTCTATTGGTAATCCCCCTTATGTATGCTGGGAGGCAGTTGAACAGTTTTGGGCCCTGGACACTTACTGTGTTGTCTCTCAATGTACTCGTGGCGCCCCTGCTTTTCATCGGCGGAATATTGCATCTCCTGCCGAGTCTTTTGCTGTCATAGGGAGTGATTTTCGTGTGCAGGTTTGGTACCAATCCCTCCAGGATCTTCATCCTGTAGGATATCTACCTGGAGGGTATTCCGGGGATCAACGACTCCGCGGCCAGGTCCACGACCAGGCCTGTATATTATCACGTATATCTCTCTCCTGCGTTCCAGGGAAATACAGATCAAGGGCCTTCAACCGTTCCCCGTAATTTAGGGGCCTTATCGTACTTATGTGTGCCGTGAAAGTTCTTTGTAAGCTCTCCAGGTCTGCAATGTCTCCAGCCTTGAAGGGGACAGTTAGTGTACAACAGTATTACAGCCTGGTGAGAACAAGTGATTTGAAGAGGATCATCATGGGCTTGGCATCCCTAGTTTTGATAGTTCTCATTATCCATCTTATCATTTACCTAGCAGATGAGGTAGATACATTGTTGTGGTCTTTGAAGGCGAGATCCTTTGACACTATCACTCCCAGGTCCTTCACATTTCTTTTTCGCTCTATTATATGGTTAGAATTTGTGGTATATCCTGATACATTTTTAATTTCTTCATGTTTTCCTTATCTGAGTAGTTGAAATTTCTCCTCGTTGAACTTCATTTTGTTTTGAGTGGCCCATTCGAAGATTTGGTTGATGTCCGCTTGGAGTCTCGCGGTGTCTTCGATAGAGGTCACTGCCATGGCAATCCGGGTGTCATCCGCAAAGGAAAACACGGAGCTATGGCTCACATCTCTGTCTATGTCCAAAATGAAGATGAGGAATAGAATGGGAGCGAGTACTGTGCCTTGTGGAACCGAGCATTTCACCATGGCTGCCTGGGACTTTCCTCTGTTTACTATTACTCTTTGTGTTCTGTTTGTCAGGAAGTTATGGATCCATCTACCAACATTTCCCGTTATTCATTTATCCCGCATTTTGTGTGCTATTACGCCATGGTTACACTACTCGAAAGCTTTTGCAAAGTCTGTGTATACTACATCTGTATTTTGTTTATCCTCAACAGCATCCAGGACCTTGTCATAGTGGTCCAGTAGCTGGGACAGGCAGGAACGACCTGCTCTTAACCCATGCTGCCCTGGGTTGTGTAATTGATGGGTATCTAGGTGGTTGGTGATCATGCTTCTTAGAACTCTCAAA
Source organism: Cherax quadricarinatus (assembly GCF_026875155.1). NCBI lineage: Eukaryota > Metazoa > Arthropoda > Malacostraca > Decapoda > Parastacidae > Cherax > Cherax quadricarinatus. The sequence continues at coordinate 40,571,255 of NC_069404.1, forward strand.
GACAATAACGTACTACTATACTGAAAGCCGTTTGTTATCCTGAGCATTTCGGGCAAATTAGGTCAGTTTTGTCCGAGGATGCAGCCCACACCAGTCGTCTAACACCCAAGTACCCATTTTAAACTAATGGGTGAAAAGGGACAGAGACAGCAGGTGTCTTACGGAAACACGTCCCTAATGTTTTCCAGCCGTATCGGAGGAGATTGGAACCATGGACCTCAGTGTGTGAGCTGAGTGCGCTAGCGATTGAGCTACGGGACACCCTCGTGCCTGCAGATACCCAACGCTTAGAATTTACATAGATTGGAATTTTGTTTGCTAGGATTTTTTGTACCTGCGTTCGCTGCTGGTGATTTTTTTTGTTTCCCTTCTACCTTCGCCCTTGCATGAACATCAGTGCTTCCACCAGCTTTTTGCTGAGGCATCATCCTCTTTTGTTCCATCTCCAGCAGTATCGCTATTTTGTACCTCTGTACATTGAATAGCGTTGTATTTACCTGTTTCATCACCAGGGTCACTATCGCCTTTTGGCGCACTGTCTTCTAGTATAACACTAGCACCCTCAGAAGCACTCTCTTCTAGGACAACACTAGCACCCTCAGAAGCACTGTCTTCTAGGACAACACTAGCACCCCCAGAAGCACTGTCTTCCAGGACAACAGTAGCACCCTCAGAAGCACTGTCTTCTAGGACAACACTAGCACCCTCAGAAGCACTGTCTTCCAGGAGAACACTAGCACCCTCAGAAGCACTGTCTTCCAGGACAATACTGGCACCCTCAGAAGCACTGTCTTCCAGGAGAACATTAGCACCCTCAGAAGCACTGTCTTCCAGGAGAACACTAGCACCCTCAGAAGCACTGTCTTCCAGGACAACACTAGCACCCTCAGAAGCACTGTCTTCCAGGAGAACACTAGCACCCTCAGAAGCACTGTCTTCTAGTACAACACTAGCACCCTCAGAAGCACTGTCTTCCAGGACAACACTAGCACCCTCAGAAGCACTGTCTTCTAGGACAACACTAGCACCCTCAGAAGCACTGTCTTCTGGACAAAAACTAGCACCCTCAGAAGAAACTGTCTTCCTAGGAGAACACTAGCACCCTCAGAAGCACTGTCTTCTAGGACAACACTAGCACCCTCAGAAGCACTGTCTTCCCTAGGAGAACACTACACCCTAAAGAAGCACTGTCTTCTAGGACAACACTAGCACCCTCAGAAGCACTGTCTTCTAGGACAACACTAGCACCCTCAGAAGCACTGTCTTCCAGGAGAACACTAGCACCCTCAGAAGCACTGCCCTTCTAGTACAACACTAGCACCCTCAGAATGCACTGTCTTCAAAGGACAACACTAGCACCCTCAGAAGCACTGTCTTCTAGACAACACTAGCACCCTCAGAAGCACTGTCTTCTAGGACAACACTAGCACCCTCAGAAGCACTGTCTTCTAGGACAACACTAGCACCCTCAGAAGCACTGTCTTCTAGGACAACACTAGCACCCTCAGAAGCACTGTCTTCTAGGACAACACTAGCACCCTCAGAAGCACTGTCTTCTAGTGACGTCTTAGACACTAGCACCTCAGAAGCATTGTCTTCCAGGACAACACTAGCACCCTCAGAAGCACTGTCCTTCTAGGACAAAAACCTAAACACCCTCAGAAGCACTGTCCTTCTAGGACAACACTAGCACCCTCAGAAGCACTGTCTTCTAGGACAACACTAGCATCCCTCAGAAGCACTGTCTTCTAGGACAACACTAGCACCCTCAGAAGCACTGTCTTCCAAGACAGCCCCGTCCAACCCACCCATTTTATTTTCCCAGCTGTCATACTATGCTGACATGTCTTTCAAGAAATATATTTTATTGGTGTTCTTGTCTTTTAATATAGATGTATTTCCCATACAGGTGTATCTCGTTTGGGCAGATCCAACAACATTTCTCTGATGTTATATCAAATGTGGTCGCTGGTTTAAAGTTCTGCACAAGCCATAGGACCATTTACCACAGAGATTGCAAGCAATCCAGGCATGACTTTGTTACCCTTTCTGCAGACTACAGAGATTTTCATGGTGGGGGTCATTTCCAACACTTTACAACTCTCTTAACTAGCTAGTCCATAACTACCAGAAGTATTTGTCTTTAACAGTTCTTCTGGGTTGGCTGGCTAGGATCTGCTTGTTATATATGATTTTATAATGCGTATATATATATATATATATATATATAATTATATATATATATATATAATATATAATATATATATATATTAGTGTAACCACGAACGAGTGGTACGATAAAAATAACAACACTGCGCTAGCCAAGTATTCGAACCCATGTTGTGCTGGCCTGCCTCATGGTAAGCGAGAACCACATGACGCCTTTAAACCACAGGACCACCCAACCCTACAAGAATGGTGCAGCCAGCACACAGCTAGTGTTGGGCAGCCATCCGAGGCATACTGAGGGGTGGGAGCTTCTAAGCTAATTTCATTCTCATCCCTGTTTGGTGTACTAGCCTCACGAGCCTCGTTAGCGCAGTGTTGTTGTTGATCAATACCACTCGTTCGTGGTTACAATAATATATAAATACTGCCGGAGGCTAGTACAAACCCAAAAATGATGAGAATGAAATTAGCTTAGAAGCTCCCACACCTCAGTATGCCCTCGGGTGGCGGCCCAACAGCTAGCTGGTTTCTGGCTGCGCCATTCTGTAGGGTTGGGTGGTCCTGTGGTTTTAAAGCGTCAAGTGGTTCTCGCTTACCATGAGGCAGGCCAGCACAACATGGGTTCGAAACTTTGGGTAGCGCAGTGTTGTTTTTGATCAGTACCACTCGTTTTGTGGTTACACTAATATATAATTTTATATATATATATACACAAAACACACACACACACACACACACACACACACAATATATATATATATATATATATATATAATATATATATATATATATATTATTAACACACTGGCCGATTCCCACCAAGGCAGGGTGGCCCGAAAAAGAAAAACTTTCACCATCATTCACTCCATCACTGTCTTGCCAGAAGGGTGCTTTACACTACAGTTTTTAAACTGCAACATTAACACCCTTCCTTCAGAGTGCAGGCACTGTACTTCCCATCTCCAGGACTCAAGTCCGGCCTCCCAGTTTCCCTGAACCCCTTCATGAATGTTACTTCGCTCACACTCTACCAGCACGTCAAGTATTAAAAACCATTTGTCTCCATTCACTCCTATCAAACACGCTCACGCATGCCTGCTGAAAGTCCAAGCCCCTCGCACACAAAACTTTCTTTACTCCAACCTTTCCTAGGCCGACCCCTACCCCGCCTTCCTTCCACTACAGACTGATACACTCTTGAAGTCATTCTGTTTCGCCCCATTCTCTCTACATGTCCGAACCACCTCAACAACCCTTCCTCAGCCCTCTGGACAACAGTTTTGGTAATCCCGCACCTTCTCCTAACTTCCAAACTACGAATTCTCAGCATTATATTCACACCACACATTGCCCTCAGACATGACATCTCCACTGCCTCCAGCCTTCTCCTCGCTGCAACATTCATCACCCATGCTTCACACCCATATAAGAGCGTTGGTAAAACTATACTCTCATACATTCTCCTCTTTGCCTCCAAGGACAAAGTTCTTTGTCTCCACAGACTCCTAAGTGCACCGCTCACCCTTTTCTCCTCATCAATTCTATGATTCACCTCATCTTTCATAGACCCATCCGCTGACACGTCCACTCCCAAATATGTGGACGTGGACGTGTCAGCGGATGGGTCTATGAAAGATGAATATATATATATATATATATATATATATATATATATATATATATATATAATATATATATTAATATACAATATATAATACATATATATATATATATATATAATATATATATATATATATATAATATATATAATATATTATATGATATATTATGATATTATATATATATATTATATATATATATATATATATTATATATATTATATATATATATATATATATATATATATATATATATATTATATATATATTATATATATATATATATATATTATATGTTTGTGTTGTGTGTGTGTGTGTGTGTACTCACCTATTTGTGGTTGCAGGGGTCGAGTCATAGCTCCTGGCCCCACCTCTTCACTAATTGCTACTGGGTCCTCTCTCTACCTGCTCCATGAGCTTTATCAAACCTCGTCTTAAAACTATGTATGGTTCCCGCCTCCACTACGTCAGTTTCTAGGCTATTCCACTGCCTGACAACTCTATGACTGAAGAAATGCTTCCTAACATCTCTTTGATTCATCTGAGTCTTCAACTTCCACTTGTGACCCCTTGTTTCTGTGTCCCATCTCTGGAACACCCTGTCTTTGTCCACCTTGTCTATTCCGCACAGTATTTTATATGTCGTTATCATGTCTCCCCTGACCCTCCTGTCCTCCAGTGACGTCAGGCCAATTTCCTTTAACCTTTCTTCGTAGGACAATCCCCTTAGATCTGGGACTAGTCTTGTTGCAAACCTTTGCACTTTCTCTAATTTCCTGACGTGCTTGACCAGGTGTGGGCTCCAAACTGGTGCTGCATACTCCAGTATGGGCCTGACGTAAATGGTGTACAGAGTCTTGAACGATTCCTTACTGAGGTATCGGAACGCTGTCCTGATGTTTTCCAGACGCCCGTACCTTGCAGCAGTTATCTGATTGATATGCGCCTCAGAGATGTGCTCAGCATTATACTCACCCCAAGATCTTTTTCCTTGAGTGAGGTTTGCAGTCTTTGGCCACCTAGACTATTTGGCAGGGTTAAATTCAAGGAGCCAGTTGCTGGAGCAGGCTTGTAGCCTGTCCGGGTCTCTTTGTAGTCCTAGCTGATCCTCGACCAATTTGATTCTCCTCATTAACTTCACATCATCTGCAAACAAGGACACTTCTGAGTCTATCCCTTCAGTTATGTCATTCTCATATACCAAAAACAGCACAGGTCCTAGGACTGACCCCTGTAGAAACCCACTTGTCACAGGCGCCCACTCTGACACCACGTCACATACCATGACTTGTTGTTGCCTCCCTGTCAGGTATTCTCTGATCCATTGCAGTGCATTTCCTGTTATGTGTGCCTGATCCTCTTGCTTTTGCATTAACCTCTTGCGAGGAACTGTGTCGAAGGCCTTCTTGCAGTCCAAGAAAATGCAGTCTAATCACCCCTCTCTCTTTTGTCTTATTTTTGTCACCTTGTCATAAAACTTCAGTAGGTTTGTAGCACAGGATTTTCCTTCCCTGAAACCATGCTTGTTGTCGATTATACACATGTTTCTTTCCAGGTGCTCCACCACTCTCCTCCTGATGATCTTCTCCATGACTTTGCATACTATAAACGTTAGTGACACAGGTCTGTAGTTTAATGCCTCTTGTCTGTCTCCTTTTTAAAAATTGGGACTACATTTGCCATTTCATCTACCTAAGTAGGTAGTTGCCTAGTTTCAGTGGATGTGTTGAAGATCTTTGTCAGTGGCACACACAGCATCTCTGCTCCCTCTCTAAGGATCCATGGAGAGATGTTGTCTGGTCTCACTGCCTTTGAGGTATCATGTTCGCATAGCAGCTTCTTCACCTCCTCATCGGTTATGTGTACATCATCCAGCAGTTGTTGGTGTTCCTCCCTGTTCTTATTTCCTGGAGTCCTACCTGTTTCCACTGTAAATACTTCTTTAAATCTTGTGTTGAGCTCCTCACATACTTCTTGGTCATTTCTTGTAAACTCCCCATCATCCTTCCTCAGTCTGATTACTTGGTTCTTGACTGTTGTTTTCCTCCTGATGTGGCTATACAACAGCTTCGGGTCAGACTTGACTTTCGATGCTATGTCATTTTAGCATTGTTGCTGAGCCTCCCTTCTTATCTATGCATATTCGTTTCTGGCTCTTCGGCTGATCTCTTTATTTTCCTGGGTCCTTTGTCTTCTGTACCTTTTCCATTCCTAGTACACCTAGTTTTTGCCTCCCTACACCTTTGGCTGAAACAAGGGCTCATTCTGGTCTTCCCATTGTTTGTGTTTTCCTTGGGAACAAATCTCTCCTTTGCCTCCTTGCATTTTGTTGTCACATATTCCATCATTTATTTTACTGGTTTTCCTGCCATTTCTCTCTCTCCTACTGAATGTCTTGCAGGAAGTTCCTCATGCTTGTGTAGTCCCCCCTTTTGTAGTTTGGTTTTTCCCATCCTATTCCTGTTACTCTATCCACTTGTAGCTCAACTATGTAGTCAAAGCACAGAACCACATGATCACTAGCTCCTAGGGGCCTTTCATACATGATATTCTCAATGTCCAAACTACTCAAGGTGAAGACAAGGTCCAGTCTTGCTGGATCATCCTCCCCTCTCTCTCTGGTAGTATCTCTAGCATGTTGATGCATGAGGTTTTCCAGTATCCACATCCATCATCATTCATGGCTCTTCATGTTTTGGGACCCCCATGGAGCTCCAGGTTTTCCCACTCAATCTCCTTGTGATTGAAATCACCCATAACTAGTAACTTTGCTCCCCCATGTGAGCTTTTCTGGCCACCTCAGCTAGTGTGTCGACCAATGTTCTGTTCCTCTCATATTCTTCTCTTGGCCTCTTGCAGTTCTGTGGCGGGTTGTACATTACTGCAATTACCACCTTATGACCCTCAGACTGGATTGTTCCTACTAAGTAGCCTCTTTCGCTCATACCATCCATTCTTTCCATTTTCTCAAATCCCCACCGGTTTTTAATGAGCAGTGCAACTCCTTCTCCCCCTCTCCTCCCTTTGTCTCTCCTGAGGATTTGATATCCGGGTGGAAAGATTACATCTGTTATCATCCTGGTGAGTTTTGTTTCTGTGAGTACTATTATGTCTGGGGATGTCTCCTTGATTCTTTCATGCCATTCCTTGCCCTTACTTGTTATTCCGTCTGCATTTGTATACCACACCTTTAACTTTTTTTCTAAAACTATAGTATTGGGGGTACCTTGGGGTTGGGGAAGTAGGAGACCTAATAAGGAACTATGGGTAGTTGCTGTGGGGTGGAGTTTTTAATGAGGTGGGTGGGGGCATTGGATATGGCATGTGTGTTTTGGGTTAGAATGTTTGGTTGCATTGGGATTGTCCTTTTTGGGGGGCTTCTGTAGGTGGTTGTGAGAGAAGCTGTATTTGATTTTCCTCCTGAGTCTTGGTTCTCCTGTCCATCTCCATCCTCTCCTCTCTTTCCTCCTTTCGTCTTTGTACCATCTCCCTCAGTTTCTGCCTTTCTTCTTGTGTTCTGTCGTGGTTGAGATACACCCTCTGGTATGCTAGCATGTCCCTTAGCCTTTCTTTCTCCTGCAGGATCCTGTTCCGAGTAGATTCTGCCTTGAAAGCCAATTTCACTGGCCAGGTTCTTCTTGCAAACCCCCATATTCTCTGAAAATTTGCCAGCTGGGTCATGTCATCTTCTATTACTTTTATGATGCTTTTGATCACATTTCTCTCCCCTTGTCTTTTTGCTTCATAAGTTTCCCCTTCAGCTTCCTAGAACCCATAAACAAAGACTGACCTTTCCCTTTCATTCTCCCACTGCATATCCCTATGTATCCCCTGATTCGATTTAGTTTCCTGCACTGCAGCTTTCCTTTCTTCAGTTTTATCACTATCTGTTGTCTTTGGGCCCAGTGGCCTGTCATTTTTCCTTCTCGGCTTACCCTGCACTCTGCTAAGGTCTTTCAGGGCCCTCCATATATAGCTTAGCTCTTTCATTTTCTGAAATCCCCTCAATTGCTCCTGATGTGATTCTCTCTTTTTTTCAGGCTCCACAGTGGTCTGATGGGGCTTTTGCATGCAGTTTCACTCCTTTGTTCCCTACAGTCCCCTTGTTTGTGACTGAGGTAGCAGTCTCTGATGTCATTACCAAATTGTTCTTTAGTTCTTTAGGCTGTTTCATATTTTTTAGTTCATCTTCTAATCTCTGTATCCTAGCCTCTTCTGCTGTGACTTGCATCTCCCACTTCTTGCTTTCTGCATCTTTCCTCTCTTCCATTCTCACGCTAAGTTCTTCTAGCTTCTTTCCCCACTCATGTTCTCTTTTCATGAGCTCTGCTGCCCAATCCTACTTTGCAGACTCATCCTCCAGTCCTCTGGTTTTCCTTCCTGCTTTCTGGCAACCCATTTTTTTGTTTTGGTTGTCACAGTATGAAAAACTTATGTAATTCTGTGTTTGTTTTGTGGTGCGTTTGTCCGAGTGTGGGGGGGCAGGGGGAGGTAGAAGAGGAAGCTGGAGATAGTGGCTAAATGGTAGAGGGGTGGGGAGGGGGATTGAAGGGGGAATATGGGGAGTGAGGAGAAGGGAGAAGGAAAAAGGGAGAATGGGAGAGGGAGAAGCAAAAGGGGAGAATGGGAGAGGGAGAGGGGGAAAGAGGGAGAGGAGGGTGAGAGAGAGCAGGGGGATCAGGGGAAGGAGTGGGAGATACATGGAGGGAGGGTGCAGGGAAGAGAGAGTGTGTGTGAGTCTGTATATGTGAAAATGTGTGGGTGTAAACATGTGTTATCTGACTCACACCTACCTGCTATTTTGCATCCTCTATGCTTTTGCTTCCACCTAGTCTAAAAGAATCCTTTCTCGCCTTGTTCTATAAATTATCAATTGCTTTTCCTTACTGAGTACTTGATAGCCTATTCTTTATCGTACTAGGAGAGTTGGACCATTCACAATCAGCTTGGTGGTTAATTGGAAACCCAAAATCACACCCAACAACCACACATAGGTGAATACTTGCAGTGCAGCCTGTAGATTGTCCAGCACGATGTGATGTCCTGGCGTAGATCCACCTCTGTTTCTTCTCGATATATAATGTACCCTATTCACTGTATTCCTTTCAATGGTCATACATTTGTTTCACTTTATTATCTTTCTTGGGTGACACGTGGCAACGTCGCCTGGAGAACACTAGGCCTGCCCACTCTGAATGCGCCACCAAGTATCTCTTTCTAGTTCACTTATAAAATTGTGGCTCTCCCCACACTTATGTGGCTTATGGCAAATTGTAAATAACTTCAAGGATTGTTCACTGCCCTGACACATTTAGCGACCCTTACAGTACACTTGGGTAGCCCTAAAAAAGCACGGCATCTGCTCTAGTAGCACAAGCTAGTCAGGTCCAACACACATCCACCCACACCCACTCATGTATTTATCTAACCTATTTTTAAAACTACACAATGTCTTAGCTTCTATGATGGAACTTGGGCGTTTGTTCCACTCATCCACAACTCTATTACCATACCAATGCTTTCCTATATCCTTCCTGAATCTGATTTTTTCTAACTTAAAGCCATTGCTGTGAGTCCTGTCTAGGCTAGACATTTTTTAGCATGCTATTAGCATACCTTTATTTATTCCTGTTGACCATTTATACACCTCAATCATATCCCTGCCTAATTCTATGCCTCTCTAGAGAGTGCAGATTCAGGGCCCTCAGTCTATCCTCATAGGGAAGATATCTGATACATGACTCAGTTGACAAATTTTCAGAGAACTGGGTGGTTTGCAAGAGGAAAAAAACGACCAGTCAAAGTGATTTTCAAGGCAGAATCATCTCAAAACAGGATCCTGCAGGAGAAAGCATGACAAAGAAACAAACTGGACTACTGGAGAGTGTACCTCGACCGAGACAGAACACAAGAAGAAAGGAGGATGCTGAAAGAGAGGGTAAAAAGATGCAAGGATGAATGAGAGGCAATGATGGAAAAGAGCAGGAAAACCCAGACCCAGGTGGAAGAGCAAACACAACCTCCTCCAGAACCACCCACAGAAGGAATTCAACCACAGCAACCCCAAAGCAACTGAACAATCTAAACCAAAACCACCCACACTGTACCCTCTGCCCTCACCCCCTCATCACAAACCCCACCCCACAGCAACCCTCCATAGGCCCTCTGCCCCCATCCCCTCATCACAACCCCACCCCCACAGCAACCCCCCATAGGCCCCCACCAAGGCTCCCACTCCCCTAACCCCACTATTCTCTCCAGGTCACAGTTTTAGAAAAGAAATTGAAAGTTTGGTATATAAAAGTGGATGGAATAACAAGTAAATGTGAGGAGTAGCATGAAAAATCAAGGAGACATCCCCAGACATCACAGCAGTCACAGAAACGAAGCTCTCTGGGATGATAACAGATGCAATCTTCCCATCTGGATATCAGATCCTGAGGAAAGATAAAAGGAGCACAGTGGGAGGAGGGGTTGCACTGCTCATTAAAAACCGATGGGGATTTGAGGAAATAGTAGGAATGGACGAGTTTGGAGGAAGGTTTACATACTAGGTACAATTCAATCTAGGGGTCATAAGATAGTCATTGCAGTGATGTATAACCCGTCACAGAACTGCAGGAGGCCAAGAGAGAAGTATGAAGAGAGCAACAGAGCAATGGTGGGCACACTAGCTGAGGTGGCCATAAGAGCTCACTCAGGTAGAGCAAAGTTACTGGTTATGGGCGATTTCAACCACAGGGAGATTGACTGGGAAAACCTCGAGCCATATGGGTGGTCCTGAAATGTGGAGAACCAAGATGATGGATGTGGTACTGGAAAACCTCGTGTATCAACATGTTAGGGACACTACCAGAGAGAGAGGGGAGGATGAACCAGAAAGACTAGACCTTGTGTTCACCCTGAGTAGCTCAGACATTGAGGGCATCACATATGAAAGGCCCCTTGGAGCTAGTGATTGTGTGGTTCTGAGCATTGAATACATAGTAGAGTTGCAAGTGGAAAGGGTAACAGGAGTAGAATGGGAGAACCTAAACTACAAAAATGGGGACTACACAGGTATGAGGAACTTCCTGCAGGAGGTTCAGTGGGAAAGAGAATTGGTAGGAAAGTCAGTAAACGAAATGATGGACTACATAACAAAAAAATGCAAGCAGGCAGAGGAAAGGTTTGTTCCCAAGGGCAACAGAAATAATGGGAAGACCAAAACGAGCCCCTGGTTTACCCGAAGGCGTAGGGAGGCAAAAAACTAAGTGCACTAGAGAATGGAAAAAGTACAGAAGGCAAAGGACCCAAGAAAATAAAGAGATTAGTCGATGAGCCAGAAGCAAGTATGCACAGATAAGGAGGGAGGCCTAGCGACAGTACGAAAACAACATAGTATTGAAAGGCATGTCTGACCCTAAACTGCTGTATAGCCACATCAGAAGGAAGACACCAGTCAAGGACCCGGTAATCGGGCTAATGAAAGAAGGTGGGGAGCTCACATGAAACAACCAAGAAGTATGTGAGGAGCTCAACACGAGATTTAAGTATTTACAGTGGAGACAGAAAGGACTCTAGGAAGACAGAACAGAAGGGTACACCAACTAGGGATATACCAACAAGTATTGGATGAAATACACACAACCGAGGAGGAAGTTAAGAAGCTGCTAAGTGACCTTGATACCTCAAAGGCGGTGGGACCAGAAAACATCTCTCCATGGTCCTTAGAGAGGGAGCAGAGACACTACATGCGCAACTAACCATAGTTTTCAACACATCCCTTGAAACTGGGTAACTACCTGAGGTATGGAAGACAGCAAATGTAATCCTTTTTTTATTAAGAAAGGAGACAGAGACGAGGCACTAAACTAAAGACCAGTGTCACTGACTTGTATAGTATGCAAAATCATTGAGAAGATTATCAGGAGGATAGTGGTGGAACATCTGTAATGGAACAAGATAATTAACGACAACCAGCACGGCTTCATGGAAGACAAATCCTATATCACTAACCAACTGGAATTTTATGACAAAGTAACAGAAGAAGACATGAGAGAGAGGGGTGGGTTGATTGCACTTTCTTGGACTGCAAGAAGGCTTTCGACACAGTTACTCACAAGAGATTATTGCAGAAGCTAGAAGATCAGGCACGTATAACAGGGAGGGCACTGCAATGGATCAGAGAATACCTGACAGGGAGGCAACAACGAGTCATGGTACGTGATGAGGTATCACATTGAGTGCTTGTGACGAGCGGGGTCCAACAGGGGTCAGTCCTAGGACCAGTGCTATTTTTGTTATGTGTGAATGACATGATTGAAGGGATAGACTCAGCCTTGTCACTGTTCGCAGATGATGTGAAGTTAATGAGGAGAATTAAATCAGATGAGGATCAGGAAGGACTGCAAAGAGACCTAGACAGGCTGGATGTGTGGTCCAGCAACTGGCTCCTCGAATTTAACCCCGGCAAATGCAAAGTCATGAAGATCGGGGAAGGGCAAAGAATACCACATCGGCTAGGCGGCCAAAGACTGCAAACCTCACTTAAGGAGAAAAATCTTGTGATGAGTATAATACCGTGCATACTGGCATGTAATGTAGTGGAGGCAGGAACCATACAAAGTTTTAAGACGAGATATGATAAAGCACATGGAGCAGGGAGAGAGAGGACCTAGTAGCGACCAGTGAAGAGGCGGGACCAAGAGCTGAGTCTCGACCCCTGCAACCACAATTAGGTGAGTACAATTAAGTGAGTACACCTTAACATAAGTAATACTGGAGGGGCTGATTTGCTTCATCACACTGTGTGTCTTCTTCCCTGACGATGAGTCTTGTGTCTCTTTAGTTGATTAATTAAATGGTTGTGGAAGTTTCTGTGTAAAACACAGGTATACCTGAGGTCGTCCGCTCTGTTGTTGTATTGGTGTTGTGAAATACGTGTTTAGAGATCTCTGAATGTTTCGCCCACTTATAATTGGTTGCAAATCGTTGCAACGATTGTCATACTTTAAAAATTGCATTATTAATATTAGCAAAGTAGAGACTAAAAGCCCACAAAAAATTAAATCTTCCTCTAAGACATGCTAAAAATGAAGCCTGAAACCCACCATAAAATACATTCCCTGGTTACTATATGGAATCCAATGGTTCCAAATTTTTAACTATAAAGAATATGACACATGTGCAACAGATGGTATCTTTATATAAGAGACGTTTCGCCTACAGGGAAACTTTATCAATCAGATAGAATTTGTTAAATTTTCTCCAGGAGCGAAGTCCTGACACGGGTCTTAGCTAGATGGTGACCCGTTAATGGCTTCCAAAAGTGTCGGAATTTGTACATGTGATTTGCCGTTTACAGTCCTATGGTAATGTACGGTGAGTCTTTTTTTTAGATCAGGTGAGTACCGTTTACAGCCCTGTGGTGAGGGGTAGCCCTCTGACAAGGGTACGGTGAGTCTTCTTCAGTACAAGTGGTGTAGCAGTCAGCTACTATCGTCGAAGACGCCCTGTAACTGGGGTGCAGCACGTCTGCAGTTCAAGCCAAGATAAATGAGAGAAAGACAAGACAAAACAAAGATTAATTTCAGCATGATACAATGTTTGTACAATGATGAGTAACAGATGGTTGTGTATGTAGAAAGCCAATAGCCTGTACGATGGTGAGTCGTCTCCATCTCAACAGACTCGTCTGTTACCTTCCCTACTCACACAGAACTCGTGGGGAGTATCAAAGACGTTGGTGTAGCGGCCTTAGGTTGTCTTTGGTGTCTCAAGGCTGGTGTTCTTGCTGGTATGAGGTTATCAACTCTGCTCCATGTGAGTCATTTCTGGCAACTCAAGAATCAGAGAGACGAGAAAAGAGACATATATATAGGGGAGAGATGAAGTGGCGAAGTAGTAGTAATAGTAGTAGCAGCAGCAGCAGCAGCAGCAGTAGTCTTCAAGGAAATTCTGTGGGTTGCGAAGGCTGTGTATTAGCTGACAGTCAATATATTCTCTATACAAGATTCCATAACGTTGTTGTGTTTGACAAGTATAATTTAGATGAAGGGTATTTAATCAGTGCCAACAAGTTGATGACACATCTGAATTATAAATCTTTGATATAATTCTAGCTGTCAGACACAACACCATCATGGAATCTTGATAGAGAGAACACCATGACTTTATGTTCATAACATACAACCTTTGTAACACAATACTTCCTATAAGACTGACTACTATTACTACTACCACTTCTCTTCATCTCTCAGGTTCCCCTGTATTTGTCTCTATATTCAGCTAATAAAGCACCAAGGTGGGCGAAACATCTCTGAGACAAGATACCCAGGTACCGGACATGTGTCTCATTCATAAACTTGTCAGTGTTATATATCATTAGTCTAATTTTATAATTATGTTATTATACTGGTAAATTTGCTGATAAACACCCTTAACCTATACGGTATCACCATTCTCATAAAATGTATCAGCGTTAAAGATTTGAAACTGATCAGATGAATCGTTCTCTAGTTTTTGAAAGAAAATCAGAATCACAATATTTTATTAACATTGGCAAAATATGACTTACAGAGAATAATAACCACGCAAACATTCTGTTAATTAAAGCAAACCTGCGTAAGAAGAGGCTTTTTCAAGTAACTGAAGGAAAGCTGAAAGTTAGAATTGTCTAAATAACACTGACCAGAGGTCACATACACATGGCAACAGTTGCTAGAAGTTTACCTACTTACATTACACCTGCCCTACATTACCCAACTTACATTACACCTGCCCTACATTACCCAACTTACATTACACCTGCCCTACATTACCCAACTTACATTACACCTGTCCTAAAATCTGAATGCTATGAAATGAGTCGTTTTTAAATAATACAAGATAACCTTGGAGATTTAAGATGAAAAAGAAATTCAATGAAGCACTGAAAGTTACATTAACAATCCATCCAAGAACGAGACTTATACAAAATTACATGACCAATTTCAATGGAAATTCTAGAACTTCTTTCATTAAAACCGGATAATAGGACTTAATGGAACTTTATGGAAGTCTAGCTCACTCAGAAGCCTCTTCACTTCTTCCTCGGTTGTGTGCACGGTGTCCAGCACTTGGTGATGTACCCCACCTCTCCGTCTTCTGGAGTCCCTTCTGTCTCCTCTGTGAACACTTCTTTGAATCTCTTGTTGAGTTCTCACATACTTCACTGTCATTTCTTATTGTCTCTCCTCCTTCCTTTCTCAGCCTGATTACCTGGTCCTTGACTGCTGTTTTCCTCCTGATGTGGCTGTATAACAGCTTCGGGTCAGATTTGGCTTTCGCTGCTATGTCGTTTTCATATTGTCGTTGGGCCTCCCTTCTTATCTGTGCATATTCATTTCTGGCTTTACGACTGTTCTCCTGATTCTCCTGGGTCCTTTGCCTTCTATATTTCTTCCATTCCCTAGCACACTTGGTTTTTTGCCTCCCTGCACCTTTGGGTGAAACATGGGCTCATCCTGGCATTTTCATTATTCCTGTTACCCTTGGGTACAAACCTCTCCTCAGCCTCCTTGCACATTGTTGCTACATATTCCATCATCTCATTAACTGGCTTTCCTGCCAGTTCTCTGTCCCATTGAACCCCGTTCAGGAAGTTCCTCATTCCCGTGTAGTCCCCTTTCTTGTAGTTTGGCTTCATTCGTCCTGGCCTTCCTGCTTCCCCCTCCACATGTAGCTCTACTGTGTATTCGAAGCTTAAAACCACATGATCGCTGGCCTCAAGGGGTCTTTCATATGTGTTGTCCTCAATATCTGCACTACTCAAGGTGAATACTAAGTCCAGTCTTGCTGGTTCATCCTCTCCTCTCTCTCTTGTAGTGTCCCTTACGTGTTAGTACATGAAGTTTTCCAGTACCGCCTCCATCATCTTAGCCCTCCCTGTGTCTTGGCCCCCATGTGGCTCCAAGTTCTCCCAATCGATCTCCTGTGTGTGTGTGTGTGTGTGTGTGTGTGTGTGTGTGTGTGTGTGTGTGTGTGTGTGTGTGTTCGGCAGAGGGAGGGAGACGGGGGAGGGAGGTATGGAGATGAGGAGAGGGAGAGTGGGAGGGGAAGACAGTGGCAAAGGGGAAGAGAGATGGGGAAAGAAAGAGGAATAAGGGAAGAGAGAGGGAGAGGAAGAGAGGGATAGGGAAAGGGCAAAGGGGGAGAGAGAAAGGGAGAGGGAAAGAGAGGGGAAGAGAAAAAAAAGAGGAAGGAGGAGAAAGTGTGTGTGTGTGTGTGTGTGTGTGTGTATGTGTGTATGTGTGTGTGTGTGTGTGTGTGTGTGTGTGTGTGTGTGTACTCACTTAATTGTACTCACTTAATTATGGGTGCAGGGTTCGAGACTCAGCTCCTGGCCCGCCTCTTCACCGAGTGCTACTAGGTCCTCTCTATCCCTGCTCCATGAGCTTTATCATACCTCATCTTAAAGCTATGTATGGTTCCTGCCTCCACTACCTCACTTTGCTAGGCTATTCCACTTCCTGACTACTCTATGACTGAAGAAATACTTCCTAACATCCCATTGACTCATCTGGGTCTTCAACTTCCAATTGTGACCCTTGTTTCTGTGTCTCCTCTCTGGAACATCCTGTCTCTGTCCACCTTTTCTATTCCACGCAGTATTTTGAATGTCGTTATAATGTCTCCCCTGACCCTCCTGTCCTCCAGTGTGGTCACTCCGATTTCCCTTAACCTTTCTTCATAGGACATATCCTTAGCTCTGGAACTAACCTTGTCGCAAACCTTTGCACTTTCTCTAATTTCTTGACGTACTTGATCAAGTGTGGGTTCCAAACAGGTGCTGCATACTCCAGTATGGGCCTGACGTACACGGTGTACAGTGTCTTGAACGATTCCTTACTAAGGTATCAGAACACTGTTCTCAGGTTTGCCAGGCGCCCATATGCTGCAGCAGCTATCTAGTTGATGTGTGCTTCCGGAGACATGCTCGGTGTTATACTCACCCCAAGATCTTTCTCCTTGAGCGAGGTTTGCAGTCTTTGGCCACCTAGCCTATCCTCCGTCTGCGGTCTTCTGTAGCCCTTCCCCGATCTTCATGACTTTGCATTTGGCGGGGTTAAATTCAAGAAGCCAATTGCTGGACCAGGTGCCCAGTCTGTCCAGGTCTCTTTGAAGTCCTGCCTGATCCTCACCTGATTCAATTCTCCTCATTAACTTCACATCATCTGCGAACAGGAACACTTCTGAGTCTAACCCTTCCATCATGTCATTCACATATACCAAAAATAGCACTGGTCCTAGGACCGACCCCTGTGGGACCCTGCTCATCACAGGTGCCCTCTGTGATACCTCATCATGTACCATGACTGATTGTTGCCTCCCTGTCAGGTATTCTCTTATCCATTGCAGTGCCCTTCCTGTTATACGTGCCTGATCCTCTAGCTTCTGCACTAATCTCTTGTGATGAACTGTGTCAAAGGCCTTCTTGCAGTCTAAAAAGATGCAATCAACCCACCCCTCTCTCTCGTGTATTACTTCTGTTACTTTATCATAAAACTCCAGAAGATTTGTGACACAGGATTTGCCTTCCGTAAATCTGTGCTGGTTTGTGTTTATTCTGTTGTTCCGTTCCAGGTGCTGCACCACTCTCCTCCTGATAATCTTCTCCATGACTTTGCATACTATACACGTCAGTGACACTGGTCTATAGTTTTGTGCCTCTTTTCTGTCTCCTTTTTTAAAAATGGGAACTACATTTGCCGTCTTCCATACCTCAGGTAGTTGCCCAGTTTCAAGGGATGTGTTGAAGATTGTGGTTAGTGGCACACACAACATATCCGCTCCCTCTCTAGGGATCCACGGGTAGATGTTGTCTGGTCACATTGCCTTTGAGGTATCAATGTCCCTTAGCAGCTTCTTCACTTCCTCCTCAGTTGTATGTATGTCATCCAACACTTGTTGGTATATTCCTTGCTGGTGTCCGCCTCTGTTCTGTCCTCCGAGAGGCCTTCATGTCTCCACTCTAAATACTTCCTTAAATCTCATGTTGAGCTCCTCACATACCTCTTGATCGTTTCTTGTGAGTTCCCCACCTTCTTTCCTCAGCCTGATCATCTTGTCTTTGACTGTTGTCTTTCTCCTAATGTGGTTATACAGCAGTTTCGGGCCAGACTTACTTTCAATGCTATGTTGTTTGCATACTGTCGCTGGGCCTCCCTCCTTACCTATTCATATTCGTTTCTGGCTCTTCGACTAATCTCTTTATTTTCCTGGGTCCTTTGCCTCGTGTACCTTTTCCATTCTCTGGTGCACTTAGTTTTTGCTTCCCTACACCTTCGGGTAAACCAAAGACTCGCTTTGGTCTTTCCATTATTTCTGTTGCCCTTGGGAACAAACCTTTCCTCTGCCTCCTAGCATTTTGTTGTTACTTATTCCATCATCTCATTTACTGACTTTCCTACCAGTTCTTTGTCCCACTGAAACTCCTGCAGGAAATTCCTCATACCTGTGGAGTCCCCCCTTTTATAGTTTGGCTTTTCCCATTCAATTCCTGTTACCCTCTCCACTTGTAACTCTACTATATATTCAAAACTGAGAACCACGTGATCACTAGCTCCGAGGGGCCTCTCATATGTGATGTCCTCAATGTCTGAACTGCTCAGGGTGAACACAAGGTCCAGTCTTGCTGGTTCATCCTCTCCTCTTTCTCTGGTAGTGTCCCTGACGTGTTGATGCATGAGGTTTTCCAGTACCACATCCATCATCTTGGCTCTCCATGTTTCGGGACCCCCATGAGGCTCCAGGTTTTCCTAATCGATCTCCCAGTAACTTTGCTTTGCTCGAGTGAGCTCTTCTTGCCACGTCAGCCAGTGTGTCCACCATCGCTCTGTTGTTTTCTTCATACTCCTCTCTTGGCCTCGTTCAGTTCTGTGGTGGGTTATACATCACTCCAATGACTACTTTACGTTCCCCAGACTGAACTGTACCTACTAATTAGTCCTTTTCTCCAGTCTCGTCCATGCCTTACCTTTCCTCAAATCCCCATCGGGTTTTTATGAGCAGTGCAACCCCTCCTCTCCCTCTACTCCTATCTTTCCTAAGGATCTGATATCCCGGTGGGAAGATTGCATCTGTTATTGTCTCACTGAGTTTCGTTTCTGTGACGGCTATGATGTTTGGGGATTTTCAATGATTCTTTAGTGCCACTCCTCGTATTTATTAATTATTCCGTCTGCGTTCGTGGACCAAACCTTCAGCTTCTTTTCTATCACTGTGGTCCTGGGAGAATATTGGGGTTGGGGAGTGGGGGCCCTGGTGGGACCTATGGGGGGTTGTGGTGTGGGTGGGGTCAAAATGGCCATAGGGGGCAGCTGTAGGGGTGAGGCTTGTGATGTGGGGGTTGGTGGCAGAGGAAACAGTGTGTGGGTTTTGGTTTAGATTGCTCAGTTGCATTAGTGTTGTCGTGGTTGGAGTCCTTCTGCGGGAGTTTCTGAGGGTGTGTTTGCCCTTCCTCCTGAGTCTGGGTCCTGCTCATCTTCATCACTGCCTCTCGTTCCTCCTCGTGTCTTTGTACCCTCTCTCTCTGTATCGTCCTATCTTCTTGTGTTCTGTCGCGATAGAGGTATAGTCTCCAGTACTCCGGTTTGTCCCTCAGTCTTGCTTTCTCTTGCAGGATCCTGGTTCGAGCTGATTCTTCCTTGGAAATTACTTTGACAGGTCGTTTCCTTCCACTCGCAAACCACCCAATTCTCCGAAAATTTGTCACCTGGGTCATGTTGCCCTCACCTATTGTTTTCATGATGCCTTCAATTGCTTTTTCCTCCTCCTGTTTTCTTCCATCGTAGGTTTCCCCTTCGGCTTCTTGGAGCCCGTAGACGTGTGTGTGTGCGCGCACACACACACACACACACACACACACACACACACACACACACACACACACACACACACACAGTCAAGGACCAGGTAATCAGGCTGAGGAAGAAAGGAAGAAGGGGAGCTCAGAGGGAGAGATCAGGAACTATGTGAGAAGCTCAGTTTAAGATTCTGGGAGGTATTCACAATGAAGACAGAGGCTTCCAGCATGGTGCACCAGCAAATGCTGGACACACTGCACACAACCAAGGAGGAGGTGAAGAAACTACTAGGGGAACTAGATTCCTCGAAGGCAGTGGGCCCAGATAATATCTCTCCTTGGGTCTGAGATGCACTGTGTGTGCTGCTAACAATATTATGCAATAAATCTTCTGAAATAGGGCAACTGCCTGAGGTATGAAAGACAGCAAACGTAGTCCCAATTATTATGAAAGAAGTCAAACAGGCAGCACTAAACTACTGACATATGTCGCTGACATGTACAATATTTAAATTTTTGGAGAAGATTGTCAGAAGTGTGGTGGAACACTTAGAAAGGAACGGGCTTATATATGACAACCAGCATGGCTTCAGGGAAGGAAAATCCTGCATCACAAACCTACTGGAGTTCTACGATAAGGTAACAGAAGTAAGACAGGAGGGGGTAGGATGGGTAGATTGCATCTTTTTGGACTGTAAGAAGGCTTTCGATACAGTGCAACACAAGAGACTTGCTGAAAATCTAGAGGAACAGGCAGGAATAGGAGGGAAAGTACTGCAATAGGCCAGGGAATACCTGAGGGGAAAGGAAACAACGTGTGTTTATACGTGACAAGATGTCAGAGTGGGTGCATGTGTCGAGTGGAGTTCCACAAGGGTCAGTCTGTTTCTAGTATATGTTAATGACATGACAAAATGGATAAATTCAGAAGTGTCCCTGTTTGCAGGCGATATAAGGCTAATGAGAAGAATACAAGTGGAAGAGGATCAAGGAAGCCTACAACGAGATCTGGATAGGTTGCAAGTCGGGTCCGACAGGTAGCTCCTGGTGTTTAATCCCATCAAGTGCAAAGTCATGAAGCTGGGGAAGGTCAAAGAAGGCGCAGACGGAGTACAACCTAGGAGGTCAAAGTTAAAAGATTCACTCAAGGAAAAGATATACCTGTTGCTAGTTTTTTTTTTTTTTTTGAGAGTTCTACTCCTGATCGACGGGCTGGCGCTTGATTTCGCTTTCTGGTTGCTTGATCAACGGACATTTCTTGCTGGCAGAACGCAGGTCCACATAGCCAGGCAATGATGGCTATGTGGGGTTAGCATCATACCAAGCACATTTAAGGCGCACATCAATCAGTAGGGATGGGGGGGAGACATGATAACGACATATAAAATAGTCAGAGGAATTGACAAGGTGAATAGGGACAAAATGTTTCGGAGATGAGACACAAAAACAAGAAGTCATAAATAAAATCTGTGAACTCAGATGAGTCACAGGGATGTCAGAAGTATTTCTTCAGTCATAGAGTTGTCAGGAAATGGAGCAATCTAGTAGCGACCAGCGAAGAGGATGGGCCAGGAGCTATGACTCAACCCTTGCATCCACAACTAAGTAAATACACACAAGAATCTATTGATAAGTACCTTTGACAAATGGTAAATATCGCACTCATCTTACACACTGAGGTCCGGAGTTCGAGTCTCCGGTACGGCTGGAAAACATTAGGGACGTGTTTCCCTAGGACACCTGCTGTCCATGTTCACCCATCAGTATAAAATGGGCACCTGGGTGTTAGTCGACTGGTGTGGGTCGCATCCCGGGACTAAACTGACTTAATATACTAGAAATGCTCTGCATAACAAGCAGCTTTCTATATAGTAGTATGTCATTGATGTCAACTAGGACCGTATACCTTGTACATGTACTTGTAGAAATAAAGATACTATTATTATTACTGTTATTAATATTAATATGCATAGTTGAGAGGAGAGGCTAAACTGAAGTTGCTACCCAATCACAAGAGAAGGAAGACGACAGTACAGTTGCAGGTATGAATGTTCATGAAGGAGGTGCAAGAGCAGGGAAGTCTGTCAGAAGCTGAACAAACAATTTATGATGTATTGTCCTCTTCGATACTCAACAATTTATATATATAATTGTTGATGTCTGCCTTGCCTAGTCCGCTGTTAAATCTATAGAACACACTTGACTTGACCTATAACATTCTTCTCATCTGACCTGCCTTCTGGTCATTATTTCCACCAGGTCTTCCTTCTAGCTTTCTCCTCACTCATTCACTTTCTCACGTTTTTATCTCAGTCGTGACTTTCTAACTGTCCGGGATGGACACATCATCTAAAGATTTCTCTCTAGTTTGTTTATTTATAAATTGTCCCTGAAACGGTATTGTGACTTCTAGTTTATATTAAGGCAGGTCATACAGTGTTATGTCCGAGTCTGGGCAGAACCTGGGCTGTGAAGTTGTCCTGTTTCATTATTTTGTGACTTTTCTTCCTGAGACTTTTCTCCTGAGGTTATATTTTCGCGTTTCTTAAAAGAAAGGCGCATCGGACCTTTTTAGGACGAAATAGTAGTACCTACTGTGTCACCTATTAAGGTCTATGATCGAACTGAAAAATTAACAATTACTTCACATCTAAATAAGTTTTTATTTGTAGGTTGTGGGTTACTTGTGAGTCTTGTAAGTTGTGAGTTACTTGTGAGAGTCTTGTAAGTTGTGAGTTACTTGTGAGAGTCTTGTAAGTTGTGAGTTACTTGTGAGAGTCTTGTAAGTTGTGAGTTACTTGTGAGAGTCTTGTAAGTTGTGAGTTACTTGTGAGAGTCTTGTAAGTTGTGGGTTACTTGTGAGAGTCTTGTAAGTTGTGGGTTACTTGTGAGAGTCTTGTAAGTTGTGGGTTACTTTGAGAGTCTTGTAAGTGTGGGTTACTTGTGAGAGTCTTGTAAGTTGTGGGTTACTTGTGAGAGTCTTGTAAGTTGTGAGTTACTTGGAGAGTCTTGTAAGTTGTGGGTTTACTTGTGAGAGTCTTGTAAGTTGTGGGTTACTTGTGAGTCTTGTAAGTTGTGGTTACTTGTGAGAGTCTTGTAAGTTGTGGGTTACTTGTGAGAGTCTTGTAAGTTGTGAGTTACTTGTGAGAGTCTTGTAAGTTGTGGGTTACTTGTGAGAGTCTTGTAAGTTGTGGGTTACTTGTGAGAGTCTTGTAAGTTGTGAGTTACTTGTGAGAGTCTTGTAAGTTGTGAGTTACTTGTGAGAGTCTTGTAAGTTGTGGGTTACTTGTGAGAGTCTTGTAAGTTGTGAGTTACTTGTGAGAGTCTTGTAAGTTGTGGGTTACTTGTGAGAGTCTTGTAAGTTGTGGGTTACTTGTGAGAGTCTTGTAAGTTGTGGGTTACTTGTGAGAGTCTTGTAAGTTGTGGGTTACTTGTGAGAGTCTTGTAAGTTGTGGTTACTTGTGAGAGTCTTGTAAGTTGTGGTTACTTGTGAGAGTCTTGTAAGTTGTGGGTTACTTGTGAGAATCTTGTAAGCTGTGGGTTACTTGTGAGAGTCTTGTAAGTTGTGGGTTACTTGTGAGAGGGTTGTAGATTGTGGGTTACTTGTGAGTCTTGTAAGTTGTGGGTTACTTGTGAGAGTCTTGTAAGTTGTGGGTTACTTGTGAGAGGGTTGTAAGTTGTGGGTTACTTGTGAGAGTCTTGTAAGTTGTGGGTTACTTGTGATAGTCTTGTAAGTTGTGGGTTACTTGTGAGAGTCTTGTAAGTTGTGGGTTACTTGTGGGAGGGTTATAGGTTGTGGGTTACTTGCGGCCGTAGTTTCATTTCCTGGTTATTCATTATTCTCTCAAGATAATAGTCTAGACTCTAGTGGTTGTTGGTGTAATGTCTCCGTGTGGTGCTGCCAGAAATTGTCCTCCTGGTCTGAGGTAGCCTCCACCATGTGGCTACCACGTGCACACTAGCAAGTGCACGCACGTACCATGCCGCTACTAAATTCTAAGTAAGTTTATTCAGGTATACACAAATACAGTTACATACATAGCAGCATATGTGTAGAGAACCTGGGAAAACCCCAAAAAGTCAGACAAAGTGACTTATTTCCATTGGGTCCTTTAAATACCTTATTATTATACTATAGATGAGATGATATCTTATTATTATACTATAAAGGAGATATACTGTGAATAAAGTAAAATGAGTTATTTATATATGCGTATGTGTTAGCTAAAAAATAATTCTCCTCCCTTTCTGTCGCTACATTCATCAGATACCTTTTGGCTCTCTTCTTGAACTGGTTCATGCTATGACTGGCTTTGACATGTGCAGGCAATCTGTTCCATTCCGTTATTGCTGTACAATAAAAGGTGTTTGAAGCCTGGCCACTGACTGTGGGTACTACAAAGTTGTGCTCTCTCTACCTAGTACTATGATTGCTTTGGTTCCCAACCTTGACAAAATTGGCAGCAAGATATTCTGGACACTGTTTGTGAGCAATTCAATAAACTTGATTTAACTTCAGTTTTACCCTGTCTTCAATATTCAACATATCCAATTGTTGGAAATAAATGGTATAAAATACCGACACAATGGAAATATAAACACAATACTGCATTTGTGTTTATATTTCCATATCCAATTGTTGTAATTCATTCTGGCCTACATGCTCTCTTGGACCCAGGTCCAGGATGAATCTTACCATTTTTGTTCTTGGTGATTTGAAGTCAGTCTTTCAGTTTTTTTTGTCAAGGCAGAGTACCATGAAGAGCAAGCGTAGTCCATATGACTCTGTATAAGGGCTAGACATAGGGTCTTGCGAGCCTCAGTTGGTAGATATTGTGCTTGTCTGTAGAGGAACTTCAGTCTGGCATTTGCTTTCTTTACTACACTGTTTCTTATCATTTCTCCTGACATACATGGGTCAAGAGGGATTCCCAGATATTTTACTGAGGAAACTGAAGTGATGGGTTCCCCATTACACAGGACATTAAAATTATTTACCCTTCTCAGTTTATGGTTCGTGCCAAAGAGAATGGCTTCAGTTTTCCCTAGGTGTAACGATAGTTTGTTGTCTAATAACCATTTGCTGCAGGACTCCAGTTCCAGTGTTATTACATTAGCTATATCTTTTGGGTCTTTACCTGACACTAACAGAGCACTGTCATCCGTATACAGTAGGAGTTTGCACTTGACACTGATGGGTATGTCGCTTACATAACATTGGAATAATAAGGGACCCAGAATACTACCTTGGGGAACTCCACATGCTATCGGCAGGGGTTCTGATTCTGTTTTGTTGATTTTGACAATTTGTTTTTGTTGCTATGATAGGACTTAAACCAATTTACGAAACCTATGCCGATAGCTTGAAGTTTCTTACATAATATATTGTGGTTGACAGTATCGAAGGCCTTTTGCAAGTCTAAGGTTACCATTCGTATGAAGTTCCCTATCTACATTTCAATTCTCATGTAATCCATCAGATTAATTAATGAGGTGTCGGTTGAGTAAGATTTTCTAAAGCCTCACTGGTAACTATGAAGAATGTTGTTGTCATTAAGGTACTTAACTACTTGACAGTACACCGCCCTCTCTAGAATTTTGGATATTACATTGAGTATACTAACAGGTCTATAGTTGCTGACATCAGACCTACTATTTTTCTTGAAGATAGGAGTAACTCTGGCCTCCTTGAACCACTCTGGTACGGTATTAGTGATGATGGACAAATTTATTATGTGAGCAATGGGAACTGGCAATTCAGAGGCACCATCTTTTAGAAGTTAGACGGGATGTTATCTGGGCCAGTGCTCTTAGTTGGTTTTAACCTGCTTAGTTCTTTTTGCACGAAGTCATGTGATACACTTGCTAGTTGACAACTGTTTGGGGTTACCCCTTTATTGGTATAGTATGTTATAAACTTATCATAGTCTGTGTTAAAGGTATTTGATGCAGCCAAGGTTTACTTACTAGGCGTTGATGCTACAGATGTGTAGTAGGAATTAAAACAATTTGCCATTCTAGTTGTTTCATGGCACACTTTGTTATCGATATTTAGCACTATGTTAGACCTACCTATCTACAGTTTTTTCTTCCACTGGCGCTTGTCTGGAAGAGTGACTGGAGGACCTCAACGGTGTATTTGTTCTCTGGACACCCACACTGTGTTGATCTTACAGTCTCACCTCTCAGAACACCACCGCTGACCACTCTAATGAAGACCTTGTTCAATACACAGATACATCTCACACAGAAGATTGAAACTTACGACAACGTTTTGGTCCGACTTATACCATTAACTAGACACACGTGAGGAAGGGGAGGGGACGGGTGGTAGAGGGGAGGTACAAGTAATAATTATATGAAAGAAGTAAAGATAGTAGTGGTAGAGGTAGTAGTAGTAGTAGTAGTAGTAGTAGTAGTAGTAGTAGTAGTAGTAGTAGTTCTTTTTTTTAGTTCTGCTGGGTTTCGAACCCTGGACCCAAGTGCTGAGAGGCGTGACTCTCACCACTGAGCTACCCCGTAGGGTATAGTAGTAGTAGTAGTGGTGGTAGTTAGTAGTAGTAGTAGTAGTAGTAGTAGTAGTAGTAGTAGTAGTAGTAGTAGTAGCAGCAGTAGTAGTAGTAGTGGTGGTGGTAGTAGTAATAGTAGTAGTAGTGGTAGTAGTAGTAGTAGTAGTAGTAGAAGAGGAAGGGGGTAGATGTAGTGACACAAGAGTTAGGGAGTGAAGTGCAGCGAGGTAATATTAATTAGTAGAAGAAGACGTAGTAATAGTGGAGAAAGTCTAAGGATAAGAAAAAGAAAAAGGAGTAAAAGGAGGACTGCATTTGAGTTAGTAGTAGATACCGACAAATTGGTTTAAAAAGGCACATCAGCAAACACTAGGAAACATTTATTAGAAAACTTTTCGGACCTGAGACCTTGATCACTTCTAACACACAGAGGTTCAGGTAGGTTTGCCAGGACGGGTCCTGGCCCGAGTCTTCTCCATGTGGTGACCCGACAGTGGCTCCCGAAGGAGTGTCGGAGTTTGTACAAGTGATGTACCATTTACAGCCCTATGGCGGGGGAACGGTGAGCATTCATGTCAAGTGGTGTACCATTTACAGCCCTATAGCGGGGGCAGCCCTATGACAAGGGCGCGGTGATCCGTCTTCGTGTGAAGTGGAGTACCGCTTACAGCCCTATGGCGGGGGCAGCCCTATGATGGGGCAGCCCGATGGGCAGCCTTATGACAAAGGTACTGTGGCTCTCAACTCCACTTGAACTGTTCCTGGCTCAGGAGATTCTCTGAAGGTGTGTCCGGTGACACAGGGGTACAGGTACAGGTAGGTTCACTAGGATATCCTGGCCCTGGTGGTGACATAGAGTATGTATGTATAATGTTCGCCAAGACCGGGGTCCTGGCACAGGTCTTGTGATGACCCGTCTCTGGCTCTCGACGGAGAACGGGTTCTGCAATGTTGCAACGTATGCTGCTCAAGCACTGTTCCGGACAGTTCATCTGGTGCGTCTCATAAGCGACAGCGCCGTCTGTAATATGAACATTGGATCACATACATTCACATGCTGGACACAATATGCACGTATGTATGTACACTCAGAGATGCATATGAATGCATGTACTCCTGACTGTGGACACTAGCGAGGAGGAGGATATGTCGGTATCACGGGCAACAGCTTGTCTGGGGCGTTGACTCCATGGTACACTAGGGTAGCCGCAGTCCTCTCTGGGTCTTCTTCGGGAGGGGAGATCAGTACTAGTTGCCTGCAGAGTGTCTCAGTAACTTGGCACTCCAGGAGATAGCGTGTTAATGGGAGCTGGACAATGTGCTGGCAGTGCTGGCACATCTCCTATTCTGCATTGTCTACCATCATCTTGGCTGTGAGAAAATCGAAACGAAGCCGATGGATGGCGGTACACTACACTTGGACCAGCTTCTATCATTTGGAGGGGATTCTCTCTGAGTCTCTGCTCGGTACCACTGTTGAGATGGGGTATCACCTAGGACCTCCCCTATAAGTTTCATTGCTCTGGTGGCCACCAGTTTGGTCTGGCGTAGGTTGATGGGGACGGTAATCCCAACATGTGGATAATCTGTGGCTGCCTTGGCTGCATCATCTGCCGCTGCCTTGGCTGCATCATCTGCCGCCTCATTTCTCCGGATGCCAGCATGGCTGGAGATCCAGTTCAATGTCGATCTGTTACCCTGAACTTCTAAGGCTGTCATTGTGCTCAGAATCGATGTGATGAGGTGAACATTGTCCTCTGCACTGATTGCAAAGGTGGAGTCAAGATGTCGAAGTCGATGTCGTAGGGCATGTGACCAGCTCAGCTTGAAGAATCGTGCAGTGGTCAGGGAATCGCAAGACTTGTGTGTAACCATAGTGATACATGTTAGCTGCTGCTCTCTTCCTGTCAGGGGTCAACAGAACCATCTGTGAAATATACCGCACATGTGCATCCCTCTGTCAGTGCCATGCTTGTCTCAGCATGATTGCTGAGGGTGTCTTGACTGCAGAGACGCTTAGAGGTGGGTAGCTGCATGATGCAAACATTGGCCGGATCTGGGCGCCAGGGAGGTGGTGGATGATACCCAGCAACAAAATGGTCACAACTCTTCTCAAGGAGCAGTTGTATAGGCAGCAGCTTCCGCACAGCAGTAGAAAACAACGAATCCAGGAGTAGTCCGTGAAGAGAGTTGGATCTTGTGTCATGGTTGCCGGTGCTGAATCGTAGCTATTTTGAAGGTGTTTATGTATTTTACTCTCTCAGCCAGGGAAGGAAGCCGGGCATCAAATCCGAGACATACTGTGCGTGTCCAGATGGGGGCCCCAGGCATAGTTTTTATCGTCTGGTTTTGTATGACCTCCATCCTGTGCCTGCTCTGTGGAAAGAGATGAGCCAGCGCCGGTGCACCGTAGTCAATAAGCGAGCGCACAGCTTGTATATAGTACAAACAATGTACTTCTTTGCTCGCCCTGCACAGTGCCTCGTCATGCCTCTCATGGCGTTGAGTCTGAGTACAGCACGGGATCTGACATACTCGGCCTGTTTCTGAAAGGTCAGCATTTTACCAATGTAGATTCCCAAGTATAGGTAGGAGCTTGTCCAATCATGTTCTATATCCTGAATACGTAATCTATTCACAGGATCTGGCCCCTTGAACATCGTTGCAAGAGATTTCTCGGCGGAGATCTTGAGGCCTAGTTCTTTGCAAGAATGCGTTATTAAGTCTAAAGGTCTCTGGGCCTGCCGCTCCAAATTGCCTTTCCCATTCACTCCGAGTGCAAGATCAGCATAGTTGAGAAGCTGCGTACCACTGTGAAAGGGAAGGCTCACAAGTTCCTGCATAAGGATGTTCAACAGAGTAGGACTGAGCACACCTCCTTGTGGCGTGCCTTTTTCCAGGGTTTTAAAGGAAGAGTATTGTCCCAGGAAGCTGACAAAGGCCTGCCTATCCCTGAGGTAGGACTCATCCAGGCCAGGAGGCGTCCTTTGATCCCCTTCCGAGCTAGTATTGCTAGAATTGCTGTGGGGCTGGCTAGCTCAAATGCCTTCTCGAGGCCGAGGTAGACGACGATACTAGGTTTCTTGTTATTATCAGCAATCTGGCTTAGTAGGGTGGTTATGCATTTTACTGCACCCACTGCTTTTGTGAAGCCAAATATATGATGATGCGGTGGTCCAAGTTTCTATAGGAGGCGGTTTAACACCATCATCTCAGCAGTCTTGGCTAAACAGCTGGTCAGCGATATGGGTCTCATATTGCCCGGGTCCTTGGGCTTTAGAATTGGTATAGTGGTGGTCTTCTTCCAAGCTGCTGGGAATATCCCGGCCCTGCATGACTTGTTGATGACGTCTAGTATGGCCTCCCGTCCACTCTGGCTAGCCAGTGCAATCATGTTACGGAACACCATAGTTGCCAGGGGCAGTGTCACCTGTGTTTTTAATGGCACGTCGGAGTTCCAAATCTGTGAGGTCTTCATCAGTCACATCTTCAGACTCACATGCAGCTTGTATTGTTAACTAGCGTTGTGGCAGAAGATCCATCTGTATATCCCGGATGTCCTGTGGGAGCTGAGTGGAGGCTTCCCTGGAGGAGAAGAGCTCCACCAGTTTCTCAGGTTCCTGGGCTGGGTTCGGGTGTGCTGGTGGCTTCGGCTTGCTTTTGCCAGTTGCTATGTTGAGTTTGCCCCATATCTCAGATAAGGTGGTGTGATGCCTGAATGTTGAAGACCACTCCAGACATTTCTCAGTTTTTACTCTGAGGGAGACTGCGGGCATGCTGCATAATGGCTCTCAGAGTATTCCTGTTCTCTGCTGTAGGGTTATGCCTGTACAGCTTCCTAAAAGAGTTGATGCGGTGATTCTTCTCCCCCACCTCGTCGTTGTTGAACCACCAGTCTCTTTTGTGTGTCCTGTGGACTTCTTTGGAATTGCGCACTCTGCTGCTTGGACGAGAACAGTGATTAGTTCCTGTTCAGCCGTATCACAGTCTTCGGATAGAGTGTATGTGGCTCACCAGTCATGAAGATAATCCTGGAACACCTTCCAGTTGACCCTCTTTACTTCCCATCTAGGATGTCTATTGATGATGAAAGTGGTGACTACTGCAAAGTGGTCACTGACAAGGTTAGAATGAATTTTCCATGTGGCTCCCGCTGCGAGCTGTCGTGTCCCGACGGTAAAGTCGAGGCGACCACCCAACAGGTGTGTGGAATCTCCATTGTTTAGCAGCTTTATCTCTGGGATATCGTGTAGGAGCATTGCTTGGTGTCTGCCGGCAGCATTGGTTGCTGAGTGAGAGTGCAGCATTGGTTGCTGAGTAAGAGTGCAGCATTGGTTGCTGAGGGAGAGTGCAGCATTGGGTGATGCGCATTGAAGTCTCCACTCACAACAATACACTCAGTGCGTGCCAGCGCGAGGAGCTCTGCAATGTTGAGGGTGTCTTGGGTTCTTGTAAATGTTATAGATGGTAATGGATGCCCCAGGTATGTGTGCAAGGATGGATTGTACCTCCTCCCCACAGTTCGTAATAGGGTTGGCTATAACCTCGTGAAGTATTGCATACGAATACAGCTGTGCCTCTGCAGTGAATGTCGACGTCCATGTGTCGAAAATACCCAGCAAAACCGGGGAATCTTGGGCACATAGTTGGACAGTCAGGGTTTCTTGTAGCAAGACGATATCAACCCGATCCTGAATTACTACCTCCAGCAAGAGGTGCTGTTTGCCCCTCAGGCCCATAATGTTCCATTGTAGGACCTTGAGGGTGTGATTTGGTACAGAAGTTATTCCATTGCTGCTCTTTCATGAGCTGGGGACTGAGCTCTCTCCGCTCTGAGAACCTGCAAATTCATGGCATCCACCGTCTCCTCCTCGGTCAGTAAGCACACCCTCAGGAGTGTGCTAACCATCTGCCAGAATATGCTCTGTTATTCTGTGGAGATGATTGTGTTGTAAATAATATCCGTGAATGCCTTGATGAGTGCTACGAGATCTTTCCTGGTGAGGGCCTGCATTGGTATTAGGTTCAAAGCAGTGGATATTACCTGGGCTGTTGTGGTCTGTTGGGGCTGCTGAGGGTTGGATTTCTTCATTGTGCGCACCGTGGCCTGTTGCTGTGTGCCAAGTTGGGTAGCCGGCAACTGCTGGTGAGGTGCAGACATAACCAGGGAAGCCTGCATAGCGGCTGTACTGGGCAAGGAGGGACTGTGTTGCTGTGTTATGACCGGTGGGGGCTTGTGTAGTGCCGTCTACTGATCGCGTTGACCAGATGCTCCCTGTTGACGCTGCTTGTTCCTTTTGGTTTGGTTTCTTTGTTGAGGTAGGGGGGCAGGAGGCTCCTGTCCATGATGCCTGGTTCAAGTTTCGAGGGTCGGGAATTCCTCAGCATTGAGTTGGGTAACCTGATGAGAGTTCTGCGGTATGGCAGGGTTCTCTGCACCCATCGTCTGCTGAGGGTGATGCTCTGCTGTAGCTGCTGCTGAGTTGTTGGCATCTCTCAGGCCCCATGAATTCTGGCGAGCCTTTCGGGACATCGAGGGTTCCAGGCATTGTGTTTCTGTCTGCAGTTCGGGCATTGAGGAGTAGGTGGCGATGCATTTTTCAGCTTGGTGATGCAGTCCTCGGAAGGGTGGCGCTGGCTGCAGACACTGCATGGTACTCTGTCTGGACAGAGTACACCCAGGTGTCCATAACACTGGCACTTGATACAGCGAACTGGCTCTGCCATGAAGGACCTGACATCGTACCTACCCCAAGAACCGAGGTCCAGCTGGGATGGCAGCGGTTCTGCATGCTGTATGAGGACATGCCAGGTTGGTGCATTGTCTGCTGTCTTTGCCTTGAGACGCTGAGCTGACACCACACTGGGGTGAGCTGCTACTGCATCGATGGGCATCAGCAGGTACCGCATCACTACACCCTTAGTGATCTTCTGTCGAGAATCCAGTTCCTCCAGGTGAAGGAGCTGTCTGTCTCCATGACTCTCTTCAAGGTGGTGTACATTTCCCTGTTGAGAGGAGTCAGTATTGGTTCTCCCTCAGGTTGAACCATATCTTGAACCTCAAGTTGTGCCATGATTTCGAGTGTAAAATCACGCCATAACGGGGTCTGTGCTCCCCATAAGATCAAATTCACCTTGAATTTGCCAGGTCGGTTTAGCTGGTTTACCTGCTCCTTGGACGGACGGTGCTTCTTCTTGTTGTCCACAGTGACCCATCTTTCTTGGTTCACGGGGGGCGGGGTGTTTATTCCCTCCCCCGTTTCCATATTCGCTGGCTCCATGGCTGGAGCTGTCAGATCTACTACAATGTGAGCAGGCTCTTCTTTTCCTCTGATGACATGGAGTGGTCTCGCAACTCCTTTGTTGGAATTGCGCCCCACGTTTCCAAATCCGAGTCCTCCGTCATGTCCGTGGAACATCGTGATCTTATCCTTTCGGCAGAAACCATGTGCCTATCTCGTGAGAGGGTAGTGTACTCGGTGTACTGTATTCTCTTTAATACTCCATCTGGTGACACAGAGGCAATAATGACAGTATATATAAGCGGAAAGTGGAGTGAGTGACACATGTTGACCTGAAGAATGCCATATTGGGATGATGACAGGTAGACAATGGTGCCATGTGACTCCTGTGTTGTTAGGCAGGTGGTGCTTTGCCTGGTTGAGTATCATGTATGCTAATTATATTCTATAGTGTAGGTGATGGCGATTAGAGAGGCTTCCAGACATCATTGGCGTCTTAGATCTTGTACTGTGAGGACGAGCTGTGCTTCATTCCAATTCATCAAATGTCCCGTGGAGTCCCTGTGGAGGGCAGAGGTATACCTTAAGTGTTACGCAGAAATGTGGGATAGCTGGGGGCTTGAGCCTTGTCTAAGGGCAAAGGTAAAAGTTACACACATCTCAAGCATAAACAGGCCACCCAGGGCTATCCCAGTCAAAACAGAAGGCGCTAAACCAGTATGTGTTACTTCAATGGGTTGGTTAACAGAGGGTTAGGCAAAAATCCCAGTTAGAAAATATATCTATTTATTCAACATAACATTATATACACACTCTAGACACACCTTAATCCTAAACGCCCAAATGAGGGTACACAAGAAACAGCTGGCTGGAGGTCCAGCCACCATAACCACTAGGCCGAGTCAGCGCCAGGCCATCACTACTCCACTACAAACCCCATTTCTTATTTCCCCACTCATCCCACAGCACCCTGACCATGTCAGAGCCTAGGTGAACATACAGGTAAGCCATAGAAGAGCCTATGGCTTGAGTTGGTTAAACAAAAGGAGTATACAACTACAAACTTGGCTTAAACACACAGCAGCTCCAACACCAGCCTCCACACCATGCTGACTCCACGTGACCGCCCCAGCCACGCTCACTCCGCGTACCCAAACACCCTTGGAAAATAAATCCCTAGGAGGATTTCTTTATAATTACAGTTAGAGTGCTTTACAGTGCCCCCAAATGCACATTATGAATTATAAAATTATTCTTTACAATTATAACATTCATACTATTATGGCACATTTCTCCACTATATGTTCATTACAATGTCATGCAGAACCCTGCATAACACCCCCACCCCCAGACCATAGGTCTCACTCTGCTAGTGGGGTCCCTACGGACACCGCTAGGCAAAAGGGAAAAAAAGAAAATAAACCCCACATTAAGGTCTGAGGCAACAGGCAAAATGATAACTGGGGAATGACCACCATACAATCATGGTCTTTTGGTACTACAAATATGAAATATTAACAAACTGAGGTACTAGACTGGAGTTTACCTGGAGTTTACCTGGAGAGAGTTCCGGGGGTCAACGCCCCCGCGGCCCGGTCTGAGACCAGGCCTCCTGGTGGATCACAGCCTGATCAACCTGGCTGTTGCTGCTGGCTGCACGCAAACCAACATACGAGCTACAGCCCGGCTGATCCGGAACTGACTTTAGGTGCTTGTCCAGTGGCAGCTTGAAGACTGCCAGGGGTCTGTTGGTAATCCCCCTTATGTGTGCTGGGAGGCAGTTGAACAGTCTCGGGCCCCTGACACTTATTGTATGGTCTCTTAACGTGCTAGTGACACCCCTGCTTTTCATTGGGGGGATGGTGCATCGTCTGCCAAGTCTTTTGCTTTCGTAATGAGTGATTTTCGTGTGCAAGTTCGGTACTAGTCCCTCTAGGATTTTCCAGGTGTATATAATCATGTATCTCTCCCTCCTGCGTTCCAGGGAATACAGGTTTAGGAACCTCAAGCGCTCCCAATAATTGAGGTGTTTTATCTCCGTTATGCGTGCCGTGAAAGTTCTCTGTACATTTTCTAGGTCGGCAATTTCACCTGCCTTGAAAGGTGCTGTTAGTGTGCAGCAATATTCCAGCCTAGATAGAACAAGTGACCTGAAGAGTGTCATCATGGGCTTGGCCTCCCTAGTTTTGAAGGTTCTCATTATCCATCCTGTCATTTTTCTAGCAGATGCGATTGATACAATGTTATGGTCCTTGAAGGTGAGATCCTCCGACATGATCACTCCCAGGTCTTTGACGTTGGTGTTTCGCTCTATTTTGTGGCCCGAATTTGTTTTGTACTCTGATGACGATTTAATTTCCTCATGTTTACCATATCTGAGTAATTGAAATTTCTCATCGTTGAACTTCATATTGTTTTCTGCAGCCCACTGAAAGATTTGGTTGATGTCTGCCTGGAGCTTTGCAGTGTCTGCAATGGAAGACACTGTCATGCAGATTCGGGTGTCATCTGCAAAGGAAGACACGGTGCTGTGGCTGACATCCTTGTCTATGTCGGATATAAGGATGAGGAACAAGATGGGAGCGAGTACTGTGCCTTGTGGAACAGAGCTTTTCACCGTAGCTGTCTCGGACTTTACTCTGTTGACGACTACTCTCTGTGTTCTGTTAGTGAGGAAATTATAGACATGTGAAACTCGCCGAACATAAAAGTGATCAAATTCTATGCCAAAGGAGCCCACAGTCACACTCTTAGACAACTGTGTTAGGAAAAGGCACCATCACAACACAGCGCTGGCCAGGCACTGGCGTTGATGCATTTTACCTAAATTACATCAAGCAAACTTATAAACGAGCAAGTTAACTTTGTACAAAAGTGCCCTTGAGGAATGCCGTGTTATGAAGTAACACCAGAGTTCAGTATGTTGCAAGGCAGACCAAACTTTATGTGCCACCAAAAAAAATTTTTAAACAGTAAGTACATTTTCCAGGAGTAGTTCAAAGAAAAGAAAAACAGATTTTACATGTTAAATTCTACTTAGAAAGCAACATCACATTATCACTCCCATCTCACAGCAATCTTTAGTAAACAAAACTGGTTCCCCATGACACCTCTGCGAGAATCAGGAGAGCACAGGAGGGGGGAAAAATATCAGGCCCCAAAAACAACGGGTGGATAGTCACATAAATCTTGTTGGTGGAACTGTGGCCGTAAAACCCTGGAGTCATCACTGAAGACCCCCAGAAGGTGGACCTCCCAGGCCAACACCTACATGTCATTCCAAGGACCCTGGAGTCACCCCAGCGGTGATCCAAAAAGGAAAAATTGAAAAGAGCCCTGGAGAACCAAAACACCCAAACTGTGGAGGGCATCACCGCCAGCCCCACATTCCCTAAAACGTTAGGTCCAACAGTCCCTATGCCAACATAAAACAGAGGCGAGGCATTCCAGCCAACACCTAAAAAAAAGTAGCATACCTTACCTAGGCATGGCACTTGATGTGACTACCCCCAAAACACACACACACACTCTAGGGAATCCTGATACCTCCAGCTCTAACTCACCCTGCCCTTCTCCCCTGGGTGGTCTAGGGTTCCATCTACTTGTCTACCGCAAATCACTGCAAAATAAGAATAGATAAGTGATCTGTACATGATATCGTGCACTTTAAACACGAGACAAGGCATCAGCAACCACATTCTCCGCTCCCTTCACATAATGAATCACAAGATTAAGAGGTTGGAGAAACAAGACCCACCTTGTAAGTCTCTGATTGTGGTTCTTCATTAAGTGAAGGAAACATAAATGATTATGGTCACTATACACAGTTATAGGGTGAACTGATGATGATATATTCACCTCAAAATGTTGCACTGCCAACACTAAAGCAAGAGCCTCCTTTTCTATGGTGGTATAACTTCTTTGGTGCCTGTTACTTTTTGCCGAGAAGCAGCTGAGAGGCATTACTTGCCCTGCTCTACCCTGCAACAAGACTTCCCCAACCCCTGTATAATTTTGCAAAACCTGGGGTGGGTAACTCAGGATTATACATAAAAGATCTTGAGGGTTAATGACATACAAAAGGTTCATGTACAGAGATATTAAAGTTACAAATATGGGTGTGTCCTTGGCATACATGGTCATGGGAATCAGATGACCCCCCACGGTTCATTCACACAATTTGCATGTAGTTCATAAAGAGGAGACAAAACCTTATTTCTTAAATGTACCTGGCAGCAGTCAGTGCACGTTTTCAAGGTATCACCTAGTGTGAGACCAGTAAAAGACAACGTCCACCGACTCTCGCTGGATACAAACAGTCTCTAGAAATAAACACATCACTTCCTTCAAGGAACCTATTTCACCCCAGCTTACATCATGCCAGGCCTGCTGACATTGCACAAATTAAAAACATTTACCTCATGGGGGTTAACATGGCCCCATTTTTCAGCATCCCAAAACCCTTTCACTAAGGTGCACCATGGCTGAGCCAACACTACAACCAGTCTTTCAGAAGATCCAAGTCTTCCACAATCTCTAACAATTTTCCTGCTTACATTATCTTTCTCAGGGACCTTATCCACCATCATTTTGAAGTCACCACACAGTTCCATCATAGCCTTCCCAGGACCCGGCTCCAATGCCAATCCCACCTCATGGTCCCACGTCATCCTGGGCAGACTGGCAGACTGGTACACTAGTGCCATCGACCTCATCTTAGCCAAACATTTTCTGAAACTGAGAAAAAACACCGCAGGGGAAACGTCACCATCCTCACGTAGCACATGACTTAATGATTCCAGTGTGCTTCCCCACACGGTAATGAAAAGGAGGGGAATTCCCTCCTCCCAGTCCTTCTGGTACTGGGTAAAACAAACATGCATTGCCCTGTGAGACTGGAAAAACCATGGTGCTTTTCTTTGACTCCTAGGATGATATACATTGGTAAATTTAACCTCAAGTAGGCCTCTCAAAACTACATGACATTTCATAAAATATGACTTCTGGGTGATTTGTGCAAAGCCTAAGAGACAAAAATGTTTCACCAGAAATCTCAAAACCACACACACAAAATTATTCAGAAAGGGTATAGACTCTGGTAACCTGTTAGAAAAGGAATTTATTAATAAACACTGATTATTTAGCTCTCCCGTCTTAACACTGAAATGCCGTTCCTTCAGAATCTGTAAAAAGATACTGACAAAGACACTTTAATAGTTCTGCTGCGGCCACGTAAGCACAGGTCCTCTTAAAAAGAGTCTTGCTCATTTGATCAACTCTGCAAAATAAACACTTGGTAAATTTGGGAACCACATCCTCCACAACAGCTGATAAATGAATAGCGTTCCGGAGGTCACAACCTTCCCGGGCCTCACTCAGCTGCTGCAGAGTCAGGGGAATTTTTCCCACATCAGCACCAAGACCACTTCTCCGAGTTCCGGTTGAGCCGGTTCATCACTGCTCAGAGTCTCCTGCAGGTCAGACTCAATGAACAGGCTCCCCAGGCCCAAACCATCACCACAGTGTGCAGAAGGGTCACAGGGAGGCACAGCTCCTGCCTTGTTCCCCTGTTTAGTCCTATAGCACACTGAAAAATTTTCAGGCACCGTCGCTCCAATTAGGTCATTACCACCTTGTAAAGCAGGGTCCTGCAAAACCAAACATTCCTCACTTTCGAGGAGTCCCACAACGTTGTTACCTAGTAGAAGGTCAACTCCTGCAAAAGATGCATCTTCTGCAATACCTACAGGTAGGTACCCAGACTGGTACGCAGACTCTACCCATAACCTGTGCACTGGAGTCCTGACAGGGACTCCAGTTATCCCTTTAAGAAAAATGTCCAATCCGGTGTAGGTGTCATCCGACACTGGCAATACACCCCTGCGAAGCAAGGTGTATGTGCTACAAGTGTCCCTCAAAGACATAACACCCGTGACCCTACCTTCATTTTGGTGTAAGGCCACAGTAGACTTACTTGAATAGACCTTCATCCGAGGGTCTAAAACAGCTGGTCTTCTTTGGATACCTTGGGGCAAGACTGCAATGCAAGCAACATCATGTGTAACTGGTGTACTTACTGGAGAAACATCTGCTGCAGCCTGGTCCCTAAGCATCTTTCGACAATAGGGCTGCAGATGGCCCTGTTTATGACAATAAGTACAGTAATAAGGTTTAAAGGCTCCCTGCCCATTTGACCTAGGTTGGATCCCTTAACTCTGGGGAACTGGGCTCGTCCCACCTGTTCCTTGTAGTCCTGGACCAGTGACTTCGGACTTAAAACTTCCCTGGGCAGGTACTGGAGAATTAGGCTTAATCACACTCTGGTGAAGAATAGGCTGAGAAATATGTGGCTTAAACTTCTGAAATTTCTTATTCCTATTGGTGGGTGGAGAAAACTTACCATTATTAGTATGTGGGGGTGGTAATTACTACCAAATTTTTGGTTAGCTAAAAATCTGTCACCCAGCTCTAAAGCATTATTAAAATCATCAAGATCCTTCTCCTCAAGATATGCCTTAAGGTCAGGAGGAACATTTCTCAAAAGATCCTCTAACAAAATTAAGGTAATTACACCTTCATAATTGCCTACCACTCCCTTTGAGCGACACCACCTATTTAGAAGTGACATCTTCTCCTTACCATATTCCACCAAAGACTGCCCTGCCTGAAACTTTAGTCCTCTAAACTTCTGCCGGTACCTTTCCGGCAACATTTGATAAGCCAGTAAAACTACCTCTTTTAGCTTATGATAATCAGTAAAGGCCGGTCCTTCTAAGGAACTAATGGCCTGTAACCCTTTACCAACTAATTGGGTTCTTGCTAATGTCGCCCATTCCTTTTCCGGCCAAACTTGGGATTTGGCCGTACTTTCAAATAACAGAAAAAACTGGTCTGGGTCTTTCTCTAGGAATTTGGGCACAAATTTTATAGTTTTATCCAAATGAAAAACATCTACTCTTGTGTCTGTGTCTGGGTGAGAAGCAAGCTGCCTCTCTTTAGCTCTTTCTTGAGCCCTAAACTCCTCTAAGGCTCTCTGTTCCTGGATCTTTGTATGCTCAATCCTTAACCGTTCCTTTTCTTCCGCAACTAGGGCTAATTTCATTCGTAAAATTTCTACTTCCTTATCCAGGTCCCTAACATGGGAATTTGATTCAATGTCACCTTCCAAATACATGTCATCCCCAGAATTTTCACTAGTGTCAGCCATTTTGGGAAACAATAGCACCAAATCTTGCTATTAGCCACAGAACTTACTGATATAAAATAATAAAGCACACAGCAAAGTACATACACTGAAGTAGTATATTCACAAGGAGTGATTGTCATGTGACTCCCTAAAATTAAACAGGATTGCACACAACAAGAAAATCCTGGCAGAAAAATGGAGCTATTGCACCTGCAAAGGAAAATTATTCCCAGAAAATTAGGTAAGCATAATCTCCCCAAAAATCAGGAAGATTGTACCTGCAAGGGTAAATTATGCACAAACTATCAGGGATTAATAACACCCAAAAATCAACAATATGGCATAGAAAGGTAAATTATTCACAGAGTATTAATTAATAATAACACCCCAAAAACCAGCAGTATTGCACACAAAGGTAAATTATTCACAGGGTATTAATCAATAATAACACCCTAAAAACCAGCAATGTTGCAAACAAGGGTAAATTATTATTTTAGTGTGAGTGTTATAGTGAATGCTTCCTCTGACCAACCCAGTAAAGAATGGTTATTGATTTTCCAGGTTGCAAACTTGAATTACCACATAAAATTTGACAATTCTCCCATATATAGGCCCCCATGTTACGCACCGATACTATAGAATATAATTAGCATACATGATACTCAACCAGGCAAAGCACCACCTGCCTAACAACACAGGAGTCACATGGCACCATTGTCTACCTGTCCTCATCCCAATATGGTATTCTTCAGGTCAACATGTGTCACTCACTCCACTCTCCGCTTATATATACTGTCATTATTGCCTCTGTGTCACCAGATGGAGTATTAAAGAGAATACAGTACACCGAGTACACTACCCTCTCACGAGATAGGCACATGATTTCTGCCAAAAGGATAAGATCACGAGGATGAGGCAGGACTGCAAAGAGACCTGGACAGGCTGGACATGTGGTCCAGTAACTGGCTTCTCGAATTCAATCCAGCCAAATGCAAAGTCATGAAGATTGGGGAGGGGCAAAGAAGACCGCAGACAGAGTATAGGCTAGGTGGACAAAGACTACAGACCTCACTCAGGGAGAAAGACCTTGGGGTGACCATAACACCGAGCACATCACCGGAGGCACACATCAACCAAATAACCGCTGCAGCATACGGGCGCCTGGCAAACCTGAGAATAGCGTTCCGATACCTTAATAAGGAATCGTTCAAGACACTGTACACTGTGTATGTTAGGCCATACTGGAGTATGCAGCACCAGTCTGGAACCAACACCTGGTCAAGCACGTCAAGAAGTTAGAGAAAGTACAAAGGTTTGCAACAAGGCTAGTCCCAGAGCTCAAGGGAATGTCGTACAAGGAAAGGTTAAGGGAAATCGGACTGACGACACTGGAGGACAGAAGGGTCAGGGAGACATGATAACGACATACAAGATACTGCGGGGAATAGACAAGGTGGACAGAGATAGGATGTTCCAGAGAGGGGACACAGGGACAACGGGTCACAACTGGAAGCTGAAGACTCAGACGAGTCACAGGGACGTTAGGAAGTATTTCTTCAGTCATAGAGTCGTCAGCAAGTGGAATAGCCTAGCAAGTGAAGTAGTGGAGGCAGGAACCATACATAGTTTTAAGAAGAGGTATGACAAAGCTCAGGAAGCAGAGAGAGGGCCCAGTAGCGATCAGTGAAGAGGCGGGGCCAGGAGCTGAGTCTCGACCCCTGCAACCACAATTAGGTGAGTACAATTAGGTGAGTACATGACGGAGGACTCTGATTTGGAAACGTGGGGCGCAATTCCAACAAAGGAGTTGCGAGACCACTCCATGTCATCAGAGGAAAAGAAGAGCCTGCCCACATTGTAGTAGATCTGACAGCTCCAGCCATGGAGCCAGCGAATATGGAAATGGGGGAGGGAATAAACACCCCACCCCCCGTGAACCAAGAAAGATGGGTCACTGTGGACAACAACAAGAAGCACCGTCCGTCCAAGGAGCAGGTAAACCAGCTCAACCGACCTGGCAAATTCAAGGTGAAGTCTTATGGGGATCACAGACCCCGTTATGGCGTGATTTCACACCCGAAATCATGGCACAACTTGAGGTTCAAGATATGGTTCAACCTGAGGGAGAACCAATACTGACTCCTCTCAACAGGGAAATGTGCACCACCTTGAAGAGAGTCATGGAGACAGACAGCTCCTTCACCTGGAGGAACTGGATTCTCGACAGAAGATCACTTGCTGTATGAGGACCTGCCGGGTTGGTGCATTGTCTGCTGTCTTTGCCTTGAGACGCTGAGCTGACACCACACTGGGGTGAGCTGCTACTGCATCGATGGGCATCATCAGCAGGTACCGCATCACTACACCCTTAGTGATCTTCTGTCGAGAATCCAGTTCCTCCAGGTGAAGGAGCTGTCTGTCTCCACGACTCTCTTCAAGGTGGTGTACATTTCCCTGTTGAGAGGAGTCAGCATTGGTTCTCCCTCAGGTTGAACCATATCTTGAACCTCAAGTTGTGCCATGATTTCGAGTGTGAAATCACGCCATAACGGGGTCTGTGCTCCCCATAAGACTTCACCTTGAATTTGCCAGGTCGGTTGGGCTGGTTTACCTGCTCCTTGGACGGACGGTGCTTCTTGTTGTTGTCCACAGTGACCCATCTTTCTTGGTTCACGGGGGGTGGGGTGTTTATTCCCTCCCCCGTTTCCATATTCGCTGGCTGCACGGCTGGAGCTGTCAGATCTACTACAATGTGGGCAGGCTCTTCTTTTCCTCTGATGACATGGAGTGGTCTCGCAACTCCTTTGTTGGAATTGCGCCCCACGTTTCCAAATCCGAGTCCTCCGTCATGTCCGTGGAACATCGTGATCTTATCCTTTCGGCAGAAACCATGTGCCTATCTCGTGAGAGGGTAGTGTACTCGGTGTACTGTATTCTCTTTAATACTCCATCTGGTGACACAGAGGCAATAATGACAGTATATATAAGCGGAGAGTGGAGTGAGTGACACATGTTGACCTGAAGAATGCCATATTGGGATGAGGACAGGTAGACAATGGTGCCATGTGAGTCCTGTGTTGTTAGGCAGGTGGTGCTTTGCCTGGTTGAGTATCATGTACGCTAATTATATTCTATATTGTCGGTGATGGCGATTAGAGAGGCTTCCAGACATCATCGGCGTCTTAGATCTTGTACTGTGAGGACGAGCTGTGCTTCATTCCAATTCATCAAATGTCCCGTGGAGTCCCTGTGGAGGGCAGAGGTATACCTTAAGTCGTCTCTGTTGGTGGTGTTTCGATGTTCATTCAGGGGAACCGAAAGATGTCTTTAGCCTTATCTAAATACTGTTCACCTATGTTTCACTGTAAACACTTGGTCTACACACCCCCTCCCTTTCCTAAAGTCTCCTTGTTCATCTGCTATCCTACTCTCTGTCTTACTCTTAATTCTTTCAGTAATAACTCTACATTACACTTCACCAGGTATACTCAACAGACTTATTCCTCTGTAATTTTTGCAATTTCTTTTGTCCCCTTTGCCTTTATACAAAGGAACTATGCATGCTTTCTGCCAATCCCTAGGCACCTTACCCTCTCTCATACATTTATTAAACAATAGCACCAACCACTCCAAAAACTATGTCCCCGCCTGCTTTTAACATTTCTATCTTCATCCCATCAATCCCAGCTGCCTTACTCCCTTTCATTCTACCCACTGCCTCACGAACTTCCCCCACACTCACAACTGGTTCTTCCTCACTCCTACAAGATGTTAGTCCTCCTTGCCCTATACACAAAAATCACAGCTTCCCTATCTTCATCAACATTTAACAATTCCTCAAAATATTCCCTCCATCTTCCCAATATCTCTAACTCTCCATTTAGTAACTCTCCT
Source organism: Cherax quadricarinatus (assembly GCF_026875155.1). Taxonomy (NCBI): domain Eukaryota; kingdom Metazoa; phylum Arthropoda; class Malacostraca; order Decapoda; family Parastacidae; genus Cherax; species Cherax quadricarinatus. The sequence continues at coordinate 40,614,700 of NC_069404.1, forward strand.
CTCCTATTTTTAATTATTTTAAACTAAATTCAGCATGTGTAACTATGAATAATATAATAATTGTGTATTAAAATGTGATGCTGATTTGACCTTTCAAGAAATTTTGTGCAGCTGCCGCGGAGTGATGTGAAGACATCATCATGGAAAAATCTGGGAACACTGATTGTGACATTTTGTGTAATGTAATCAGGTGTCATCTAGGTCAGATTGGTGTATATTGGCCTCAGTCCGAAATTTAAAAATTTCTTACACGTTCCCTGCTGAAGAATTGGGATAAATAGTGTGGAAAACCCTTACAATTTGGCAATAAGGATGGAAAAATAAAGGACTCCGATTCTTCCCAGAAGCATACCTTAGCTAAGTTATGCTTACCCAAAATGTACAGTAGTTTTGCATTGGCCATCATAAATTCTAGGTGTTAGGGTAGCATTAGAATGTGTTCCTCAAATAATAATTGTGATCCAGTAATTAAATGGTGAGTGTGCAGGTTAAACTTTCCTTTCTTTCTGTTTATATAATATCTATATATTTTTAGCAAAATGCTGTATTCTCAACAGACCCCTCCCCTCTCCTTTCAAGTCACAGTCCATCATACAGTCCACTCGATAACTTGTAATTTACCAATATTATTGGTATTAATTTTTATGTTGTAATATTTGATAGGCCACAATACTGGGTGGGAAAAATCAGGGATAGTTAACTTACGGTTAATAAGCATACCCATGACCAACAATCAGGTAATTTGTAATTGATATTTGCTATCGTTTACAGTTTTACTCATGAAAGTGCTGTACAAGCCACTTGTGAGACTGAGACGATGGAAGTCTTGAGGGACAGTGTCAACAGTCCTTGCTAGAGAGAGCTTCTCACAAGGAGGCAGATATTATACACATTTTCATAACAACCATCCTTGCATACTGTTGAGTTAGTTGATGATAAAGATTTGGGTTTGAATATGTTGTTCATTGATACACTGCATCCTGGGTCATTGACAATGACTTCCCCCATTCATTAGCCAAGTCAAGACACAACTGACATTAAAATTCTAACTCAAGATTTAATCAAGGATTGGTTCGTTGATCAGTCTCTAGAAAGACAGAGATATGGCAGTAACTGAGAGTGAAGTGATTCAGGTTCTCGACAATTGTCTCTATTACTGTAACGGTGTACCTATGGAGAAAAGTACGTGCAAGTTAACAGCTGACAGTGTTTCCACCATAGTCAAGTACCATGTAGTTTTACCAGCTACATTTCGTGAACAAGCTATTGATTTTGCTCACAATAGTCTCATATAGGAGGACATTTGGGTGTGAAGAAAACACTTGTTAAGCTGGCGAAACATTGCACTTGGTCTAATGTGAAGGAAACTGTCGCTGATCATGTGTGATGTTGCCACATCTGTCAAGTGGTAGCAAGCCTATTCCTCACCTTCCTGTACCTGTTTTCATAGTTCAAGATGGATTAGGATTCGTCTCTCAACCCTTGAGTGGAGAGTTCGTGTGCTGCTGCTGCCCCCTGGAGTTGTCTGGTGGCAGTATTATTTTCACAAACATGGCACAGGCTAGCCAGCGTCGTACCAATACTGTCTGCATTGAATTAACCAGTGGAGCTGTAACGGGGCCATCAATGGAGTTACTTCTGCTTGCAATAATCAGAGATACCTACGGAATAGCCAATGAGGAGATTTGTGGACTTGCACTGAACGGTACGAAGAGGATTTTTGTAAAATTCAGCTCGGCGAATGTGTATGAGGCAGTGGTGAATAAGTTTCAGGAAGTGGCCGTACCAGTTAATCATGCTGTGACGGTGAGGATGCATGATGTATGAAGCTATTACACTTGGGTTAAGATCAGGAATGTGCCATTCAAGGCGGATGAATTTGACATCCTGTTCGCTATGTGTAAATACAGCACAATACATACGGTCACTGCAGGAAGGTGGTCAGCCGGCCCATATATGGGGATACCTGAGAGTAAGTACTCTGTCAAGATGACGCTCAGACATCCTATTCCATCGTACGTGGTGATGGAAGATTTCAGAACTCAGGTATTTGTGACATACGCTGGACAGTGACGCACTTGTCGTTTGTGTGGGTCGTATGATCACGTGGCTGCGCAATGTGATAGACGACGTGGTGATAAGGACCAGCAGCAACGACGTGATGTGGAGGAAAGGAGAGAGGATCAAGATCAACCGTATTCGACACTGCCTCAGCAGAGTTTGACATGGAGTGAGGAGGTTAAGAGGGCCAAAGAAAAGGAGATGGCAGGGGCTACGTGGGAGGACGACATCACTTCCCTGGACGTTGTACAAGTGCTGGATGTGGTCATCGTGGAAGTGAATGGCAGTGATGCTGAAACGTCGATAAAGTCGACGTTTAGGAACATTTTGGGCAATGAGTGTCCTTGCCAGGATGTTGGTACAGACCTGGATCTTGGGTCTGTGGTTGAGGAGGGCGTGGTGATGCCAGCTTGGCCTGAAGTGTGCGATAAGGATGCCCTGTTGGTGAGAACTGTGGTGGTGGAGGTTCATCATGGCACGGCACTGGATGACTTAATGCAGGTCGAGGGTACGACACGAAAGCGCGCAGCAGTGCTTTCTGATTCCGACGACGTGCTTACGCCCGCACAACGGCCTGGGAAGAAAACATGGGCAGATGCCATGCGGAGAGGTTCAAGTGGCACTCAGGGGCAGGTGTTGGGTAAGTGTGCCCAGAAAGGGGGGGGAGGGAAAAGGGTGCAACGAAACGATCAGGTGATAAGTCGGTAGTGTCAAGAGGGAAACCCCCTTTGTCGGTTTTAAGTGCCTGACACTGAACATAAATGGCTTGAGGATGCAGAGAAAGTGTGAGTGGTTTAGGGGATATTTGGTGCGTCATGATGTTGACGTAGTGTTCTTGCAGGAGCATAATTATAGACTGGGTTATGAGTTGAAGGTGGATGGATATAATGTCTATGTTGAGCATGCAGTCGGACTGAAAGGAGGTGTGGCCATTTTGGTGAAAGAAACTAGCCCGTTGGGTGTCAGGCATTGTGAGGGGGGGAGGGGAGGGTGATTTGTGTGGATGGGTTATGGGGTCAGGTACAGATGACTTTGGTGTGTGTGTATGGCCCGGCAGAGGGAGATATATGGGTAAAGAATAAATTCGTGAGGGACGTTCTGGTATACTATTTGCTTGGATTGCCGGGGGTCACTGTGATAGAAGGTGATTGGAACTGTGTGATAAGGAGCAAGAATGTTGAACCGAGGGGGGCAGAGCATTGTTTGAGAATATTGGGAGAATCGTTATCCAGGGTAGGATTGATCGATGTTGGGGGAGGCAGGGTGGTGGAGCACACATTTATTAAGCATGGGTATGCGGCTAGGCTCGATCGATTGTACTTGCCCAGGACAGTAGTAACACATAGTGTGAGGGTAATGGACGTGGTATTTTCTGATCACAGGGGTATTTTGGTGGATATAGGTTGGGAGGGGTTGCCAAGAAGGTGTAAGGGGTATTGGAAGTTGAATGTAAAGTTGTTGCAGGAAGAAGAGCCTCGACAGTCATTTGTTCAATTGTGGGAGGAGTTGGTGGCTGAGGCTCCTGGGAATAGTGATCTGGTTAGTTGGTGGGACTCTGTGGCGAAATCTCGTATTAGGGAATCTTATATTCGTAGTGGAAGGGAATATACCAGGCTGAAGTATGGGTACCATTCTTATCTTGAGGGGCAGTTGAGAGCTTGCTACGAGCTTGGGAGTGCTAGTTATCCGGTGGACGATATTGAGGGATTAAAGGAGCATATTAGGGATTTGCAAAATGAAAGATTTGATGGCACGCGAGTTTTGGGTGGGCTGGAAGAGGTGTTATGGGGTGATAGGCCTTCGGCATGCATGTTGAGGAGACAGCGTAAGAGAAGAGTGGCGACGGAGATGATGGGATTAACTGTTCATGTGGGGATGGAAGGGTATAGGGAGGGGCAGGTATTAGTGACGACTGAGGGTATGAGTGGATATCTAGATGCATGGTTCAGGTCATATACACAAAACGTAGATATTCGAGATGCGGCTTTAAGGGAAATGAGATGTTTTGTGCAATGTGAGATTGATGGTACAGATAGGGTAACATTAGAAGGGCCGATCATGGAAAGTGAGATTTCACACGCTTTGTCTGGTGCAAGTTTAGGTAAGGTGCTGGGTGTAGATGGGTTGCCTAATGATTTTTATGTTAGGAATTGGGAAGTATTGAGAGGGTTTTTAGTAGGTTATTCAATGCAATGAAGGATGATGGGGAAATGGGTGAGCAGCAAAGGACTGCTGTCGTGGTATTGTTTCCGAAAGGTGGACCGACTATGGCAATATCGCTTATGTGTGGCGATTATAAGTTATTTGCAAGGATGTTAGGGAATAGAATAAAACAGGTGATAGGTAAAGTAATTGACAGAGGACCATATGGGGTACCGGGTAGGTCAATGTATGAAGGGCATGGAGTTATTAGAAGTTTTAAGGAGCAGAGGGAGGAGTTGGGGGGTGGGGGTGTTTTGGCATTGGATTGGAGAGCAGCTTACGATAGCGTAGAGAGGGATGCATTATGGAGGTTCATGCATTGACAGGAATTCTGAAGGGAAATTACATCTTGGGCGAAAACATTGTATCAAGAAGCATCTATGAGAGTACACGTTAATGGAAGGCTAGATGTTAACATTCAGATGGGAAGGGGTTTGCGACAGGGATGCCCTCTGTCGCAAATATTGTCTGCGTGCCTCCAGGATCCCTTTTATAGGGCAGTTAGGTGGAGTATCGCAAGTGGAGGGGTTAGTACTGAACGAGAGGGTGGGGCGGGTATTGTGGGTTATGTGGATGACACGACTGTTTGGGTGAGGGATGAGAGGGATTTATACAAGGTAGGAAAGGTGGTAGATGTGTTTGGCGAGGCTAATGGGATGGAAATTAATGTGGCAAAGTCTAAGTATATAAACCTAGGCAATAGTGTAAATAGAAGTGGACTGTAGAGGGTGGGTGGAGTGTGGTGGATCAGCTATTGATTTGTGGGATAGTGTACTTTAGGAATGATTGGGTCACACAAGAGGTAAATTCGATGCGCACCGTGGATGGGGTTTTGAAAAGATTGGGTGATAGCAAGCTATGGCATGTGGTGGCAATATACCCGTTGAGGCGGCAAGAGGTGCAACGGTTGCAACATGGGATTTTCAGATTTATATGGGGATCGGGTTGTGACTGGCTAAGTAGAGGGGTAGTGATGCTTCCCGTTAGCCAGGGAGGGCTGGGGCTTATAGCTTTAGAAAAGCGTATGATGAGTGTATATCTAAAATGCAGCTATTTGAGGGAGGGGGGAGGAGGAGAGGGGGGCTAGAAAGACTGCGTATGGATATGCAGCGATGGTGGGGGTAGGGATTTAATGATTGGTGAGGCCATGTTGCGGGTTTTAATGACGGTGAGGGATCCGGGGCACCTCAAATTGAGGGTTCTTGAGAGGGTGGGGGGTGGGTCTGTGGTGGCGGCATTTGAGGGGGCTTACCCAATGTATGTGTGGGGGAATATATGGAAATGTTTATGACAATTGCATGTTAAACCAGGTGTAAGGGAGGTAATGTTTAGGTTTTTACATGGAATCTTGCCGTCTGGTGTTGTGTTATTTAATAGGAGACTAAGGGAGGGTGGGGAGTGCAAAGCGTGTGGATGTTTGGAGACTATTTTTCATGCGGTGTATTTTTGTAATTGTTTAGAAGCTGTAAGGGTATGGTTAGGTAGGGTAGTTAGGTTAGTGGGTGGGGAAGGGTTACAGGTGTTAAGGGTGTTAAGTTTAGATATAGGTGGGATGAGTCAGATGATGGTAAATGCGGTTGCGTATGTGGTCACTGATTTTATTTATACGTCTTGGGCTATGAGGGAGGTGGGTGTGGATGAAAGAATAAAGGTGTTAGCGGCCACCATTTATAGAACTAAGTGTCGCAATAGGGATCTTTATGGGGGAAGGTGGGAGACAGCGTTTACTGAGGATACCGGAGTTTTAAGTTGAAGGATTTACGGGATTTAAGTGTAAAGTAAGGGGTAACAGTGGGCTAGTTTCTTGAGTGGGGATGTGTGGATGCTTTTAGAGTGTGTGGTTGGATTTGTCCTGATACATTTATGCTTTACTTGTGTAGTGGGTGTGGTGTGGGTGGTGGTATTACACATATATGTTCCCTTTATGTTGTGAAGGTTTTGGATAGTACATGTACATAGTGTATTGGAGCACTACATCATTGTGTGTACATAAGGTGAGTGGAAGGGTAGAATCTTATAGTATTTGTGTGTGTGAGAATGACTGTTCGTTATTGTGAGAGTGTCTTTCCAAGATGTTATAGAAAGCACATACTACGTGGTGTTACTAAGGTATGCCATATGACTGTTTAGAATATGCTGTGATACAAAGTCCGGGGTTTCCCTTATTGTAGGAAGCATTCTGTAGGGCACAATATCTGTATATCGGAAGGCTTGGAAGTGTAAATAGCTGTAATGAGCAACGTGGTACAGTATTTAATATTATGTGAGATTGTATTTTGGCAATAAGGCCTAACATATAATGTTTCAGTGGCCTGGTTAAGATTATATAGTACATGTCGTGTGACACTATATGTGTAGGGTAGTGTTATATATTTTAAGTACACGCTGTTGGTTTCCCTTTGTTATTTTAATGTTTCAAGTCACATGTAAGAGTATATGTAAGGTAATATAAAAATGTATATTGATTTTGTGTAAATACACAATTTTAGATGACTTTGTTGGAGCAGGTATGCATATGAGTTCAAGTAGCGGTGTATATTATGTTTTAATACTGCTATAGGGTATATAGTGTATGAAGAAGTCTTGGGTGGATTGCACCCATGTTGAGATATAGAGTATATTATCCTTGTATGCTAGGCAAAGTTTTCATAATTGTTACTTAGAGCAAGTAGTATCCTGCGCTCTTATAGTATGTCATTGTTTTGTTGGTATTTGATGAGGGGGGGGTACCTTTTTACTTCCAGAGCACATATGTACGACTTTATAAATGTACCTTTGGTGGGGGATGGATATATAGGTTTTAATGGTATGTGGTGAGGTTTTTACCTTTAAGAATTGTTTTGTATATAAAACTTGGCATAAGATATATAAGTGTGCTGAAGTAGATTATCTGGATATGTTGTTGGTACACCTGTGTGAAGCGTTCCTTTTTCTTTTTTGGATTGTGTATACGTATGTTGTACTTTAATTTGTTGTTCCATGTTGATTGGTTTAGTGACATATGTTTGCTTCCATGTATAATGTATACTGTATTTTAAATAAAATATAAAAAAAAAAGTTCAAGATGGATTGTTCAACTACTTTGTCACTTCATTTGGCATATGTAATGCTGCATCATCCTTCCAACATCTGATGAACGAGTTGATTTACAACTTAGATGGAGTGGAAGCATACCTTGACGACTTAGTGGTGTACATTGACGAATGGGAACAACACTTGACATATCTCAGAGCATTGGTTGAGAGACTGGCACACTGTAACTTCTCTGTTAAGATCCTGTCTCTGTCCACCTTACCTATTCCTCACAGTATTTTGTATGTCGTTATCATGTCTCCCCTAACCCTCTTGTCCTCCAGTGCCATCAGGCCGATTTCCCTTAACCTTTCTTCGTAGGACATTTCCCTTAGTTCCGGAACAAGCCTTGTTGCAAATCTCTTCACTTTCTCTAATTTCTTGATGTGATTGACCATAATCTTGAACGATTCCTTACTGAGGTATCGGAACGCTATTCTCAGGTTTGCCAGGCTCCCATATGCTGCAGCAGTGTATGTGTGTGTGTGTGTGTGTGTGTGTGTGTGTGTGTGTGTGTGTGTGTGTGTGTGTGTGTGTGTGGTGTGTGTGTGTGTGTGTGGTGTGTGTGTGTGTGTGTGTGTGTGGTGTGGTGTGTGTTTGTATTTGTGTGTGTGAGAGAGAGTTTTTTTTCAACTTAAAGTCATAAATTAAATTGAAAGAAACCCAAAATACTTTTTTTCTTATGCCAATATCGTGTACTGGAGCCCGGCTTAGACGAGATAGGACGTACACAGATGACAACAAGGAAACAAGTTAAGTACTAAAGTTCCAATATGACTCTGTGTTTAGCAAGTCCTTAACCAGACTAAGGGTCGACAATCTAAATGGATTTTTTTTATGACTGAGACTCAAAATTTGGTCATTTCAAAAATCTCTGATATTATCCTAACACCACAAGACTTCGAAAAGGCAATAACTCTAGCATATAACAGCCATATCTGTGTCTCCACCTCTGCAAAGTGGAAGAGCCCAACCTCCCTGCAAAGGACTCTGGTGACACCAAAATGACATCACACACATCATTTGTGGAGGAGCTAGCCGTCCCTGCTAACAAGAATGGAACTACTGATCTGCCACTACTCACACCTGTAATACACCTGAATATGTGGATGACCATGTCACTCTTCCCAACACACACGTTACAACAGTTAAATGGACACCACACATGTGACCCCATTGGAAGCTGGAGATGAGTTAATCGCATAGGAACTAGCTTCAATGAATGACGAGTCAGTCATTCCAGAGGCACCATCAGAGAACACTAATGTAACTTTGGTACTTGTTAAGGTAATGGGAATTAAAGAAAGCACTAACTCACCAATATCTTTCTCTGGAGAGGCATTGGATTCGCCTGACATTTTTGAAATTATAACAAACTTGCAGAAAAAAAATTCAGCATCTTCATCGGATGCTGATAAATTTTATAAATACAGGTAGTCAGGATGGTGCTTTTAGGTTCAAAGATGATGTCAAAAGTGCAGCAATTTCTACTCAATTTCAAACAATTTGTGAGGAAGAAGCCAATGACTCTTGGCTTCAAACATTTCCTAGGAACTAGCTGGCAAAATGCCAGGAAATGCTTAGAGAAAAAGGTTATGAAAATAAAAATGTTCAAACTATGCTATTTGCTCTTAAGTGTTTGTACACTGTAACCAGAGCATAATAGTCTTACCATCTAATGAGCAAGAGATTATAATAACTTACTACAGTGGTTAATTTAATTTTTTTTTCATGGAACATTGTTTCCATGAAGAAGCGGTTGCTTGACTTACATCATATTAGTATAACCAAGAATACTGATGTCATCTGCTTGCAGGAAAGTAGACTGCAAGATGGAGTGACTCCACCAAAGTTACATAGATATGCAGCTTATAACCTAAGGTCAACCAACCGTTGTGTGATGTATGTCAGAAAGAACTTGCCACATTCACTCCTTGCCTTGCAGAGTCGAGTAAACATGCAGTATCATGGTGTCAGAGTATATGCAGGCAATTTTTCCATAAAATTTTTAACCTTATGCTCCAGCAAACCAGCTTCGACCTGATGCTTTACCAGATCGCATCAGTAGTGAACCTACCCTCATTCTTGAAGACTTTAATGCAACGCATAAGAATAATGGTGGGTTTATAACAAACACCAATGGAACTAAACTAGTGAAATTTCTAAATGAGCATGATAATGTTCGAATTATGGGCACTATTAAGCCTCCTTACTTATATGGTGGCATACTAGATCTCTGCTTTGGATTTAATGTATTATATACGATGTATGACTCTGTCATAGTTGGTGATCTTCTATCTGATCACTTCCCAAGACTCACAACTGTCAATCTTCATCATATCTCCAGCAATCAAGGAGCTAACTACAGAAGGAGAAAACTTATTCTCAACCCAGAACACAGAGATAGCTTTATTAACCTCTTAGATCAGTGATATAAGAATTACGAGCCCATTGACACACAAAAAAAATCAATGATGATTTAGTTGCCACTGTTGAGACTGTACTCACAGATCAAGTGGGCAGGAAAAGAAAACATCAATCTTCCACTATAAATGGCAACAAAAACCAATGTAAATACTATAATGATCCACAGTTACGCGCTTTAATACATGGAGCTATGAGGTTTGGTAAAGCATACCGAGAATGCAGAACGCCAGATCTGCTCATAATGTTCCAAGCTGCACTAACACATGCAAGATATAGAAAGCAAGAACTTAGGTAAGAGGAATGGGAACAATTTGTTAGTGAGTTAAATAGGTTTACCCCTTTAAATTTGGTTTGGAAAGGTATAAATAAAATAACCAGGAAAAAAAACTGGTAATGTTGCTCATCCTTTCCTCTTGAAAAAGCAAATGACCTCATAAATGACTGGCCTAAAACATCCAGGCATGAAAATCTTCCATCTCATATTAGAAAAAACTTAGAGAGTGCTTCTGAAGAAACTATGAAATTGACTAATTTTATGAGCCAAAATATTGATGAGAGTGATCGCCTCTTCACCGAGTATGAATTAGATAATGCATTAACTAAAGGTCAATCAACCGCTGTTGGAGAGGATGGTAAAACTTATGATATCATCAGAACTCTAAGGCACGTCCCTGATAACAGTTTGTTAGCACTGTATAATCTCAGTTACATCGAGGGTGTTCTTCCTACTTCCTGGACCAATAGTATCATTGTGCCTATCCTTAAACCCCAACAGCCTGAAACATTTAGACCGATCTCCTTAACTAGTTGTCTTTGTAAAACTTTTGAAAGAATGATGCTTAACAGACTGTACTACAGAATCAGACACCAACTTTTCCTCTCGTTTGTATGGGTTCATGAAAGGTAAAAGTGTACAGAATTGTATTTCCACATTTCTCACTGCACACACATCTATTAGTTTTATCACATTTCTTGATCTAAATTCTGCATCTGATATTGAAAACCGAACCGTTATACTACATGAACTAGCCAAAATGGATATTTATGGTAGCTTACTCTGCTGGATAATAGGATACCTGTTAAATAGAATGTCTTCTGTCCTCTACCAAGGCTTTAGAAGTGAGTCTAAAGAAATGTCCCTAGGTACATTGCAGGGAGGAGTTCTCAGTCCCATGGTGTTTAATGTCCTCATTAATAATACCCTCCTAAATGCTCTACCTGCCTCATCTAAGCATATAGCTGAAGGCTATGCTGATGACATCATGATTCATACAAGGGGATAAGAAGATGAGTACCATTCTTAACAGAGTTTAAGCAATTTGTAATAGATTAGGCCTCATCATATCTTCATCTCAAACAAAGATGTTGACAAGCAAACGATATCCCCCACTCATTTATTTGCAGGGTGAAAACAATAGCTACGTTAAATCTTACAGATATCTTGGTGTACATGTCCCCCTTAATAAATACACAATACCCCAACTAAATAAAAAATACAAAGTTAGGCTAAATGTTCTCAAAGATATTGCTGGCTACAACCACAACTATGGTGCTAATGTGAGAATCGTGAGAATGATGTACATAGCATATGTTAGGTTCTTAATTGATTATGCTGCTCCCATGTTGATGTTAGCTAGGGGAAAGTTCTCCTCGACCCTTGGAATTAATGCAAAATGAAGCCCTCAAAATTATTCTTGGCTGTTCCAAATCTACCAAGGTTCTTAATATGAGGAAGGAGCTTGGTATTTCTAGTATCAGTGATAGGATCAATGAGATTAACACTGTACTTGGTATTAGAATGTTAAGAAATGAACAAGACACTGTCACAATGAACCTTACTAAATGTCTAGAAGTAAATATACATAGATCTAAATGGGTTGTGAAAAATATGCAGTTATATTAAAGAAAAGTGATACAGTGATACAGTTATAACATGCATGAACTGTATCACTGTAGACAAGAGCATTTCACCCCTCCATGTAAGATGTGTTCATTTAATATCACATACCTGTAAGTCCCTCCCAAGAAGCTCATTGCTAGTAATCCCTTCCTTAAATCACTTGTTAAAACAACTGCTCAAGAAGAAATTTCTCGCCTAGCTGGTAGTAATAAGTTATCACAAGTCATGTACATTGATGGATCTAAACAGGAGTCTTCTGGCAGGGCTGCATCTGCTCTTGTTGCCACCTCCCTAGTTAAGAACGATAATAAATTTGTTGAACTAGACATAAGAATTAACAACTGGTCGTCTACACTGTAAACTGAATTGTTTGCCATCCTAATGGTTCTCAAGCTAACTTATGACACTGAGCTTGACTCTGTCATCATTACTGATTCTATGTGATCACTGAATGCTCTTGACTCATATAATGTGTCTAACAACATGCTCTATGGAGAAGCCAGGTATAAATACTCAAAAATCCTGGAAAAAGGAATTTATGTACAATTGCTATGGCTCCCATCACACACTGGATTACTCCTTCATGATTAAGTTTATATGTTAGCCAAGAAGAGTACCCAGAAGGAGAATGTAGAATATAACTTTGGTATATCTGTGTCTAGCATTAGGAATAATATTAGGTGCGAAGTAGATAATGAAAATGAATGTAGTAGGAATGCAGTTAGAAGCCTGAGTAGATCTATAACCCACTATGATAACAGGAACGTAGATAAGTACGTTTATGGAGCAACTTACAATGTGAACAGACTGACTGATGTTGTAGTGGCCAGGCTTAGGCTTGGTTACAAGTACTTCTGGCAGTTTTGGGAGACACACAGATGATGATCAAACTAAATGCAAATTATGTGATCAGGCATATGGTCACTGTCTTGAACACTTTGTACTTAATTGTCCACTTATTGAGGAATATTGAAATAGACAGTATAATAACCTATGTGACATGTCAAAATATCTTATTAATGAAACTAAGATACCAGATATACTAAGCAAATTTTCTAAATTTGCTTAGTATATCTTGTAACAGATAAGTGAACTGTAGATATAAATCCAGATGTACTCCTCTTAACCCTTATGGGGCATAGTTCCTAGGCCTTTTGTGTGTCCATTTGCATTTGCGCTACCGTTCACAGGATGGATATTGGGTGTACAATAAACTAGCCACTTTTGTGGCAAAATCTAAAATCCAATGAAAGCACTCTGCCCCAAGCCCGGATTCGTGGATCTCCGTATTCATCAAGAATTGCAAGAAGCCCCTGTCACGTGCCTTTAGCACTATGGAGAGGGACCATGGACACAGGGGGTCATCCCACGGTCACTGAAAACACCAGACAGCCCCACTCCACAAAGATGGTAGTAAAGCAGTTGCAAAACACTGCAGACCTATGGCACTAACATCCCATATCATAAAAATCTTTGAAAGGGTTTTAAAAAAGCAAGATCGCCACCCACCTGGATACTCATCAGTCACACAACCCAGGGCAACACAACCCAGGGCAACACAACCCAGGGCAAAACAACCCAGGGCAATGTGCTTTAGAGCAGGTCGCCCCTGCCTGTCCCAGCCACTAGACCACTATGACAACGTCCTGGATGCTAAATAAATAAATAAATAAAATTTATTTCTTTGTAAAGGTTACAATGTGTAATTACAATTTTGATTTGCTAAGTACAAAGATAGCCACTATCATGCCGAGGCATTTCGGGCAAACTAATCCTAATACATAGTAACTAATTAAAACTAGATAAGATAATAGTACATAGTAATTACACTTAAAACTAAACATGGAATAGTGGTTAGCTGTTTTACAATCTTATTTGGGCTTAATAAATCTTATGTATACTTAGTACAAAATCTAATTTACAAGGAATGGTGCAGGTGGTAATATTTTATGGAATGGCAGAATTAAAAGCTAGGAGGTCACATGATAAAACTAGTCAGTAGATGTTTGGTTGATTTGGTTAATATTGTGAGATAAGATGATTTTTTTAGCAGAGTCCTAAATTTATAAGCTGTCTGGGGATCCTTGACCTGTTCTGGTAGCGAGTTCCAGATCTTTGGGCCTTTTATGTGCATAGCGTTCTTGCATAGTGAGAGTCTTACTCGAGGGATGTTGAAAAGTGCCTTATGCCTTCTATTGTGACTGTGCATTCTGTTATAACTGTCGAGGAGTAGTTTTAGGGGAGGGTTTACCGTGGAGTTTAAAGTTCTGTATATGTAGTAGGCACAATAATAAGAGTGTATGTCTTGTATATTTAGCAAGTTGAGTCTTTTGAAAAGTGGTGGGGAATGCTGTCTAGCACAGGAGCTGGTTATCACCCGCACAGCAGTTTTTTTCTTGGATTATTAAGGGTCTAAGGTGGTTGGCAGTGGTTGAGCCTCAGGCACAAATACCATAGGTGAGGTAAGGATATATTAGAGAGCGGTACAGGGTAAGGAGAGTCGTTTGTGGTACATAGTAGTGTATCTTGAAAAGGATTCCTTCTGATTTGGAAATTTTCTTGGCTATGTGTTGGGTATGGGACTGAAATTTAAGATTACAGTTAAGGAGAAGACCTAGAAATTTGCCCTCCGTGTGTCTTGATATAGAGGAACCATTTAACAGTATGTTGAATTGAATATTTGAGGCTCTGTTGCCAAACAGCATGAAGTATGTTTTGTCTATGTTGAGAGTGAGTTTGTTGGTCATCATCCAAGCATATATCTTTAGCAGTTCATTGCTTACAGTGTTTCCAAGCACAGCTGGGTCTGAATGGGAATAGAACTGGTGTAAGGAGTTGGGATGCATTGGGGAGATCATTGATGTAGATGAGAAAGAGGAGTGGGCCTAGGATACTACCTTGGGGTACTCCTACAGCTACAGTTGGGATAGCAGAGTTGACTCCATTTGCATATACATACTGGTGTCTGTCGTTAAGATAGCAAGCATATATCTTTAGCAGTTCATTGTTTACTGTGTTTCCCAGCACAGCTGGGTCTGAATGGGAGCAGACATATGTAGTGTCATCTGCTCTAGAGGATAAACAAAATGCATATATAGTATACATAGACTTTGAGTAAACCTTCGACAAGTGCGACCACGGTGTAATAGCGCACAGAATGCATGATAAAGGAATAACAGGAAAAGTTGATAGATGGATCTATAACTTCCTAACAAACAGAAGACAAAGAGTAATAGTGAAGAGAGTGAAGTATGAGGGGGCTACAGTGAAAAGCACAGTACTCGCTCCCATCTTGTTCCTCATCCTCATATTTGACATAGACAGGAACGTAAGCCATAGCACCGTGTCTTCCTTTGCAGATGACACTCGAATTTGCATGACAGTGTCAACTATCGTTGACTTTGCAAGACTCCAAGCAGACATCAACGAAATCTTTACAGGAGCTGCAGAAAACATGAAGTTCAATGAAGAGAAATTTCAATTACTCTGATAAGGATAACTTGAGGAAATTAAAACTGTATCAGAGTATAAAACAAATTCCAACTACACAAAAGCACAATAAAGAGAAAAACTAATGTGAAGGACCTGGAAGTGATAATGTCAGTGGTCAGTCGTCACATGAGGTCACAGACCCTTAGCTGCTTTGAGGATTAGTGTGGACGATTACAAAGCTATGGCTTGCTTTTGCACGGTTTTAAGATCTGAAGTTGGGGTGTTGAAGGAGGAAGTCCTCCTTCTCCAGGAGGAGACTAGGAGGCTGAAGGTCCACCTCAGTGGGTCTGGGAGTGAGTGTGAGGTGGCTGGAGTGGTTGAGGGGAATGAGGCTTCTAGCAGTGAGGTGCAGTCTGTCACTCACTGCGAGGAGGCTGTAGGTGGGATGGTAGTAATGGCTACCAGCAGTGAGGTGCAGTCCAGCACCTGCTACAAGTGGCGAGTGGTTCCCAGTAATGGGAAGAGCATCAAAATAAGGAAAGTTAAGAGTGAAAATTTGAAGATAGGAAATTGCCTCTCTGTTCTTCAGGATGAGTGTACTCAGTGGCCAGTGAAGAAGGGTACTACTGCCCCTGCTAATAGAGGTAAGCACATTCTTGTGGTTGGTGACTCGCAGGCAAGATATATGAACCGTGCTCTCTGTAATAGGAATAAGAAGATGAGAGATAGAATGTGCTTCCCTGGAGCTGGTGTTGGTGACATAGTCAACAGGTTGGAAAATATCATGTCAGGTAATGGGAACAAGCCCATTATCTGTCTCATTGCTGGTGGAAATGATGTTGGGAAGGGTAGGAGAGAAGAGCTACTAGACAAGTACAGGTCAGCTATAGATTTAATTAAGTCTAAGGGAGGGGTCCCAATCATATGTAGGATCTTGCCTAGAAGGGGAGTGGGCAATGAATGGTTGTCTAGGGCAATTGGTGTAAACTGCTGGCTAGACAGATACTGCAAGGAACTTGCAATCCCATTCATTGACAACTGGGACAACTTTTATGGCAAACATGATATGTATGCAAGAGATGGGGTACATCTCTCTGGGGCAGGGGTGGTAGCACTTGCAAACTTGATAGAGAGGGCCATGAAGCCACTGTGTGGCAAAACGTTTCCTTAATAAAGATACCCAAGAGTTGCACGTGTCTAATTTATCAGTAACAGCCTCGTTGATCAGGCCGTGATGCAACACGAGGTCTAGTAACAGACCGAGCGGCGGGGGCGATGATCCCCGAAACCCTCTCAAGGTACATATTCTCCATGTTATCTTCACTATTACATCCTACATGTTATCTTAACTACTACATCCCCCATGTTATCTTAACTACCCATCCTCCATGTTATCTTAACTACTACATCCTCCATGTATCTTAACTACCAATCCTCCATGTTATCTTAACTACTACATCCTCCATGTTATCTTAACTACCAAATCCTCCATGTTATCTTAACTACTACATCCTCCATGTTATCTTAACTACCACATCCTCCATGTTATCTTAACTACTACATCCTCCATGTTATCTTAACTACCACATCCTCCATGTTATCTTAACTACTACATCCTCCATGTTATCTTAACTACCACATCCTCCATGTTATCTTAACTACCACATCCTCCATGTTATCTTAACTACTACATCCTCCATGTTATCTTAACTACCACATCCTCCATGTTATCTTAACTACCACATCCTCCATGTTATCTTAACTACTAAAATCCTCCATGTTATCTTAACTACCACATCCTCCATGTTATCTTAACTACTACATCCTCCATGTTATCTTCACTATTACATCTTCCATGTTATCTTAACTACCACATCCTCCATGTTATCTTCACTATTACATCCTCCATGTTATCTTAACTACTACATCCTCCATGTTATCTTAACTACTACATCCTCCATGTTATCTTAACTACCACATCTTCCATGTTATCTTAACTACCACATCCTCCATGTTATCTTAACTACCACATCCTCCATGTTATCTTAACTACCACATCCTCCATGTATATCCCTTACACCCCCTCTTCCATGTTAATCTTAACTACCCCCATCCTCCATGTTATCTTAACTACCACATCCTCCATGTTATCTTAACTACCACATCCTCCATGTTATCTTAACTACTACATCCTCCATGTTATCTTAACCAACACATCATCCACGTTATCTTAACTACTACATCCTCCATGTTATCTTAACCACCACATCCTCCATGTTATCTTTAAATACTGATCCTCCATGTTATCTTACTACTGTCATCCTCCATGTTATTTCACTATTAAAATCCTCCATGTTAAACTTCACTATTACATCCTCCCCTGTTATCTTTAAATACACATCCTCCATGTTATGTTAACCAACACATCATCCACGTTATCTTAACTACTACATCCTCCATGTTATCTTAACCAACACATCATCCACGTTATCTTAACTACTACATCCTCCATGTTATCTTAACCCAAAACATCATCCACGTTATCTTAACTACTACATCCTCCATGTTATCTTTAAACCAACAATCATCCACGTTACTTAACTACTACATCCTCCAGTTATCTTAACCAACACATCATCCACGTTATCTTAACTACTACATCCCCCATGTTATCTTAACCCCAAAACATCATCCACGTTATCTTAACTACTACATCCTCCATGTTATCTTAACCAACACATCATCCACGTTATCTTAACTACTACATCCTCCATGTTATCTTAACCAACACATCATCCACGTTATCTTAACTACTACATCCTCCATGTTATCTTAACCACCACATCCTCCATGTTATCTTAACTACCACATCCTCCATGTTATCTTAACCAACACATCATCCACGTTATCTTAACTACTACATCCTCCATGTTATCTTAACCACCACATCCCCCCATGTTTTTCATAAATACTACATCCTCCATGTTATCTTAACCACCACATCCTCCATGTTTATCATAAAATACTAAAATCCTCCATGTTATCTTAACTACCACATCCTCCATGTTATCTTAACCAACACATCATCCACGTTATCTTAACTACTACATCCTCCATGTTATCTTAACTACCACATCCTCCATGTTATCATAACTACTACATCCTCCATGTTATTTCACTATTACATCCTCCATGTTATCTTCACTATTACATCCTCCATGTTATCTTAACTACCACATCCTCCATGTTATCTTAACCACCACATCCTCCATGTTATCTTAACTACCACATCCTCCACGTTATCTTAACCACCACATCCTCCATGTTATCATAACTACTACATCCTCCATGTTATCTTAACCACCACATCCTCCATGTTATCATAACTACTACATCCTCCATGTTATCTTAACTAAATACATCCTCCATTTTATCTTAACCACACATCCTCCCTGTTATCATAACTACTACATCCTCCATGTTATCTTTAAACCCCCACATCCTCCATGTTATCTTAACTACCACAAACCTCCATGTTTATCCCTTTAAACCCAAAACATCCTCCATGTTTTACTATTACAATTCCTTTCCCATGTTATCTTAACTACCACATCCTCCACGCTATCTTAACTACTACATCCTCCATGTTTAATCTTAAACCAAACCACATCCTCCATGTTATCATAACTACTACATCCTCCATGTTATCTTAACCACCCCTCCTCCATGTTATCATAACTACTACATCCTCCATGTTATCTTAACCACCACATCCTCCATTTTTATCATAACTACTACATCCTCCATGTTATCTTAACCACCACATCCTCCATGTTATCATAACTACTACATCCTCCATGTTATCTTAACCACCACATCCTCCATGTTATCATAACTACTACATCCTCCATGTTATCTTAACCACCACATCCTCCATGTTATCATAAACTACTACATCCCCATGTTATCTTAACCACCACATCCTCCATGTTATCATAACTACTACATCCTCCATGTATCTTAACCACAAAATCCTCCATGTTATCATAACTAACCCCTCCCCATGTTATCTTAACCACCACATCCTCCATGTTTTTCATAAATACTACATCCTCCATGTTATCTTAACCACCACATTCTCCATGTTATCTTAACCACCACATCCTCCATGTTATCTTAACTACCACATCCTCCACGTTATCTTAACCACCACATCCTCCATGTTATCATAACTACTACATCCTCCATGTTATCTTAACCACCACATCCTCCATGTTATCATAACTACTACATCCTCCATGTTATCTTAACTACCACATCTTCCATGTTATCCTCTCTAGGATGATGGGACTTTGTCCAGCATCATTTGTCACTATGAAGGAGCTCATGACAGTTGTTCATAGAATCTGGGCCTAGTGACCGTACGCCAGTGTTTATTAGTTGAAGCTGATCATTTGAGATATTCTCTTGTTATGAGTGAAATAAAAACAGAAAATTGGACAGATGAAGATAAAAAGAAAGAAATAACAAATCTGGCAATCACTCAAAGGTTCGTCGGGGATACACAAGAAAAAAAATGATATTTTCTTCAGTAGTTATTAGATTTTGTTAAGTTTTTCAATTGTTAAAAAGCGGTATGGACAGGGCGGTTTTTAGCTTTTTTGCATTTTTTTCTTAATTATATTACACCTCACATTAACTACAAATCTGTGTGAAAGCAATATGTAGTTTTCTTTTCAAAGAGACAAATATCACAGGAAGAACTAAAAGCCATAAAGGATATTGAGAAAAACAAAACAAAAACAAAATACTTCTTCTATTATGCTAAATCTAAGGGAAAAACAACATCCAGTATTGTGCCGCTGCTTAGGCGGGATGGGACACAGATGATAGCCAAGACATGAGTGAGATACTAAAGTCGCAATATGACTCAGTGTTCAACTGCCCAGACTAAGGGTCGACAATATAAATGAATTCATTTTTAACGAAACCCAAAATCTATTCACCTCAAAAATCTCGGATATTATTCTAACTGCACAAGACTTTGAAGAGGCAATTAATGACATGCCCATGCACTCTGCAACAGGCCCAGACTCGTGAAACTCCGTGTTCATCAAGAATTGCAAGAAGTCCCTGTCGCATGCCTTCAGCATTTTATGGAGACGGAGCATGGACACAGGGGTCATCCCACATACACTAAAAACAACAGACATAGCCCCACCCCACAAAGGTGGCAGTAAAGCAATTGCAAAGAACTACAGATCGATAGCACTAACATCCCGTATCATAAAAACTTTGAGAGAGTTCTAAGAAGCAAGATCGCCAACCACCTAGACACCCATCAGTTACACAACCCAGGGCAGCATGGGTTTAGAGCAGGTCGCTCCTGCCTGTCCCAGCTACTGGACCACTATGACAAGGTCCTGGATGCTGTAGAGGGTAAACAAAATAGAGATATAGTATACATAGACTTCGCAAAAGCTTTCGACAAGTGTAACCATGGTGTAACAGCACACAAAATGCTTGATAAGGGAATAATGGGTAAAGTTGGTAGGTGGATCTACAACTTCCTGACAAATAGAACACAAAAACTAATAGTAAACAGTAAAGTCCCAGGCAGCCATGGTAAAAAGCTCTGTTCCACAAGGCACAGTACTCGCTCCCGTTCTATTCCTCATCCTCATTTCTGACACAGACAGAGATGTAAACCATAGCTCCGTGTCTTCCTTTGCGGATGACACCCGGATCACCATGGCAGTGACCTCCGTCGAAGACACTGCGAGACTTCAAGCGGACATCAACCAAATCTTCGAATGGGCCACTCAAAACAATATGAAGTTTAACTAGGAGAAATTTCAACTACTCAGATATGGAAAACTTGAAGAAATTTAAAATGTGTCAGAGTATACCACAAATTCTAACCATACAATAGAGCGAAAAAGTAATGTGAAGGACCTGGGAGTGATAATGTCAGAGGATCTCACCTTCGAAGACCACAAAAATGTATCTACCTCATCTGCCAGGAAAATGATAGGATGGATAATGAGAACCTTCAAAACTAGGGACTCCAAGCCCATGACGATTCTCTTCAAATCGCTTGTGGTCTCTAGGCTGGAATACTGCTGTATACTAATGGCCCCCATCAAGGAGGGCGACATTGCAGGCCTGGAGAGTGTACGAAGAACTTTCACTGCACACATAAGTATGATAAGGCACCTAAACTACTGGGAACGGTTGAAGGTCTTTGATTTGTATTCCCTCGAACGCAGGCGAGAGAGATACATGATAATATACACTTGAAAGGTCCTGGAGGGATTGGCACCAAACCTACACACGAAATTCACTCCCTGTGACAGCAAAAGACTCGGCAGGAGATGCAACATTCCCCCGACGAAAAGCCACGAGTACACTGAGAGACAACACAGTAAGTGTCCGGGGCCCAGCATGCATAAGGAGGATTACCAATGGACCCCTGGCTGTCTTCAAGAAGGCACTGGACAGGCATCTAAAGTCAGTACCTGACCAACCGGGCTGTGGTTCGTACGTCAGCTTGCGTGCTGCCAGCAGTAACAGCCTGCTTGATCAGACCCTGATCCACCATGAGGCCTGGTCTCAGACTGGGCCGCGGGGGCGTTGACCCCGAAACCCTCTCCAGGTAAGTTTCAGGTAAGTAGATCCTGGGACACGTAAGACTGCATCCACAGCTCACATAATGAAATAAAATTTGGGTAATTACTCATTAACAGCCTGAAATTCATTCTTAATAGGAAACATCAACGATGAAAGTTTGAAGGCGATCTTGAAGGAACTTGGAGGATGAAAAATAAATTGACAATCGTAATAGATTACTCCTGTCAGTGGATAACTAATAATGATATTATCAGTAAACATCAGAAATACTGCCGTGACAGTGTAAATTCAATTCAAAGTTTATTCTCTATAAGGATTACAATGCTGAGTTTACAGAAATTTGGTTATTGTGTGGTTTACATGTAGTAAAATTGTGATTACAGAGTGTACCACTAGAACGCTTAGCATGGCTAGGCATTTCGGGCAGACTTAGTTTTATTCTTAATAGTAAAATATTACAAATTATGAGGTAAGTTGTTATTATGGCTAAGTGACTAAATACTAGTTTGTGAGTTTAGCAATGTGAATGCTTTAGTTTTGGCACAGTACATAGTTTCAGTATTGGAGTATCACAGGATTCATTATTTTAAGATTGAGATTAATATTTCTGGTTATGGTCAAATGAGTGAGTGAGTGTAAGTGTGAACCACCAGGTGGTATTCGTGTAGTTAGTTGACGGGGTGTATCAGGGAGATAAGATGTTTTCTAATGGTAGTTTTGAAGGTGATGAATGTGTCTGAAGTTCTAGAGTTCTCAGGTAGGGTATTCCAGATTTTAGGGCCTTTGACATACATTGAAGTTTTGTAAAGGTTTAGTCGGACACGGGGAATGTCGTAGAGATGTTTGTGTCTGGTGTTATGCCTGTGGGTTCTGTCACAACTATCAAGAAAGCATTTTAGGTCAAGGTTGATATTAAAGTTTAAGGCCCTGTAGATGTAGATTGCACAGTAGTAAGTGTGGATGTACTGAACTGGAGTAAGTTTAGGTCTATGAAGAGTGGGGGGGGGGGTGTTGCCAGGGATGGGATTTAGTGATTATCTTACTGCAGCTTTTTGTTGGGTTATTATTGGCTTTAGGTGTGTTGCTGCAGTTGATCCCCAAGCACAAATAGCATAGGTGAGGTATGGATAAATAAGTGAGTGGTATAGTGTGAGAAGGGCATTTTGCGGCATGTAGTATCGTATCTCAGAGAGGATCCCAACCGTTCTGGATACTTTTTTGGTTATATGCTGGATATGGGTGCTGAAATTCAGGTTGTTGTCAAGGTATAAGCCTAGGAATTTGCCCCCATTATTTCTGGTAATTAGAGTGTTGTCAATCTTAATGTTAATTTGTGCATCTCCTGCTCTGCTACCAAACGTAATATAGTAGGTTTTGTCAGTGTTAAGCGTAAGTTTATTGGCTGTCATCCAAGTCGATATTTTAATCAGCTCCTCATTCACAATGGTGTTGAGGGTGGCAAGATTAGGGTGAGAGATGACATAAGTCGTGTCATCAGCAAAGAGAATGGGTTTCAGGTGTTGGGATACGTTTGGAAGGTCATTGATGTATATGAGGAAGAGCAGGGGACCAAGGACACAGCTGATGCTGTGTCTTTAATGGTGACGTACTGATACCTATTAGTAATGTAAGATTTGAAATAAGCAAGCGCATGGCCTCTTATACCGTAATGATCAAGTTTGTGGAGTCGGATGTCGTGGTCTACTGTGTCAAATGCTTTTCTTAGGTCAATAAAAATTCCTAGTGGATATTCCTTATTTTCCAATGCTGTGTAAAGCCGATCTAGCATTTTTATGATTGCATCATTAGTGCTTTTATTTTTCCTGAATCCAAACTGGCAGGGGTTGAGTATGTTTTGAGCCTGGTGGCTAAAGCTCCCGCTTCACACACGGAGGGCCCGGGTTCGATTCCCGGCGGGTGGAAACATTCGACACGTTTCCTTACACCTGTTGTCCTGTTCACCTAGCAGCAAATAGGTACCTGGGTGTTAGTCGACTGGTGTGGGTCGCATCCTGGGGGACAAGATTAAGGACCCCAATGGAAATAAGTTAGACAGTCCTCGATGACGCACTGACTTTCTTGGGTTATCCTGGGTGGCTAACCCTCCGGGGTTAAAAATCCGAACGAAATCTTATCTTATCTTATCTTATCTTACAGTCTCCTGTGCACGAGTTTCTCAAAGATTTTGGATAGCAATGGTAAGTTAGATATTGCCTATAGTTGTTTAAGTCTGTAGGGTCACCACCTTTATGTATTGGTGTAACCCTTGCCATCTTGAGTAGTTTTGGGAAGGTGCTAGTCTCTAGTGACTTGTTAAAAAGTAATGAAATAGCATGCGAAAGGACATGGGCCGCTCACTTGTACAGTAATGGTGGGACATGAGACAGATTCCCCAAGTTATTTTTAAGTGACTTTATAATCTCAGTGACTTCCGTGGGCTCAGTTGGTGCAAGATAGAAGGAATTAGGGAAATTCCCATCTAGGTAGTCCCCGGCATGGGCATTGGTATGTGGGATTTTACTGGCGAGATTAGATCCTATGGTTGAGAAGAAGTCGTTTATCTTGTTAGCTGTGTCAGTGGGATGTAGTGGTGTTTCATTAGGTTTAGTTAGGACAATATTCTTGGTTTTTCTCAGTTTGTGGGTCCCTAGAATCTGAGAGAGTGTTTTCCAGGTCTTTTTTTATATCTCCTCTAGTGTCTGTGAATCTACTGGAGTAGTATAGTTGTTTGGCTTTCTTTATTACTTTGGTGAGAGCTGATGAATAGTGTTTAAGAATATCTTTGTGTATTAAGCCCTGTCTATATTGCTTTTCATATTGGTGTTTCTTGTCAATGGATTTCAGAATGGTGCTGGTTAGCCATGGGCAACCAAGCCGTTTGTTTGTGATCTGTTTTGTTTTTATAGGACAATGTTTGTTGTATAGTCTAAGTAATTTGTTAAGAAAAATGTCTGTCCAGTCATCAGTACCATTGGCCTTGGAGAATTCTGTAGGCCAATCAACAGTCTCTAGGTCAGCTGTGAACTTCCTTACTGAGGCCTCGTCATGGAGTCTAAATGAGACTTTGTTGTATTCAAGTGGTGGTTTACTAATGTTTGTCAGGAGGAAGGTAGGGTAGTGGTCTGTAGTGCTATC
Organism: Cherax quadricarinatus; assembly: GCF_026875155.1. Lineage (NCBI taxonomy): Eukaryota > Metazoa > Arthropoda > Malacostraca > Decapoda > Parastacidae > Cherax > Cherax quadricarinatus. The sequence continues at coordinate 40,639,559 of NC_069404.1, forward strand.
TGTGATTATCCCTGATTTAAGGGGGGCTAGTATATTGGTCCATATGTGGTATATTATGGTTGCACTTGTCTCAGTGAGCCTGGTTGGTTTAGTTATTGTTGGTATGAGAAGTGTGTTGTTCATATTGTTGATGAAATCAGTTACAGGCTGATCATCTAGTAAGCCAAGGTTGATGTTGAAGTCTCCAGCTAAGAGAAGGTGGTGCTTATTCATTTGTCTGTTTGTTATTAGTGACTTTAATTTCTCACTGAAATTTGGGATGTTTGTGTGAGGTAAAGGTTTACAAGAGAAGACTGAACCTCTACCTCCGCTAGGTGCAACATCAAGCAGACTGTGATGCGCATGATAAGACACACAGGCTGCACTGTGTAGAAACTTTATGCAGACAATGTTTAACATGATTCGTTGACCTTGAAAACAAGTTTTTCAAGGTCAGTGAATCATATCTGAAGGTAACCATTTCATATATTCAGAAGTCATGTGCAGTGGTGAGTAATAGTAGTAGTGGTGGTGGTGGTGACAGTAGCAGTAGTAGTAGTGGTGGTGATGGTGATAGTAGCAGTAGTAGTAATGGTGTGATGGAGATAGTAGCAGTAGTCAGTAGTGGGGTGATGGTAATAGTAGCAGTAGTGGTAGTGGGTGGTGATGGTGATAGTACAGTAGTAGTAGTGGTGTGTGGTATTGATAGTAGCAGTAGTAGTAGTAGTAGTAGTGGTTGGTGAAGCTAGTATAGTAGTAGTGGTGGTGGTGATAGTAGCAGTATATAGTAGTGTTGTAGTAGTAGTAGTAGTAGTAGTGTGGTGGGTGGTGAAGTAGCAGTAGAGTAGTAGATGTGGTGAGTGAATAGTAGCTATGTAGTAGTAGTAGTGGTGGTGTGATAGTAGATATAGTAGGATGTGTAGTAGTAGTGGTATGTGGTGTGATAGTACAGTATAGTAAGTAGTGTATAGTAGTGTGTGGTGGTGATGATAGCAGTCAGTAGTAGTTGTAGTAGTGTGGTGTGTGATAGTAGCAGTAGTAGTAGTAGTGGTGGTGGTGATAGTAGCAGTAGTAGTAGTAGTGGTGGTGGTGGTGATAGTAGCAGTAGTAGTAGTAGTGGTGGTGGTGGTGATAGTAGCAGTAGTAGTAAGTGGTGGAAGTAGTATAGTATGGTGGTGAGTATAGTATAGTAGTAGTAGTGTGGTGGGTGGTGATAGTAGCAGTAGTAGTAAGTAGTAGTAAATGTGGATGTGGTGTGATAGTAGCATGTAGTATAGAAGTAGTGGTGGTGGTGATAGTAGCAGTAGATAGTAGTGCTAGTGGTGGTGGTGGTGATAGTAGCAGTAGTAGTAGTAGTGGTGGTGGTGGTGGTGATAGTAGCAGTAGTAGTAGTAGTAGTAGTGGTGGTGGTGGATAGTAGCAGTAGTAGTAGTAGTAGTGGTGGTGGTGATAGTAGCATAGTAGTAGTATGTGGTTGGTGGTGATTAGTAAGTAGTAGTAGTGTGGTGGATGGTGGATAGTAAGTAGTAGTAGTAGTAGTGGTGTGGTGTGATAGTAGCGTAGTAGTAGTAGTAGTAGTGGTGGTGGTGATAGTACAGTAGTATAGTAGTAGTGGTGGGTGGTGATAGTAAGTAGTAGTAGTAGTAGTGGTGGTGGTGGTGGGGGAAGTAGCTTGTATACGGGTGGTGGTTAGTAGCGTGTAGTATGTATGGTGGTGGTGTTAGTGTATTAGTAGTAGAGGGGTGGTGGGAAGTGCAGTATGTAGAGTAGTGGGGGTGGGGGGTTTATAGTGCAGTTAGCAGTTTAGTCGGGTTTGGGTGATAGTACAGTAGTGTAGTAGTAGTGTAGAGTATAGTAGTAGGGGTGGTGGTGAATAGTAGTGTTAGGGGTGGTTATAGTATTGCAGTATAGTACTATGGTGGTGTAGTAGTAGTAGTATAGTAGTAGTTTTTTAGTAGTAGTAGAAAAGAGTGGTGGTGGTGGTGATAGTAGTAGATGGGGTGGTGATGTTTGTAGTAGTAGTAGTATAATGTGGTGGTGATGTAGTAGTAGTAGTACATGGTGGGATAGTAGTTGCAGTAGTATACTAGGGTGGTGATAGTGTAGTGTAGTATTGTAGTAGTGGTAGTAGGGTGATGTATGGTGGTGATAGAGTATAGTAAATAGGCTGTAGTAGTACAAGCCGTAGAAAGGGTATTATCAGCTTCTGAGTGGTGTGTAGCTCAGGACAGAATACAAATATTTTTTTTAAAATCGTGTTGCTAGTGCGTCTGGCAGCTGTAATTTCCCTTTGGGTTTTCGGTCTGAGTCAGTGTGCACTCCCTCATGCTCTTTCTTTCATAACTTTTTTCTGTTTTGCGTTTTTAGGGGCTAATTTGAAATCAAAAAAATCCCCCAAGGGTACTGTGTTTTCCTTTTAGCTAACGCTGCTTTTGTTCGGTTTATCGGTTGGGGTCGATACAAGTGTGTTGGTTGACACGAGTGCTTAAATTCCTAATGTCCCGTGGTGAGCAACATGCCATCGCATGTACATAGCACCACTACTGCCTGCTTCTCTCCACCGGACCTCACTTTCTTCTCCCCTATTACCATGCTAGTCTCGGAAAGATTTACTGACTTCGGTTTTTTAACCCCGGAGGGTTAGCCACCCTGGGAAACCCCAAAGAAAGTCAGTGGTCATGAGGACGTCTAATAATTTTCCCATCGGGTCCTTAACCTTGCCCCCAGGATGCGACCCACACCAGTCACTAACACCCGTACCAAATTGATCTAGGTGTATATGAAAAATGTCAAGGAAACACGTCGAATTTTTTTCACCCGCCGGGAATCGAACCCGGGCCCCCGTTTTCAAGCGAAGCTTCAGCCCCAGATTTTGCAACGTTTTTCTGCTATTTGCAGCTCATGGGTTAAAATATATCACCTCAAAAGATGTGGGGCATGTGGATAGCAAGAAGCCACAGTAACAGTCTGGTTGAATAGGCAATCAACAGAAAACCCTATCTCGGGCCGGGTGGGGGGGGGTGGAAAAATTCTGAAATCCGCCAAAAGGGTTGTGTAGGTATCGATTACTTATTCCGAAACATTTAGCTTCCCCCGGTAAAAACTACGTAATATACTTTATGAGTGTGCTCCAGAACCAGGGTTTTTCAGTGTGCCACAGCAACCCGGTTTCTCGTGTGCTCACAACAAACCCGGTTCTTCAGTGTGTCACAAACAACCAGTTCTTCAGTGTCTCACACAACCCGGTTCTCTCAGTGTGCTCAAACAAAACCCGGGCTCTCAGTGTGCTCACAACAACCAGGTTCTCTCAGTGTGCTCACAACAACCAGGTTCTCTCAGTGTGCTCACAACAACCAGGTTCTCTCAGTGTGCTCACAACAACCCGGGTTCTTCAGTGTGCTACAACAACCAGGTTCTCTCAGTGTGCTCCAAAACCCCGTTCTCTCGTGTGCTCACACAACCCGGGTTTTCTCAGTGTGCCACAGCAACCAGGTTTTCCCCAGGGGCTCACGAACCAGGTTTTCAGTGTGTCACAAACCAGGTTCTCTCAGTGTGCTCACAGCAACCAGGTTCTCTCAGTGTGCTCACAGCAACCAGGTTCTCTCAGTGTGCTCACAGCAACCAGGTTCTCTCAGTGTGCTCACAGCAACCCGGTTCCTTTAGTGTGCTCCAGCAACCGTTCCCCATGTGCTCACAGCAACCAGTTCTCTCAGTGTTCAATTAAAAAGGTTCTCCCCGTGTGCTCCGCAACCAGGTTTCTCAGTGTGCTCCAGCAAAAACCCGGGTTCTCTCGTGCTCACGGGGAACCAGGGTTTTCTCAGTGTGCTCACGCAACCAGGTTCTCTCAGTGTGCTCACAGAAAAAAGGTTCTTCAGTGTGCCACAGCAAACCCGGTTTTCTCGTGTGCTCACACAACCAGGTTTTTCTCAGTGTGCTCCAGAACCCGGTTTTCTCAGTGTGCTCACAGCAAACCCGGTTCTCTCAGTGTGCTCACAGCAAACCAGGTTCACTTCAGTGTGCTCACACAACCCGGTTCCTCAGTGTGCTCCAGCAACCCGGTTCTCTAAGTGTGCTCACAGCAACCAGGGTTTTCCAGTGTCACAACAACCCGGTTCTCTCAGTGTGCCACAGCAACCCGGTTCTCTAAATGTGCTCACAGCAACCCGGGTTTCTCAGTGTGCTCACAGCAACCCGGGGCTCTCATGTGCTCACAGCAACCAGGTTCATCAGTGGCTCAAGAACCAGGTTCTCTCAGTGTCTACAGAACCAGGTTCTCTCAGTGTGCTCACAGAAAACCGGTTCTCTCGTGTGCTCAATCAACCAGGGTTTTCAGTGTGCTCACAGCAACCAGGTTCTCTCAGTGTGCTCACAGCAACCAGGTTCTCTCAGTGTGCTCACAGCAACCAGGTTCTCTCAGTGTGCTCACAGCAACCAGGTTCTCTCAGTGTGCTCACAGCAACCAGGTTCTCTCAGTGTGCTCACAACAACCAGGGTTTTCCCCAGTGGTCACAGCAACCAGGTTCTCCAGTGGCTCACAGCAACCCCCGGTTCCCAGGTGCTCACAGCAACCCGGTTCTCTCGTGTGCTCCAGCAAACCCGGTTCTCTCAGGTGCTACGCAACCAGGTTCTCTCAGTGTGCTCACAACAACCGGGTTTTCAGTGTGCTACAACAAAACCGGGTTTTCTCGTGGCTCCATCAACCAGGGTCTTCAGTGTGCTCACAACAACCAGGGTTCTCTCAGTGTCCCCCAACAACCAGGTTCTCTCATGTGCTCACAAAAAACCCGGTTCTCTCAGTTGCTCACGCAACCGGTTCTCTCGTGTGCTCCAGCAAAACCCGGTTCTCTCAGTGTGCTCACGCAACCAGGGTTTTCTCAGTGGCTCACAACAAACCCGGGTTTTCTCATTTTTCCCAACCCCGGATCTCTCAGTGGCTACAACAACCAGGTTCTCTCAGTGTGCTCACAAAACAGGTTCTTCAGTGTGCTCACAGCAACCAGGTTCTCTCAGTGTGCTCACAACAACCAGGTTCTCTCAGTGTGCTCACAGCAACCAGGTTCTCTCAGTGTGCTCACAACAACCAGGTTCTCTCAGTGTGCTCACAACAACCAGGTTCTCTCAGTGGCTAAGCAACCGGTCTTCAGTGGCTCCAGCAAACCGGGTTTCCTTAGTGGCTGCTCACAACAACCAGGTTTCTCAGTGTGCTCACAACAACCAGGTTCTCTCAGTGTGCTCACAACAACCAGGTTCTCTCAGTGTGCTCACAACAACCAGGTTCTCTCAGTGTGCTCACAACAACCAGGGTCTTTAGTGTGCCACAGAAACCGATCTCTCAGTGTGCTCACGCAACCAGGTTCTCTCAGTGTCTACAACAACCGGTTTCTCATGTGTCACACAAACCCGGTTCTCTAAAGGGGCTCACATCAAACCCGGTTCTTCAGTGTTACGCAACCAGGGTTTTCTCAGTGTGCTCACATCAACCAGGTTCTTCAGTGTGCTCCAGCAACCATTCTTCGTGTGCCAAAAATCAACCAGGGTTTTCTCAGTGTGCTCCCCCAACCGGGGTTTTTCAGTGTGCCACATCAACCCGGTTTCTCAGTGTGCTCACAGAACCGGTTCTCTCAGTGTGCTCACAGCAACCAGGGTTTTCTCAGGTGGGCACAGCAACCAGGTTCTCTCAGGTGTCACATCAACAGGTTCTCCCCCAGTTGCTCACAACAAACCGGTTCCAAAGTGTGCTCAATCAAACCGGGGTTCTCTCAGTTGCTCAAAGCAACCAGGTTCTCTCGTTGCTCCCCATCAACCCGGTTCTCTCAGTGTGTCAATCAACCAGGTTCTCCATGTGGTAAAAACCAGGTTCTTCAATTACGACAAATTTATTTTGTTGCTTTAAACACTTTCTAGATTTGTAAATGAATACGATTGTTTTTATCTTTAATTCGTGGCACTGTTGACCGCTGCCCACCTTGGTTGCGACCAGCTGCCCACCTTGGTTGGACCCCGCTGTCCATTGGTTGTGACCAGTGCCCCCCTTGGTTTGCCAATGCCCACCTTGTTGTGACCGCTGCCCACCCCTTGTTTGACCCGCTGCCCACCTTGGTTTGCCCTGCCCACCTTGGGTTTTACCAGTGCCCACCCTTTGGGTGTGACCAAACTGCCACCTTGGTTATGACCCGCGCCCCCTTGGTTGTGACCAGCTGCCCACCATGTTTTTGACCAGTCCCACCTTTTTGTGACCATGCCCCTTGGTTGTGCCGCTGCCCACCTTGGTTGTGACCAGTGCCCCCCTTTGGGTTTTGGACCAGCTGCCCACCCTTGGTTGTGCCCGCTGCCCACCTTGGTTGTGACCAGCTGCCCCCTTGGTTGGACCGCTACCCACCTTGGTGTGACCAGCGCCCCCCTTGGGGGACCAGCTGCCCACCCTTGGTTATGACCAGTGCCCCCCCTTGGGTTTTTGACCAGCTGCACACCATGGTTGTGACCAGCTGCCCACCTTGGTTGTGACCAGCTGCCCACCTTGGTTGTGACCAGCTGCCCACCTTGGTTGTGACCAGCTGCCCACCTTGGTTGTGACCAGCTGCCCACCTTGGTTGTGACCAGCTGCCCACCTTGGTTTTTGCCACTGCCCACCTTGGTTGTGACCAGCTGCCCACCTTGGTTGTGACCAGCTGCCCACCTTGGTTGTGACCAGCTGCCCACCTTGGTTGTGACCAGCTGCCCACCTTGGTTGTGACCAGCTGCCCACCTTGGTTGTGACCAGCTGCCCACCTTGGTTGTGACCACGCCCACCTTTGGGTTTTGACCGCGCCCCCTTGGTTGTGCAGGCCCACCTTGGTTTTTGACGCTGCCCACAATGGTTGTGAAAGGCCCCCTTTGGTTGTGACCAGCTGCCCACCAGGGTTGTGACCACTGCCCACCCTTTGGGTTTACCAGTGCCCACCTTGGTTGTGACCAGCTGCCCCCTTGGTGTGACAGCTGCCCACCTTGGTTGTGACCCGCTGCCCACCTTGGTTGTGCCCGGCCCACCATTGTTTGACAGCCCCCCACCTTGGTTGTGATCAGCTGCCCACCTTGGTTGTGACCAGGCCCAACTTGGTTGGAAACTGCCCAACTTGGTTGTGACATGCCCACCCTTGTTTGTGACCAGCTCCCCCCTTGGTTGTGACAGTGCCCCCCTTTGGTTTTTGGGCCACTGCCCACCTTGGTTGTGCCACTGCCCCCCTTTGGGGTTTTGACCCGCTGCCCCCTTGGTTGGACCAGCTGCCCACCTTGGTTGGACCAGCTGCCCACCTTGGGTGTGACCACTGCCCACCTTTGGGTTTTACCAGCTGCCCATCTTGGTTGTGACAGCTCCCACCCCTTGGTTGTGACCAGCTTCCCACCTTGGTTGTGACCCGCTGCCCCCAGGTTTTTTGACACTGCCCCGTTTGGTTGTGACAGCTGCCCACCTTGGTTGGACCAGCCCCCCCTTGGTTTGACCAGCTGCCCCCCTTGGGTTTGGGCCCGCTGCCCACCTTGGTTTTTGTACAGCTGCCCACCCTGGTTGTGACCAGCTGCCCACCTTGGTTGGGCAAGCGCCCCTTGGGTTTTGGGCCACTGCCCACCTTTGGGTTTTGACCGTGCCCACCTTGGTTTTGACCAGTGCCCACCTTTTTGTGGGCCAGTGCCCCTTTGTTGTGACCCCCTGCCCCCATGGGTTTTGACCAGCTGCCCACCCTTGGTTGTGACCAGCTGCCCCCTTGGTTGTGATCAGTGCCCACCATGGTTGTGACCCCCTGCTCACCTTGGTTTTGACCCCGCCCACCTTGGGTTTTGACCCGTTGCCCAATTGGGTGTGACCAGTTGCCCTCCTTGGGTTTTGACCAGCTGCCACCTGTTGTGACCAGTGCCCCCCCTTGGTTGTGCCAGCTGCCCACCTTTGGGTTGTGACCCGCTCCCCCTTGGTTGGACCCGTTGACCTTGGTTGTACCAGCTGCCCACCTTTGGTTTTGCCAGCTGCCCACCATGGTTGTGCCCGCTGCCCACCTGGTTGTGACCAGCTGCCCACCTTGGTTGTTTACAGCGCCCACCTTGGTTGACCCGCGCCCCCCTTGGTTGTGACCAGCTGCCCCCCATGTTTGGCCAGCTGCCAACCTTAGTTGTGACCCGCTGCCCCCTTGGTTGTGACCACTGCCCCTTGGTTGTGACCCGCTGCCCCCCTTGGTTGTGTCAGTCCCACCTTGGTTTTGCCCCGCGCCCCCCTTCGTTGTGACCGTGCCCACCTTTGGTTGTGACCACTGCCCCCTTGGTTGTGACCAGCTGCCCCTTGGGGTTTTGACCAGCTGCCCCCCTTTGGTTTTTGTGACCCGCTGCCCAACTTGGTTGTGACCCGTCCCCCTTGGTTGTGACCAGCTGCCCACCCTTGGTTGTGACCCCGCCCCCATGGTTTTTCCAGCTGCCCACCCTTTGGGTTTTGGGCCCGCTGCCCACCTGGTTTTTGCCAGCCCCCCTTTGGGTTTTGACCAGCGCCCCCCTTGGTTTGCCCGCTGCCCCCTTGGTTGTGACCCTGCCCCCCCTTGGCTGTGACCCGCTGCCACCTTTGGGTTTTGCAGCTGCCACCATGGTTGTGACCCGCTGCCCACCCTTGGGGGTGACCACTGCCCCCCCTTTGGTTTTGATCAGTGCCCACCTTTTTGTGACCAGCTGCCCAACTTGGTTGTGACCAGGGCCCCCCTTTGGTTTTTGACCAGCTGCCCCCCCTTGGTTTTGACCAGGCCCCCCTTGGTTTTGACACTGCCCCCTTGGTTGTGACGCTGCCCCCTTGGTTGTGACCAGTGCCCACCTTTGGGTTTTGGGCCACTGCCCACCCTTTGGGTTTTGCCAGCTGCCCCCTTGGTTTTGACCACTGCCCACCTTGGTTTGTGACCCGCTGCCCATCTTGGTGTACCCCTGCCCACCATGGTTGGCCAGCTGCCCACCTTGGTTTTGCCCGTCCACCATGGTTTACCAGCTGCCCCCAAATTTGGGGTGACCGTGCCCCCTTTTTTGTGACCAGCTGCCCCCTGGTTGTGACCCGTGCCCACCTTTGGTTGTGACCGCTGCCCACCTTGGTTGGACCCGTGCCCCCCATGGTTGTGACCACTGCCCACCTTGGTTGTGACCAGTGCCCACCTTGGTTGTGACCAGCTCCCCCCCTTTGGGTTTTGACCAGCTGCCCACCTTGGGGTTTGGCCAGCTGCCCACCTTTGGTTGTGACCCCCTGCCCCCCTTTGGGGTTGTGACCAGCTGCCCCCCTTGGTTGTGACCCTGCCCACCTTGGTTTTTGACCCGCTGCCCACCTTTGGTTGTGACCACTGCCCACCTTGTTTTGGCCAATGCCCACCTTGGTTGTGCGTGCCCAAAATTTTTTTGACCAGCTGCCCACCTTGGTTGTGACCAGCTGCCCCCCTGGTTGTGACCATGCCCACCTTGGTTGTGACCCGGCCCCCCTTGGTTGTGAACAAGCTTGCCCACCTTGGGTTTTGCCCCTGCCCACCCTTTGGTTGTGACCACTGCCCACCAGGTTGTGACCAGCTGCCCACCTTTGTTGTGACCAGCTGCCCCTTGGTTTGACCCCTCCCCCCCTTGGTTGTGACCAAAATGCCCCCTTGGTTTTGACCAGCTTCCACCAGGTTTTGACCAGCTCCCCCTTTGGTTGTGACCCGCTGCCCCCTTGGTTTTGACCAGCTGCCCACCTTGGGTTTTGACCAGCTGCCCACCTTGGTTGTGACCAGCTCTACCTTGGTTTGACCCGCTGCCCACCCTGGTTGTGACCCTGCCACCTTGGTTTGACCCCTGCCCCCCTTTGGGTTTGACCAGCTGCCCCCCCCATGGTTGTGACCCGCTGCCCACCCTTGGGGTTGTGAGCAGCTGCCCCCCTTGGTTGTGAGCGTTGCCCACCTTTGGTTGTGCCAGCGCCCCCAGGTTGTGATCAGCTGCCCACCTTGGTTGTGACCAGCTGCCCACCTTGGTTGTGACCAGCTGCCCACCTTGGTTGTGACCAGCTGCCCACCATGGTTGTGACCAGCTGCCCACCTTGGTTGTGACCAGTGCCACCTTTGGGTTTTGACCAAACTGCCCACCTTGGTTGTGACCAGCTGCCCACCTTGGGTTTTGACCAGCTGGCCTCCTTTTTTGTGACCCCTGCCCCCTTGGTTGTGCCAAGCTGCCCACCTTGGTTGTGACCAGCTGCCCACCATGGTTGTGACCAGCTGCCCACCATGGTTGTGACCAGCTGCCCACCTTGGTTGTAACCAGCGCCAACCCTGGTTTTGACCAGCTGCCCCCCCAGGTTGTGACCCGCCCCACCTGGGTTTTTTGACCACTGCCCACCTTGGTTTGACCCCTGCCCACCTTTGGGTTT
>NC_069404.1:40654918-40659918 GCF_026875155.1 Cherax quadricarinatus
GAATGAGGAACTACCTGAATGGGGTTCAGTGGGCAGAGAACTGGCAGGGAAGCCAGTTAATGAGATGATGGAATATGTAGCAACAAAATGCAAGGAGGCTGAGGAGAGGTTTGTACCCAAGGGTACAGGAGTAATGAAAAAAGCCAGGATGAGCCCATGGTTTACCCCAAAAGGTGCAGGGAGGCAAAAACCAAGTGTGCTAGAGAATGGAAGAAATATAGAAGGCAAAGGACCCAGGAGAATAAGGAGAACAGTCGAAGAGCCCGAAACGAATATGCACAGATAAGAAGGGAGGCCCAAAGACAATATGAAAATTGACATAGCAGCGAAAGCCAATCTGACCCGAAACTGTTGTACAGACACATCAGGAGGAAAACAACAGTCAAGGACCAGGTAATCAGGCTAAGGAAGGAAGGAGGAGAGACAACAAGGAAATGACCGTGAAGTATGTGAAGAACTCAACAAGAGATTCAAAGAAGTGTTCACAGAGGAGACAGAAGGGACTCCAGAAAGACGGAGAGGTGGGGCACACCACCAAGTGCTGGACACAATGCACACAACCGAGGAAGAAGTGAAGAGGCTTCTGAGTGAGCTAGATACCTCAAAGGCATGGGGCCAGATAACATCTCCCCATGGGTATTGAGAGAGGGAGCAGAGGCGCTATGTGTACCCTAACAACAATATTCAATACATCTATCGAAACAGGGAGATTGCTGAGGCATGGAAGACAGCAAATGTGTAGTCCCAATCTTTAAAAAAGGAGACAGACATGAAGCATTAAACTACAGACCAGTGTCACTGACATGTATAGTATGCAAAATCATGGAGAAGATTATCAGGAGAAGAGTGGTGGAACACCTAGAAAGGATATGATCTCATCAACAGCAGCCAGCATGGTTTCAGGGACGGGAAATCCTATGTCACAAACCTACTGGAGTTCTATGACATGGGGGGACGGGAGAAAGGGACAAGAGAGAGAGGGGTGGGGGGATTGCATTTTCTTGGACTGCAAAAAAGGCGCTGACAAAAGTTCCACACAAGAGATTGGTCCCAAAAATGGGGGAAACCAAGCAGGGATAACGGGGAAGGGGCAAAAAAGGGGTTTCGGGGAAATTATTGTCGGGAAAGAAGAAAGCGGCCCAGGGTTTTTGTGGCGGGGTGCCAGAGTGGGCACCGGTGTCCAGGGGGGTTTCCCGCAGGGGCAGTCCTAGGAAAAAGTGCTGTTTCGGGTTTTTTTGGGTGAAGACATACGGAAGGAATGCCCTTGGGGGTGCCCCTGTTTGCAGATGACGTGAAGTTGATGAAAAGAATACACTCGTTTCAAAACCCGGGAAAAAATACAAAGGGATTTTGGACAGGCTGGACCGGTCCAGCAATTGGTCCTGGAGTTCAATCCCCCAAGGGCAAAGTCATGAAGTTTGGGGGGAAAAGGGCAAAAAAGGGCCCACAGACGGAGTACAGTCTGGGGGGGTCAGGGGACTAAAAACCTCACTAAGGGAAAAAAGATTTGGGGGGGTTTTTAAAAACCGGGGCAAAATCCCCTGAAGCGCACATCAACCAAATAACTGCTGCGCATTTTGGGGCCCCCTAGAAAAACCTAAAGAACGCATTCCGACTTTTAAAATAATAAATCTTTTCAGGACCCTGTACACCGTTAAAACGTTAGGCCCTTTTTGGAGTATGCGGGAAACCCAAATTTTGGGAAACCCCCACCTAGGGCCCAAACACGTAAAGGAAAAAAAACTAGGAAAAATGCAAAGGTTTGCAACAAGAATATCCCAAAAACTAAAGGTATGTTTAAAGAGGGGGAAGGTTTTTGGGAAATCAACCTGACGAAATGGAGGACAGGAGGATAAGGGGGGGCATGAAAAACGACATCCAAAATACTGAAGGAATTGACAAGGTGGACAAAGAAAGGATTTTTCCAAGATTGGACACAGTAACAAGGGGGGCACGTTTGGGAAACTGAAGACACAAAATTGGGAAACACAGGGGTGTTAGGAAGTATTTCTTCAGCCCAGAGTTGTCAATAAATGGAAAAAGTTTGGGAAGGTGTAGTGGAGGCAGGGTCCTACAATTTGCTTTTAAGCAGAGGTTTTTAATTTTAAAACTCACGGGTTAGGGAGAGTGACCTAGTAGCGATAAATGAAAAAGGGGGGGTCCAGGAGCCCGGCTCGACCCCCCGCCCAAACCCAAAAAAGGTGAGGGACAACTAGGTAGTACATACACAAAACCATACACAAACCCCACCACACAAAAACACACACACACACATTACCCCACACACACACACACGCGCGCACCACACACACACACACAACACACACACACATACTCACACACACACCCCACACACCCACACCCCACACACACATAAACACAAAACTTTCACCACCCACACAACACACACAAAACCCCACACACACACACACACAAATACACACACACACAAAAAACACAAACACACCCCCACACACACACACACACACAACACACACACACAACCCCACACACACACGCACACACACACACAAACACACACACACACACACACACACACACCCACACACGCGCGCGCGCACACACACACAACACACACAAACACACACACCACACACACACACAACACACACACACACACAAAACCCACACACAACACCCACTCCCCACCCCACCACACAACAAACACCACACCAAACACACCACACATACCCCAACACACACACACAAAACACACAACCCCAAAACCACACACAAACACAAAACACAAAACACACATACACACACCACACACCACACCACGCCACCACACCCACCCACCACACACACACACCCCACCACACACACGCGCCACACACACACACCCACACCTTCACACACACAACCCCCCCCGCACACACACACACAACCCCACCACCAACACAACCCCACACACACACAAACATACACAGACACACACAAAATACACACACACACACACACAGCCCCCAACCAGGTCAACCCCCGTGCAAAAGAACATCTAAATCAAAACAAAACCCCTGCCACATCCCAAAGCCCCCACCCACTAATTACAAACTTCACCCTCACAGCAACAACCCATAGTTCCTTCCCAGGTCCCCCCATTTCCCCAAACCCCCAATAAAATTCCCCAGACCACAGTTTTAGAAAAAAAATTTGAAGGTGTGGAAAACAATGCAGATGGAATAAAAAACCAAGTATGAGGAGTGGACAAAAGAATAAAAGAGACACCCAGCAAAATACACTCACAAAAACAAAACTCCCCAGAAAAAAAACAGATTCAATCTTTCCACCCGGAATAAAATTTCAGAAAAGACAAGGGGGGAGAGGGGGAGGAGAGTTGCACTGCTATTAAAAACCATGGGTTTTTGGGAAAAAAATGGAAGGAAGGATGGCAGGGCGAAAGGGACTATTAGTAGGAAAAATCCAGTCGGGGACATAAGGTGAAATTGCAGTAATGTAAAAAAAACCCCAGAATGCAGGGGGCCAAAGAGAAGAATACAGGGGAAGCAACAGAGCAATGATCAACACACTGCCGAGGTGGCCCGGGAGGCACACATGGGGGGAGCAAAGTTACTGTTAGGGGTGATTTCAATACAAGGAAATTGACTGGGAAAACCCCGGACCCCCTGGGGGCCCCGAAACATGGAGAGCCCAAAAAGGGTGGTTTGGTATGGAGAACCTCATGCATCAAAATGTTAGAGACCTACAGAGAGAGAGGAGAGGATGAACCAGCAAGGTTGGACCTTGTATTCACCATGAGTAGTTCGGACATCGAGGGTATCATGTATGAAAGGCCCCTGGGAGCTAGTGATCATGTGGTTCTGTGCTTCGACTGCATAGTTGAGCTCCAAGGGAGAGAGTAGCAGGAATAGGCTGGAAAAACCAAACTACAAAAAGGTTGAACTACTCAGGCATGAGGAACTTCCTTCAAGACATTCAGTGGGAGAGGGAACTGACAGGAAAACCAGTACAAGAAATGATGGACTATGTAGCAACAAAATGCAAGGAGGCAGAGGAGAGGTTTGTTCCCAAGGGAAACAGAAATAATGGGAAGAACAGAACGAGTCCTTGGTTCACCCAAAGGTGTATGGAGGCAAAAACTAGGTGTACTAGAGAATGGAAAAGGTACAGAAGACAGAGAACTCAGGAAAATAAAGAAATCAAGCCGAAAGAGCCAGAAACGAATATGCACAGATAAGAAGGGAGGCTCAGAGACAATATGAAAATGACATAGCATCAAAAGTAAAGACTGACCCAAAGCTGTTGTACAGCCACATCAGGAGGGAAAACAACAGTCAAGGACCAGGTAATCAGACTGAGGAAGGGTGATGGGGAATTCACAAGAAACGACCGAGAGGTATGTCAGGAGCTCAACACAAGATTTAAAGAGTATTTACAGTGGAAACCAGTAGGACTCCAAGAAATCAGAACAGGGGGCACACCAGCAAGTGCTGGATAAGGTACATATAACCAAGGAGGAGGTGAAGAAGCTGCTATGCGAACTTGACACCTCAAAGGCGATGGGACCAGACAACATCTCTCCATGGTCCTTAAAGAGGGAGCAGAGATATTGTTGTGAGCCATTAACAAAGATCTTCAAACACATCATTTGAAACTGGGCAACTCCCTGAGGTATGGAAAATGGCAAATGTAGTCCCAATTTTTAAAAAGGGAGACAGACATGAGGCACTAAACTACAGACCTGTATCACTAACGTGTATAGTATGCAAGATCATGGAGAAGATCATCAGGAGGAGAGTGGTGGGGCACCTGGAAAGAAACAAGTGTATAATTGACAACCAGCACGGTTTCAGGGAAGGAAAATCCTGTGTCACAAACCTACTAGAGTTTTATGACAAGGTGACAGAAGTAAGACAAGAGAGAGAGGGGTGGATCGACTGCGTATTTTTGGACTGCAAGAAGGCTTTCGACACAGTTCCTCACAAGAGGTTACTGCAAAAGCTAGAGGACCAGGCACA
>NC_069404.1:40662623-40696639 GCF_026875155.1 Cherax quadricarinatus
GCTACTATCACCACCACTACACTACTACTACTACTGCTACTATCACCACCACCACCACTACTACTACTACTGCTACTATCACCACCACCA
Organism: Cherax quadricarinatus; assembly: GCF_026875155.1. Taxonomy (NCBI): domain Eukaryota; kingdom Metazoa; phylum Arthropoda; class Malacostraca; order Decapoda; family Parastacidae; genus Cherax; species Cherax quadricarinatus. The sequence goes on from NC_069404.1 coordinate 40,662,714, forward strand.
CCACTACTACTACTACTGCTACTATCACCATCACCACCACTACTACTACTGCTACTATCACCATCACCACCACTACTACTACTGCTACTATCACCATCACCACCACTACTACTACTGCTACTATCACCATCACCACCACTACTACTACTGCTACTATCACCATCACCACCACTACTACTACTGCTACTATCACCATCACCACCACCACTACTACTACTGCTACTATCACCATCACCACCACTACTACTACTGCTACTATCACCATCACCACCACTACTACTACTGCTACTATCACCATCACCACCACTACTACTACTACTACTGCTGCTACTATCACCACCACCACCACTACTTCTACTGCTACTCTCACCACCACCACCACTACTACTATTACTCACCACTGCACATGACTTCTGAATATATAAAATGGTTACCTTCAGATATGATTCACTGACCTTGAAAAACTTGTTTTCAAGGTCAACGAATCATGTTAAACATTATCTGCATAAAGTTTGTACACAGTGCAGCCTGTGTGTCTTATCATGCGCATCACAGTCTGCTTGATGTTGCACCTAGCGGAGGTTGAGGTTCAGTCTTCTCTTGTAAACCTTTGCACTGTCACGGCAGTATTTCTGATGTTTACTGATAATATCATTAATAGTTATCCACTGACAGGAGTAATCTATTACGATTGTCAATTTATTTTCCATCCTCCAAGTTCCTTCAAGATCGCTTTCAAACTTTCATCGTTGATGTTTCCTATTAAGAGGGAATTTCAGGCTGTTAATGACTAATTACCCAAATTTTATTTCATTATGTGAGCTGTGGATGCAGTCTTAGGTGTCCCAGGATCTACTTACCTGAAGTTTACCTGGAGAGGGTTTCGGGGGTCAACGCTCCCGCGGCCCAGTCTGAGACCAGGCCTCATGGTGGATCAGGGTCTGATCAACCAGGATGTTACTGCTGGCAGCACGCAAGCTGACGTACGAACCACAGCCCGGTTGGTCAGGTACTGACTTTAGATGCCTGTCCAGTGCCTTCTTGAAGACAGCCAGGGGTCCATTGGTAATCCTCCTTATGCATGCTGGGAGGCAAATGAACAGTCTTGGGCCCCGGACACTTATTGTGTTGTCTCTCAGTGTACTCGTGGCTTTTCGTCGGGGGAATGTTGCATCTCCTGCCGAGTCTTTTGCTTTCATAGGGAGTGAATTTCGTGTGTAGGTTTGGTGCCAATCCCTCCAGGACCTTTCAAGTGTATATTATCATGTATCTCTCTCGCCTGCGTTAGAGGGAATACAAATCAAAGACCTTCAACCGTTCCCAGTAGTTTAGGTGCCTTATCATACTTATGTGTGCAGTGAAAGTTCTTCGTACACTCTCCAGGCCTGCAATGTCGCCCTCCTTGATGGGGGCCATTAGTATACAGCAGTATTCCAGCCTAGAGACCACAAGCGATTTGAAGAGAATCGTCATGGGCTTGGAGTCCCTAGTTTTGAATGTTCTCATTATCCATCCTATCATTTTCCTAGCAGATGAGGTAGATACATTGTTGTGGTCTTCGAAGGTGAGATCCTCAGACATTATGACTCCCAGGTCCTTCACATTACTTTTTCGCTCTATTGTATGGTTAGAATTTGTCGTATACCCTGACACATTTTAAATTTCTTCAAGTTTTCCATATCTGAGTAGTTGAAATTTCTCCTCCTTGGACTTCATATTGTTTTGAGTGGCCCATTCGAAGATTAGGCTCATGTCCGCTTGGAGACTCGCAGTGTCTTCGACGGAGGTCACTGCCATGGTGATCCGGGTGTCATCCGCAAAGGAAGACACAGAGCTATGGCTTACATCTCTGTCTATGTCAGAAATGAGGATGAGGAATAGAACGGGAGCGAGTACTGTGCCTTGTGGAACAGAGCTTTTTACCATGGCTGCCTGGGACTTTACTCTGTTTACTATTACTTTTTGTGTTCTATTTGTCGGAAGTTGTAGATCCATCTACCAACTTTACCCATTTTTCCCCTTTATCAAGCATTTTGTGTGCGTTACACCATGGTTACACTTGTCGAAAGCTTTTGCGAAGTCTATGTATACTATATCTGTATTTTGTTTACCTCTACAGCATCCAGGACCTTGTATAGTGGTCCAGTAGTGGGACAGGGCAGGAGCGACCTGTCAAAACCCCATGCTGCCCTGGGTTGTGTAACTGATGGGTGTCTGGGTGGTTGGCGATCTTGCTTCTTAGAACTCTCTCAAAGTTTTTATGATACGGGATGTTAGTGCTATCGATCTTTTAGTTCTTTGCAATTGCTTTACTGCCCCTTTGTGGGGTGGGGCTATGTCTGTTGTTTTTAGTGTATGTGGGATGCCCCCTGTGTCCTGCTCCGTCTCCATAAAATGCTGAAGGCTGCGACAGGGACTTCTTGCAATTTTGATGAACACGGAGTTCCACGAGTCTGGGCCTGTTGCAGAGTGCATGGGCATGTCATTTATTGCCACTTCAAAGTCTTGTGCAGTTAGAATAATATCCGAGAGTTTTGAGGTGAATAGATTTTGGGTTTCGTTAAAAAAGAATTCATTTTTATTGTCGACCCTTAGTCTGGGCAGTTGAACACTGAGTCATATTGCGACTTTAGTATCTCACTCATGTCTTGGCTATCATCTGTGTCTCCCATCCCGCCTAAGCAGGGGCACAATACTGGATGCTGTTTTTCCCTTAGATTTAGCATAATAGAAGAAGTATTTTGTTTTTGTTTTGTTTTTTCTCAATATCCTTTATGGCTTTTAGTTCTTCCTGTGATATTTGTCTCTTTGAAAAAGAAAATAATATTGCTTTTCACACAGATTTGTAGTTAATTGGGGAGGTGTAATATAATTAAGAAAAAAATGCAAAAAAACTAAAAAACGCCCTGTCCATACCGCTTTTTAACTTTTGGAAAACTTAACAAAATCTAATAACTACTGAAGAAAATATCATTTTTTTTCTTGTGTATCCCCGACGAACCTTTGAGTGATTGCCAGATTTGTTATTTATTTCTTTTTATCTTCATCTGTCCAATTTTCTGTTTAAATTTCACTCATAACAAGAGAATATCTCAAATGATCGGCTTCAACTAATAAACACTGGCGTACGGTCACTAGGCCCAGATTCTACGAACAACTGTCATGAGCTCCTTCATAGTGACAAATGATGCTGGACAAAGTCCCATCATCCTAGAGGATAACATGGAAGATGTGGTAGTTAAGATAACATGGAAGATGTGGTAGTTAAGATAACATGGAGGATTAGTATTTTTGATAACATGGAGGATGTGGTGGTAAGTAATGGAGGATGTTAGTTAAGATAACGTAGAGGATGTGGTGGTTAAGATAACATGGAGGATGTAGTAGTTAAGATAACATGGAGGATGTGGTAGTTAAGATAACATGGAGAATTGTAATAGTGAAGATAACATGGAGGATTATAGTAAAATAACATGGAGGATTATTTGTTAAGATAACTTTGGAGGATGTATAGTTAAGATAACGTGGTGGATGTGTGGTTAAGATACATGAGGATGTAGTAGTTAAGATAACCCATGAGATGTATATTAAAGATAACAGGAGGATTTTAGTAGTTAAGATAACATGGAGATGTAGTAGTTAAGTAACATGGAGGATGTATTTAGTTAGAAAAACATGGAGATGTAATAGTGAAGATAACATGAGGATGTAGTTTTTAAAGAAAAACATAGAGATTTTTAAGTAGTTAAATAACATGGAGGATGTAAAAAGTGAAGATAAATGGAGGATGTAATAGTGAAGATAAAGGAGGATGTAGTAGTTAAGATAACATGGAGATGTAGTAGTTAAGATAACGTGTTGGATTGGGGGTTTAAAGATAACATGGAGGATGTGGTAGTTAAGATAACATAGAGGAAGTATTTAGTTAAGATAACATGGAGGATGTATTATTTGAAGATAACATGGGGATGTAATAGTGAAATAACTGGGTGTAGTAGTTAAAAATAACATGGGGATGTAGTAAAGATACCATGGAGGATGTAGTAGTTAAGAAAAACATGGAGGATGTATAGTTAAATAACATGAGGATGGTGGTTAAGATAACAGGGGAGGATGGGGTGGTAGTTAAGATAACATGGAGGATGTGGTTAGTTAAGATAACATGGAGGATGTGGTAGTTAAGGACAACATTTAGGATGTAGTAGTTAAGATAACATGGAGGATGGGGTTTAAAGATAACATGGAGGAATGTGGTAGTTAAGATAACATGGAGGATGTGGTAGTTAAGATAACATGGAGGATGTGGTAGTTAAGATAACATGGAGGATGTGGTAGTTAAGATAACATGGAGGATGGGGTTTAGTTAAGTTAACTGGAGGATTTTGGTAGTTAAGATAACATGGAGGATGTGGTAGTTAAGATAACATGGAGGATGTAATAGTGAAGATAACATGGAGGATGTAATAGTGAAGATAACGTGGAGGATGTAGTAGTTAAGATAACATGGATTATGTGGTAGTTAAGAAAACATGGAGGATGTGGTAGTTAAGATAACATGGAGGATGTAATAGCGAAGATAACATGGAGGATGTAGTAGTTAAGATAACATGGAGGATGTAGTAGTTAAGATAACATGGATTATGTGGTAGTTAAGAAAACATAGAGGATGTGGTAGTTAAGATAACATGGAGGATGTAATAGCGAAGATAACATGGAGGATGTAGTAGTTTAAGATAACATGGAAGGATGTGTATTTTAAGATAAACATGGAGGATGTGGTAGTTAAGATAACATGGAGGATGTGGTAGTTAAGATAACATGGAGGATGTGGTAGTTAAGATAACATGGAGGATGTAATAGTGAAGATAACATGGAGGATGTAGTAAAGATAACATGGAGGATGTGGTAGTTAAGATAACATGGAGGATGTAGTAGTTAAGATAACATGGAGGATGTGGTAGTTAAGATAACATGGAGGATGTAAAGTGAAAAATAACTGGAGGATGTAATAGTGGAAGATAACATGGAGGATGTAGTGGTTAAGATAACATGGAGGATGTGGTAGTTAAGATAACATGGAGGATGTAGTAGTTAAGATAACATGGAGGATGTAGTAGTTAAGATAACATGGAGGATGTGGTAGTTAAGATAACATGGAGGATGTAGTAGTTAAGATAACATGGAGGATGTAGTAGTTAAGATAACATGGAGGATGTAATAGTGAAGATAACATGGAGGATGTAGTAGTTAAGATAACATGGAGGATGTAGTAGTTAAGATAACATGAAGGATGTAGTAGTTAAGATAACATGGAGGATGGGGTAGTTAAGATAACATGGAGAATGTAGTAGTTAAGATAACATGTAGGATGGGGTAGTTAAGATAACATGGAGAAATATAGTAAAGATAACATGTAGGATGTAATAGTGAAGATAACATGGAGGATTCAATAGTGAAGATAACATGGAGGATGTAATAGTGAAGATAACATGGAGAATATGTACCTTGAGAGGGTTTCGGGGATCATCGCCCCCGCCGCTCGATCTGTTACTAGACCTCGTGTTGCATCACGGCCTGATCTACGAGGCTGTTACTGATAAATTAGACACGTGCAACTCTTGGGTATCTTTATTAAGGAAACGTTTTGCCACACAGTGGCTTCATGGCCCTCTCAATCAAGTTTGCAAGTGCTACCACCCCTGCCCCAGAGAGATGTACCCCATCCCTTGCATACATATCATGTTTACCGTAAAAGTTGTCCCAGTTGTCAATGAATGGGATTGCAAGTTCCTTGCAGTATCTGTCTAGCCAGCAGTTTACACCAATTGCCCTAGACAACCATTCATTGCCCATTCCCTTCTAAAGGGAAGATCCTACATATGATTGGGGACCCCTCCCTTAGACTTAATTAAATCTATAGCTGACCTGTACTTGTTAGCAGCTCTTCTCTCCTACCTTCCCAAAATCATTTCCACCCGCAATGAGACGATAATGGGCTTGTTCCCCTTACCTGACATGATAATTTTCCAACCTGTTGACTATGTCACCAACACCAGCTCCAGGGAAGCACATTCTATCTCTCATCTTCTTATTCCTATTTCAGAGACCGGTTCATATATCTTGCCTGCGAGTCACCAACCACAAGAATGTGCTTACCTCTATTAGCAGGGGCAGTAGTACCATTCTTCAATGGCCACTGAGTACACTCATCCTGAAGAACAGAGATGCAATTTCCTATCTTCAAATTTTCACTCTTAACTTTCCTTATTTTGATGCTCTTCCCATTACTGGGAACCACTCGCCACTTGTAGCAGGTGCTGGACTGCACCTCACTGCTGGTAGCCATTACTACCATCCCACCTACAGCCTCCTCGCAGCGAGTGACAGACTGCACCTCACTGCTAGAAGCCTCATTCCCCTCATTCCCCTCAACCACTCCAGCCACCTCACACTCACTCCCAGACCCACTGAGGTGGACCTTCAGCCTCCTAATCTCCTCCTGGAGAAGGAGGACTTCCTCCTTCAACACCCCAACTTCAGAACTTAAAACGGCAAAAGCAAGCCATAGCTTTTGTAATCGTCCACACTAATCCCCAAAGCAGCTAAGGGTCTGTGACCTCATGTGACGACTGACCACTGACATTATCACTTCCAGGTCCTTCACATTAGTTTTTCTCTTTATTGTGCTTTTGTGTAGTTGGAATTTGTTTTATACTCTGATACAGTTTTAATTTCCTCAAGTTATCCCCTTTTCGAGTAAAATTTAAATTTTCTTCCCTTGAACTTCATGTTTTTTCTGGGAGCTCCTGTAAAGATTTCGTTGATGTCTGCTTGGAGTCTTGCAAAGTCAACGATAGTTGACACTGTCATGCAAATTCGAGTGTCATCTGCAAAGGAAGACACGGTGCTATGGCTTACGTTCCTGTCTATGTCAAATATGAGGATGAGGAAAAAAGATGGGAGCGATGTACTGTGCTTTTCCCCTGTAGCCGCCTCATACTTCACTCTGTTCACTATTACTCTTTGTTTTTCTGTTTGTTTGGAAGTTATAGATCATCTATCAACTTTTTCCCGTTATTTCCCTTTTTCATGCATTCTGTGCGCTATTACACCGTTTGGGCGCACTTTTCGAAGGCTTACTCAAAGTTATGTAAAACTATATATGCATTTTGTTTATCCTCTAGAGCAGATGACACTACATATGTCTGCTCCCATTCAGACCCAGCTGTGCTGGGAAACACAGTAAACAATGAACTGCTAAAGATATATGCTTGCTATCTTAACGACAGACACCAGTATGTATATGCAAATGGAGTCAACTCTACTATCCCACCTGTAGCTGTAGGAGTACCCCAAGGTAGTATCCTAGGCCCACTCCTCTTTCTCATCTACATCAATGATCTCCCCAATGCATCCCAACTCCTTACACCAGTTCTATTCCCATTCAGACCCAGCTGTGCTTGGAAACACTGTAAGCAATGAACTGCTAAAGATATATGCTTGGATGATGACCAACAAACTCACTCTCAACATAGACAAAACATACTTCATGCTGTTTGGCAACAGAACCTCAAATATTCAATTCAAATACTGTTAAATGTTTTCCTCTATATCAAGACACACGAAGGGGGAAATTTCTAGGTCTTCTCCTTAACTGTAATCTTAAATTTCATTCCATCCAACACCCTAGCCAAGAAAATTTCCAAATCAGAAGGAATCCTTTTCAAGATACATTCTATGTACCACAAACGACTCTCCTTACCTGTACCCCCTCTCTAATATATCCTTACCCCATCTATGGTATTTGTTCCGGGGCTCAACCACTGCCAACCACCTTAGACCCTTAATAATCCAAGAAAAAACTGCTGTGCGGGTGATAACCAGCTCCTGTGCTAGACAGCACATTCCACCACTTTTCAAAAGACTCAACTTGCTAAATATACAGACATACACTCTTATTATTGTGGGCCCACTACATATACAGAACTTTAAACTCCACGGTAAACCATCCCCAAAACTACTCCTCGACAGTTATAACAGAATGCACAGTCACAATAGAAGGCATAAGGCACTTTTCAAATCCCTCGGTAAGACTCTCACTATGCAAAAACGCTATGCACATAAAAGGCCCGAAGATCTGGAACTCGCTACGGAACAGGTCAAGGATCCCAGACAGCTTATAAATTTAGGACTCTGCTAAAAAAAAATCATTCTTATCTCACAATATTAACCAAATCAACCAACATCTACTGACTAGTTTATCATGTGACCTCCTAGCTTTTAATTCTGCCATTCCATAAAATATTACCACCTGCACCATTCCTTGTAAATTAGATTTTGTACTAAGTATACATAAGATTTATTAAGCCCAAAGAAGATTGTAAAACAGCTAACCACTATTCCATGTTTAGTTTTAAGTATAATTACTATGTACTATTCTCTTATCTAGTTTCAATTAGTTACTATGTATTAGGATTAGTTTGCCCGAAATGCCTTGGCATGATAGTAGCTATCTTTGTACTTAGCAAATCAAAATTGTAATTGCACATTGTAACCTTTACAAAGAAATAAATTTTATTTATTTATTTATTTAGCATCCAGGACGTTGTCATAGTGGTCTAGTGGCTGGGACAGGCAGGGGCGACCTGCTCTAAAGCACATTGCCCTGGGTTGTTTTGCCCTGGGTTGTGTTGCCCTGGGTTGTGTAACTGATGAGTATCCAGGTGGGTGGCGATCTTGCTTTTTTAGAACCCTTTCAAAGATTTTATGATATGGGATGTTAGTGCCATAGGTCGCAGTCTTTTGCAACTGCTTTACTACCATCTTTGTGGATGGGGCTGTTGGTGTTTTCAGTGACCGTGGGAGACCCCTGTGTCCAGGGTCCCTCTCCACAGTGCTAAGGCAGGGTGACGGGGGCTTTCTTGCAATCTTGATGAATACGGAGATCCACAAATCCGGGCTTGGGGCCAAGTGCTTTCTTTGGATTTTAGATTTGCCACAAAAGTGGCTAGTTTATTGTACACCCAATATCCATCCTGTAAACGGTAGCGCAAGTGCAAATGGATACACAAAAGGCCTAGGAACAATGCCCCATAAGGGTTAAGAGGAGTACATCTGGATTTATATCTACAGTTCACTTATCTGTTACAAGATATACTAAGCAAATTTAGAAAATTTGCTTAGTATATCTGGTATCTTAGTTTCATTAATAAGATATTTTGACATGTCACATAGGTTATTATACTGTCTATTTCTATATTCCTCAATAAGTGGACAATTAAGTACAAAGTGTTCAAGACAGTGACCATATGCCTGACTACATAATTTGCATTTGGTTTGATCATCATCAGTGTGATGATCAAACTGCCAGAAGTACTTGTAACCAAGCCTAAGCCTGGCCACTACAACATCAGTCAGTCTGTTCACATTGTAAGTTGCTCCATAAACGTACTTATCTACGTTCCTGTTATCATAGTGGGTTATAGATCTACTCAGGCTTCTACATGCATTCCTACAACATTCATTTTCATTATCTACTTCGCAGATTCGTCTCTCAACCTGCGGGCTGAGAGGACGCTTTCTGAGCCTGCTCTTGCTTACACCTGGTGGCGAACCGTGTACTACAGTACGCAAGATGGCGGATCGTCAGGGTAGAAGAGTAAACACGGTCTGTGTGGAATTCATTCGTGGCTCTCTCAGTGGTGCAACGATGCATGTCTTGTTGCCTACCATTATTCGCGACGTCTATGGCATCCCCACTGAGGAATTATATGGTGTGGCTCTCAATGGGATGTCGAGGTTTTTTTGTAAAATTTCGCAAATGCCGGCTTTTACTCCAAGTTTGTGGAAGCTTTCAAGAGAGGAAAATGGCGGTGAATTCAGCCGTAGAGGTATGCCTGCATGACGTCTCCAACATACGTCACCTGGGTCAAAGTAAGGAACGTGCCATTCGAGGCGGAGGAGTATGTTATTCGGAAAGTTTTTGGTAAATACGGCATGGTACATGCAGCGACCAAGGGTATGGAGGGGGGCCCATACGAGGGGCTCCCGGAAGGCTCCTGCACCTAAAGATAAACATTAAAACAGCCGTTTTCCCATCTTACGTTTATCTAGAACACTACAGGCCCCAAGTTTTTGTTCACTATGCAGGCCAACGTAAACAGCAGGTTATGCAAACTCGTATGACCATAGGGCTGCTCAGTGCTCCAGACGCCTGGTTGTACGTATCCGGGAACCTTCTCCTGCGACCCAAAGAACCGAGGCCTTTGATCTGGAGACTGGTCCCTCGCCTGAACAACGACCTACGCTATGGAGTGAGGAAGTACAACAAGAGAAGAGCGGTCTATGGCGTGTGCCACCCTGTCGGTGGGACACTACAAACGTGACCCCCCACCTGTGGGGCCTACGGACCCTGTGGAGTTGTCACAGGAAAGTTTGCTGGAGAACGTGCTAAACGATCTCCTGGATGGGGCAGAGCATAGCCCAGACGTTTCCCCGGAGTGTCAAGAAGTGGGGGAAGGATGATTCGCCAATATGGGAGACCTGGACTGACTACAATGACACGGTTGCATGAGGTTGGTGGTGGAAGTCTACCAGGAGGCTTCGGCTGGTGAGGAAAATGTGTGTGGAAGGTGGTTCCCGCAAACGGAGGGGCAGGAGTGTCGGATATGGACGAGGTCCTGACACCGGGGACAGAGGCCAGGGAAGAAATATGGTCGAAAGTGGCTGAGGCGCCTCTTGCAGCCGGGTTATGGCAAGCGCCCAGCATATGGGTAGGGCACGGGGGGATGAGGGGGGGCCTTGGGAAGTCAAAGGTCAAAGATGGTCAGTGTAATGTACGTGGGAAACGGGAAAGCCCCAAAAACATAAGGAAAACCTCCTTTTGTGAATTCAAGTGTTTTAAACCATCAATGTAAATGGCCTGCAGGCAGAGTTTAAGTGTGTGTGGATGGAGTGGTTCTTGTGCAGGTATGCTGTGGACGTATGTTTCATACAAGAACACAATTATAAGTTTGGGCGAGACTTACGGTTAAAAGGCTACAGAATGTATGTTAGCAGTTCTTTAAAATTAAAGGGTGGGGTAGCTATAGCGGTGAAGGAGTCCAGCCCTTGGCGTGTCTTAAGATGGGAGGAGGGGGGAGGTGGGAGTGTGGTGAGGGTTAGATGGGTACTGGTGGTGAGGTGAGGGTTTGTTTTATTGGTTTTTTAAACATGCCTGCGGAAAGCAACACTAAAGTTAAAATAGAATTTGTGGGGGAGGATTTAACACTTTACACTCGGGGTTTGCCGTTCATTACCGTCATGGGTGGGGATTGGAATGCGTTATCCGCCATAGCGATGTTGAGCCGAGGGGGGCGGGGTGCGTTTTACCTGTCTTAGGGAAATCTGCTGGGGGATGCAGGGGTTTACGATGTGGTGGGGCGGGGTGGGTGGGGGCTGGAGCATACTTTTCGTTCGCAGAGGCTATGCGGCCCGCCTGGATAACTTTATGAAACACAAGGAATTAGAGTTGGGCATGTACAGACCTTGATGTGGGATTTCAGATCACCGGCAGTGCTAGCGGACTTGAACTGGGATGGAATGATAAAGGTTTATCCAGGTTATTGGAAACTGAACGTGTGGGCTATTGGAGGGGGAGGGGATTTTCAGCTTTTCAGGACGGGTGAAAGAATATTGGGAAACGCGACGGGCAGGTGAATTGTTTTTTGGGAAATGGTGGGAACGCGTGCCAAACCGGAATAGCGAGTTATTTAAGAAGCGGGGAAAAGAGGAGGCGAGGTGGAGGTATGGGCTGCAAAAACTATTGGAGGGGCAGCTAAATGATTACTATGTGGGGGGGGGGAGTAGTAGGTATGACGACATTGAACAACTTCGTAGTCGACTGCAGAAATTCACAATGAACGTTTCAATGCGGTTAGAGTCAGAGCAGGTATGGAAAAGTGCTATGGGGTGACAAACCTTCGGGTTGTGTCTTGCGCAAATTTAGGGTCAGGCAACAGGCGACGTCCCTCTTGCAATTGGAAGTATGCACGGGTTTGGGTGGTTACCTGCCGGGTCAAGTACTCCTCAACCATGGACAGCATGAGTTTTTATGCTGATCTATGGTTTGGGGAAAAGCTACGGAGGGGAGTAGGGGGGGGCCATGAGGGTGGCCTGGTGAGGAGGGATTTCAGAAAAGTTATAAGTGACGGGAATAGAACGGTACTAGAAGGTAGAATTCGAGTGGAGGAGGTAGAGAGGGCGATTTTTAGATGAGTAAAGGAAAGGCACCAGGTATAGATGGCATTTCGAATGATTTTTATAGGGCGCAAATTGGGAATATTAAGCATTGTATGATTGATGTTTTAAATTGCATGCTCACGGAGGGGAGGTTAGATATGTCACAAAGTACGGGGGTAGTTGTGTTGGTGCCTAAAAAGGGAGGGGGGAGGGGTCTGAGTGCATATAGAGCAATATTCTTATGTGCTCTGACTATAAAATCTTTGCAAAAGTTTTAGGAAACAGAATGAGGAGGTTATGGGGTCGGTTATTCCGAGGGTCAGTTAGGCATACCCGGTAGGAGCATGAGGGACGGACATGTACGTATTAGGGAGTTTTTGGAGGAATGTCAAGGGGGGGGTGTCCTCGGGCCTTGACTGACAAAATGCTTATGACTGTGTTGATAGGGATTTATTGAGGCTTATTTTATTGAAGCAGGGTTTGGAGAGGGAATTGCAAGATGGGTGGATACCTTTTATGCCACGGCTATGGGACGCGTTACAGGGAAACAGTTTAAAATTTGGGTCAGGGGGTCCATATGGAAAGGGGTTTGAGGCAAGGGTGCCCCCTCTCCCAGCTGCTTTTTGCTTGTATGCAAAACCCATTTATGAGCTGGTGGATGGTGGTTTGAGGCGGGGGAACGCTGAGCAGTGACCATGCCGCGCGTTTGTGGGTACGTAGATGATACCACAATGCTGTTTAAAAGGGGAGGAGGATTGCAGATGTGGGGAAAGGGTTGTTGAGTTTTTTGGGGCAGAGTCAGGCATGTGCGTTAACAAGGCAAAATCGAAATTATTGGAGGTGGGGGACATGGTGGGGGGGGGGGTTGGGCGAAAGGTATGGGTTTGGTCAGGGCGTGGTGCAACTTAGAATATGTGGCATCGTGTACATGGCAGATGAGAGGGAGAGCCGAAGGGTAAACTCTGAATTGGTGTTAACAAGGGTTTAGATCGATTCGGGGTTAAGAGCTGGGGGATGCTCGTTGCAACAGAGACAGTGTGGGTTTAATACACTTGTTTTAGTTAAGTATGGGGTGTGGCCGCGGTGTACCCTTTAAGAGATACGGATATTCAGGAACTGCAGAGAAGGGTCTTACGTTATGTTTGGGGTTTCGGGAGGGCTTGGTAAGTCGGGAGGGTTTTCATTTACCCATGTTCGTCGTGGGGGTTTAGGGTCTCTTGGCTTTGGGGCCCCGGGTGAAGGCCCTCTATGTAAAACAGTGGTTCCTTAGGGCGGGCGGTGAGAAGGGCATCCGGGTGGGTCGGGTAATGATCGAAATGCGTAAATGGTGGAGCAGCAGGGATTAATCGAGTGTGAGGACATGCTGCGTTTGTTGTAAAGTTGAGAAATGCGGAACGGATCCGGGTGGGGCAAATGGTCAGCATATGTTGTCGTGGGAAATTGTACAGGGATTGTCTGTTTTTCCGCTGTATAAATTGGGGGGAAATATGGAAGGATTTTGTAAACTTAAGTTGGCACCAAGGGTTCGTGAATTTGGGGTACAATTTTTCATGGGGATTTTAGCATCAAAATCGGTCTTAAATAGGATGGGTTTGGTAAGGGAGGGCGGATTGCTTGCTTTCCCGGGCTCGAAGAAAAAAACAGATTTTCATGCTGTCTACTTTTGTGATACCTTGGACAAAGTTTCGTTCGTGGTTGGTGTGGTTTTTAATTTTCTTAGTGCGGGAAGTATTTCAACCTTACGGCCTTAACATTGAATTAGCGGAGTATCAATTGAGGTAGAAGAGCAATAATGTACGTGGTTTGGCTGATTTCCTCTATATCTCGTGGTATGCGGGAAAAACCCGGGGATCAGGTAGGAACAGGGCAATTCGGCATGTATCTACAGAACGTATTGCAGAAATAAACTCATATATGGTAGAAGTTGGGATAATAGTTTTCCGGCAAAGTATCGATGTCTTAATATTCAAATGTTGCTGCAACTGCGGGTGGGGTAAGGCAACGGGGGGCTGGACTCTCCCCGTGGTAGCACCAAACGGTATGTTAGAGACTTCAGGGTAGAGCGCGGGTTTTAGGGAGTGACGTGTATGTATTATGAATGGTTTCGTACGTCTGTGTGTGTTAGTTACCATTTTGTCCTAGGCACATGTCGATTAGACACTAGGCCTATGGTTGTGGCGTTGTGTGGCACTGAGATCTTGAATTACTCATAAAATGAAGTCTTGTGGAATGTGTGACACGGTTTGTTAAGTTTATATGTGGCGTGATAGATGTTATAAGGAGTTTAGTGTTGGTAACTTACTAAAATCATAATAGACCATTTGGATATTACTTTTTCATGTTGTAATCTTGGGTTCTTTAAAATGTGTACATAGCCTAGTATTGTACCGATATGTAGCATGTGGTGTATTATCTGGCATTTTGAACTTCCCGTTATGCAAGGTTGTTTTGAAAAATTTATATTTCATGATTGTCAAATTAATAATTAATATTATATTGAGGTGTATATTACTTTTACTTTTTACGATGTATGTGTATAGGAATGTAATGTTTCATATCTGTTTTAGTTGTAAATTTATGTTTTGTGTCTTGTTGTTCATACACTACCAACTCTTGGTGAATACTCATTAAGGTTTTGATGGGGTCAGAGTATGGCCATTAATTAGGATAATTAATGTATGTTATTTAGAACGGGGACTGTACATATGTTAAGGGGGGGGAGAAGTGTCAGCTGTGTTTCTGCACTGGCAATAATGATTATTGTAAAAGGAGGGTTTCTAGGATGTGTTGTGGGTTATGTATATGGTTGTAATATGGTCATTATATATGGTGTTTATTTTCTGTACTTGGATTGTGTGCTAGAGGTTTTGCAATGTCTAGTATGGTTTAATTTTATACTCTTATACATTATTGTATTTGTTCTATGTTTTAAATAAAAATAAAAGTATCTGTATTTGTAAGTAATACTAGTTAGGCACGTGCTAGAAGGCACAGCGAAAGTATAGTTTTGTGGAATGTATGTTACGTGTTGATAAGTTTGCATGTTGGCGTGTTAGGTGTTATAAGAAGTTTGGTGTTGTTAAGTTACTAAAATCATGATGAACCTTTGGATAATACTTATTCATGTTCTAGTCTTGGGTTCTTTTAATTATTTACATAGCCTAGTAATGTACCGCTATGTAGCATGTGGTATATTATCTTGCATTTTGAGCGTGAACTTCACGATATGCAATGTTTTGAAAGTTTATAATTCATGGTTAACATTAATATTTGATATTATATTGGTAGTGTATATTCTTCTACTTATTACAGTGTATGTGTATAGGAATGTAAGGTTTCATAACTGTTTTAGTCTGTAAATTTATGTTTTGTCTTGTTCATGCACTACCAACTCTTAGGTAAATACTCATTAAGGTTTGATGAGGTCAGTGTTATGACCATTCATTAGGATAATTAATGTATGTTATTTAGAACGGGGACTGTACATACGGGGAGGGGGTGGTAGAAGTGTCAGCTGTGTCTGCACTGGCAATAATGATTATTGTAAAAGGAGGGTTTGTAGGTTATGTATATGGTTGTGGGTTATGTATATGGTTGTGGGTTATGTATATGGTTGTGGGTTATGTATATGGTTGTGGGTTATGTATATGGTTGTGGGTTATGTATATGGTTGTGGGTTATGTATATGGTTGTAATATGGCCACTATCTATGGTGTTCTTTAAATGTACCGGGATTGTGTACTAGAGGTTTTGTAATATCTAGTATGTTTTTTAATTTTATACTCTTATACATTATTGTATTTGTTCTATGTTTTAAATAAAAATATAAAAAAAAAAGTGTGATGATCAAACTGCCAGAAGTACTTGTAACCAAGCCTAAGCCTGGCCACTACAACATCAGTCAGTCTGTTCACATTGTAAGTTGCTCCATAAACGTACTTATCTATGTTCCTGTTATCATAGTGGGTTATAGATCTACTCAGGCTTCTACATGCATTCCTACAACATTCATTTTCATTATCTACTTCGCACCTAATATTATTCCTAATGCTAGACACAGATATACCAAAGTTATATTCTACATTCTCCTTCTGGGTACTCTTCTTGGCTAACATATCAACTTAATCATGAAGGAGTAATCCAATGTGTGATGGGATCCACAGCAATTGTACATAAATTCCTTTTTCCAGGATTTTTGAGTATTTATACCTGGCTTCTCCATAGAGCATGTTGTTAGAGACATTATATGAGTCAAGAGCATTCAGTGATCACATAGAATCAGTAATGATGACAGAGTCAAGCTCAGTGTCATAAGTTAGCTTGAGAACCATTAGGATGGCAAACAATTCAGTTTACAGTGTAGACGCCCAGTTGTTAATTCTTATGCCTAGTTCAACAAATTTATTATCATTCTTAATTAGGGAGGTGGCAACAAGAGCAGATGCAGCCCTGCCAGAAGACTCCTGTTTAGATCCATCAGTGTACATGACTTGTGAAAACTTATTACTACCAGCTAGGTGAGAAATTTCTTCTTGAGCAGTTGTTTTAACAAGTGATTTAAGGAAGGGATTACTAGCAATGAGCTTCTTGGGAGGGACTTACAGGTATGTGATATTAAATGAACACATCTTCCATGGAGGGGTGAAATGCTCTTGTTGCCTACAGTGATACAGTTCATGCATGTTATAAAACTTAATATAACTGCATATTTTTCACAACCCATTTAGATCTATGTATATTTACTTCTAGACATTTAGTAAGGTTCATTGTGACAGTGTCTTGTTCATTTCTTAACATTCTAATACCAAGTACAGTGTTAATCTCATTGATCCTATCACTGATACTAGAAATACCAAGCTCCTTCCTCATATTAAGAACCTTGGTAGATTTGGAACAGCCAAGAATAATTTTGAGGGCTTCATTTTGCATTAATTCCAAGGGTCGAGGAGAACTTTCCCCTAGCTAACATCAACATGGGAGCAGCATAATCAATTAAGAACCTAACATATGCTATGTACATCATTCTCACGATTCTCACATTAGCACCATAGTTGTGGTTGTAGCCAGCAATAGCTTTGAGAACATTTAGCCTAACTTTGCATTTTTTATTTAGTTGGGGTATTGTGTATTTATTAAGGGGCACATGTACACCAAGATATCTGTAAGATTTAACGTAGCTATTGTTTTCACCCTGCAAATAAATGAGTGGGGGATATCGTTTGCTTGTCAACATCTTTGTTTGAGATGAAGATATGATGAGGCCTAATGTATTACAAATTGCTTAAACTCTGTTAAGAATGGTACTCATCTTCTTATGCCCTTGTATGAATCATGTCATCAGCATAGCCTTCAGTTATATGCTTAGATGAGGCAGGTAGAGCATTTAGGAGAGTATTATTAATCAGGACATTAAACACCATGGGACTGAGAACTCCTCCCTGCAATGTACCTAGGGACATTTCTTTAGACTCACTTCTAAAGCCTTGGTAGAGGACAGAAGACATTCTATTTAACAGGTATCCTATTATCCAGCAGAGTAAGCTACCATAAATATCCATTTTGGCTAGTTCATGTAGTATAACGGTTCGGTTTGCAATATCAGATGCAGAATTTAGATCAAGAAATGTGATAAAACTAATAGATGTGTGTGCAGTGAGAAATGTGGAAATACAATTCTGTACACTTTTACCTTTCATAAAACCCATACAAACGAGAGGAAAAGTTGGTGTCTGATTCTGTAGTACAGTCTGTTAAGCATCATCTTTCAAAGTTTTACAAAGACAACTATTAAGGAATCGGTCAAAAATGTTCAGGCTGTTGGGGTTTAAGGATAGGCACAAGGGATACTATTGGTCCAGGAAGTAGGAAGAACACCCCGATGTAACTGAGTTTAAAACAGTCAAAACAAACTGTTTATCAGGACGTGCCTTAGAGTTCTGATGATATCAAAGTTTTACCATCCTCTCCAACAGCGGTTGATTGACCTTTTATTAATGCATTATCTAATTCATACTCGGTGAAGAGGCGATCACTCTCATCAATATTTTGGCTCATAAAATTAGTCTTTTTCCCATAGTTTCTTCAGAAGCACTCTCTAAGTTTTTTCTAATATGAGATGGAAGATTTTCATGCCTGGATTTTTAGGCCAGTCTTTATGAGGTCATTTGCTTTTTCAAGAGGAAAAGGAGAGCAACATTACCAGTTTTTTCCTGGTTATTTTTTTTATACCTTTCCAAACCAAATTTAAAGGGGGAAACCTATTTAACTCACTAACAAATTGTTCCCATTCCTCTTACGTAAGTTCTTGCTTTCTATATCTTGCATTTGTTAGTGCAGCTTGGAACATTCTGAGCAGATCTGGCGTTCTGCATTCTCGGTATGCTTTACCAAACCTCCCAGCTGCATGTATTAAAGCGCGTAGCTGTGGATCATTATAGTATTTACATTGGTTTTTGTTGCCATTTATAGTGGAAGATTGATGTTTTCTTTTCTTGCCCACTTGATCTGTGAGGACAGTCTCAACAGTGGCAACTAAATCATCGTAATAAAGTTGGTAGAATTACCGACAATATGTAAAGTAAAAGGACACAAGTGCAACTAATGTGACATTTATTGTGGCAACGTTTCGCTCTCCCGGAGTTCTTGCCAAACATCTTTCCTGCCTTTTGGGACCATCGCCCCGCTCATCTTAAACCTCGGCGCCCTTTAAACCGCACCCGAACCTCCCATCCGTAAAAGAAACTAACAGTTTGGTGTGATTTCCCCCTCTTCACAAAATACCTACCAAAAAAAGCCGAGTTCTACACGAAAAGTCAACCAGGACCTTAATCTTCCTTTACCTCCCGAGATTTTTTTGACTTGATTGAACTCTGGTTAACTTAACTGTTTTCCTTCAAAAACGCTCTACAACAAACCTACGGCAGGGGAAAGGGGGGGTCCCAAAAGTGCCGTCCTACCCAAAACTATACTGGAACCTAAGTCCGAACATTTCGCCCACACACCCCTTCAGCGTCACTTGGTTACGTTACGTGGATGATTTTCCCGTAAAAAACTCCAAAACGTTTTAATGTAGGGGATTTTCAGGAAAGCTCAACGCAGTGAACCACGTTTTCGTTTACCAGAAAAGGTCCAATGCAAGCTACCTTTCCTCGACGTCCTCATTACAAAGTAGACAAAAACCTAAGATTTAAAATTTTTATCGGAAACCCACCATAAAAATGATCCACACACTTCTATTCCATAAAATTACCAAGCCCAAAAAGAGGCATCATCATGGGGTTTTTCCAAAGAGATACCGTTTTTGTAGTCCTGAGTTTCTTGCGAGGAAGTCTTACATTCACCAAACATTCAGGGTTACAATTTCCTTCTTTTTTTCATAAAAGACGAAAAAAAGAGCTCTTCAACATATTTCCCACCATCAACACCGCTCCCCAAAAAATTTTTTAATTTTCCCAACAGCCAGGTTGCACTAAACGTCTCAAAAGTACTTTCACAAGCTAACACCAGAGTCGCCATCGCTTCACCACTTCAAAAAAGGATCTAACCGGGGCAAAACCCAAGCACCACGAAACCCGTCAATGCAGGAGTTTACACTATACCCCGTGGAGGCTGTGCAAGATCTACGTAGGTGAAACAGCAAGAAACCCCGACACCCGCCCAAGAACACTATACGCATGTAGGAAAGACACTTAAACAACGCCCGTGTACAAAAACCGAAATTCCCCCCCCCAAAAATCTTATAAATTCAGAGACGCCCAATTAGTGTAAAAGAAACTAATTTCCGCACAAACCAATGCCCTTTAATCGCCTGATCGCGTTTCGAATCAATTAAACAAAACAAAGGGCACTTTTACCCTCTCCGAAGTCTTAGCAAATCCTCCTGAAAACAGTAAACCCTGCCCTCACACGTCCTCCTTTAAACTACACAAAGCACAGAGAGTGAAAAACTGAAACAAGCGCCTCATTCCGTTTTAAATTTTTCCAACCTATTTTTTGTTACCCAAGAAAGCTTTTATATCCTTTTAATCATTACGAATTAATTGCTCACCATATTGATTTCTTTTGTCACTACTACTATACTACTACTACTATATACCACTATGAACACGAAAAGGTACTCATAGTATCACCTCACCGACCTTTTAAAAACCCTCTGTGTCCATGTATTGTTTGTAATGGGGTTGATAAAGCTCCGGGAGCGAAACGTTGCCCAATAAAATTTACTTAGTTGCACTTGTGTCCTTTTACTTAACTAAACATCATGATTTTTTTTTGGGGTCAATGGCTCTAATTCTTTATCACTGACTAAGAGGTTTAAAAAAGCACTCTTGTTCTGGGTTTAGAAAAGTTTTCTCTTCGTGTTAGCTCCTTGATTGTAAAAAGTTGTAGAATTACGACATATGTAAAATAAAAGGGGGGGGGGGCACAAGGCAACTAAGTGAATTTATTGTGGGAACGTTTCGCTCTCCAGGAGTTATCAAGCCATTACAAACAAAAACGGCACAGAGGGGATATAAGGCTCTGATGAGGGGCAATAAATGAGGTACCATTTTGTGTTCACTAGTGGGGGTGTAGTATAGTAGTAGTTTTAAAAAAAATAATACAATAAGGAAGAGCAAATAGTTCGTACATGATAATAGGATATAAAAGCCTATTACTTGGGTAACATAAAAAAGGTTGGACAAATATAGACTGGAAAGAGGCAGGTTTTTTATTTCAGTGTTCACTCTCTGTAATGTGCTTGTGTAGGATAACAGGAGAGACTATGTGATGGCAGGTTTACTGTTTTCAGAGGATTCTTGCTAAGACTTCGAGATGGTGAAGCTTGCCTTGTTTTGTTTAATTTGTATTCGAACAGCGATCAGTGCTGATTCACGCACTTTGCGGTCACTGCGGAAATTATTATTTATCATTTTTTACAAATTGGGCGTCTCTGAATTTCATTGGCGATTATTGGTGGAATTTTCGTGTTGTACACGGCCTTGTTTAAGTTGTCGTTCCTACATGCGTAAATGTGTTCATTAGGCGGTGTCGAGGTTTATGCAGTTTCACCTTACGTAAATCTTGTCACAGCCTCCAACAGGGTATAGTGGAAACTCCTGCAGGAGTTTACACTATAACCCAGGGAGCTAATTTCCGCAGACGCAAGTGCCTTGAATCAGCAACGATCGCTGTTTTCGAATACAATTAAACAAAACAACGGCAGCTTCACCCATCTCCGAAGTCCTTAGCAAGAATCCTCCTGAAAACAAGAAACCCTGCCATCCACATAGTCTCTCCTGTTATACTTCACAAAGCACATTACAGAGAGTGAACACTGAAAACAAAACCTGCCTCTTCCGTCTATATTTGTCCAAAACCTATTTTATTTACCCAAGTAATAGCTTTTATATCCTTTTACTCATGTACGAACTAATTGCTCTTCCTTATTGTATTATTTTTGTTACTACTACTACTACTACTACTACTACTACTACTACTACTACTACTACTACTACTACTACCACTATTGCACCTCACTCAGAGCCTTTATATACCCTCTGTGTCCATGTATTGTTTGTAATGGTTTGATAAAGCTCCTGGAGAGCGAAACGTTGCCACAATAAATGTCACATTAGTTGCACTTGTGTCCTTTTACTTTACAGCTCCTTGATTGCTGGAGATATGATCAAGATTGACAGTTGTGAGTCTTGGGAGTGATCAGATAGAAGATCACCAACTATGACAGTGTCATACATCGTATATAATACATTAAATCCAAAGCAGAGATCTAGTATGCCACCATATATGTAAGGAGACTTAATAGTGCTCATAATTCGAACATTATCATGCTCATTTAGAAATTTCACTAGTTTAGTTCCATTGGTGTTTGTTATAAACCCACCATTATTCTCATGCTTGCATTAAAGTCTTCAGAATGAGGGTAAGGTTCACAGACTGGGGGGGAATGCGATCTGGTAAAGCATCATGTCGAAGCTGGTTTGCTGGGCATAAGGTTAAAAATTTTATGGAAAAATTGCCTGCATATACTCTGACACCATGATACGCATTTTACATCGACTCTGCAAAGGCAAGAGTGAATGTGGCAAGTTCTTTCTGATACATCACACAACGTTTGGTTGACCTTAAGGTTATAAGCTGCATATCTATGTAAACTTGGTGGAGTCCCTCCATCTTGCAGTCCTACTTTCCTGCAAGCAGATGACATTAGTATTCTTGGTGTATACTTATATGATGTAATACCAGCAACCGCTTCTTGGATGGAAACAATGTTCCCATGAAAAATAAAATTAAATTAACCACTGTAGTAAGTTATTATAATCTCTTGTCATTAGATGGTAAGAACTATTTATGCTCTGGTTACAGTGTACAAAACACTTAAAGCAAATAGCATAAGTTTGAACATTTTTATTTTAATAACCTTTTTTCCCTCTAAACATTACCTGGCATTTTGCCAGCTAGTTCCCTTAGGAAAGTTGAAGCCAAGAGTCATTGGCTTCTTCCTCACCAAATTGATTTGAAATTGAGTATAAATTGCTGCACTTTTGACATCCATCTTTGAACCTAAAGCACCATCCTGACTACCTGTTTTTATAAAATTTTTTAAAATTCCAGCCCCCATCCGATGAAGATGCTGATTTTGGGGTCATCTGGGGGGGCAAGTTTGTTTATAATTTGAAAAATGTCAGGCGGCGAATCCAATGCCTCTCGCAGAAAAGGTATTGGTGAAGTTAGTGCTTCTTTACCTCCCATTACCTTAACAAGTACCAAAGTTATATTAGTGTCTCTGATGGTTGCCTCTGGAAGAACCTGACTCGCCATTCATTGAAGCTAGTTCCTATGCGTTAACTCATCTCCAGCTTCCAATGGGGTCACATGTTGGTGTCCATTTAACTGTTTGTAAACGTGTGTGGTTGGTAAAGTGACAAAGTCCAATCCACCTATTCAGGTGTATTACAGGAGTGAGTAGTGGCAGATCAGTAGTTCCATTCTTTGTTAGCAGGGACGGCTAGCTCCTCCACAAATGAATGTGTGGTGATGCATTTTGTGTCACCATAGTCCTTTTGCAGGGAGGTTGGGCTCTCCCACTTTGCAGAGTGGAGACACAGATATGGCTGTTCTAGCTAAGAGTTTATTGCCTTTTCGAAGTCTTGTGGTGTTAGGATAATATGTAGAGATTTTTGAAATGACCAAAATTTGAGTCTCAGTCATCAAAAAAATAATTTAATTGTCGACCCTTAGTCTGGTTAAGGACTTGCTAAACCACTAGAGTCATATGGAACTTTAGTAATTAACTTGTTACCATTGTTGTCATCTGTGTACTCCTATCTCGTCCTAGCCGTGCTCCAGTACAACCGAATTGTTTTCGCTTAGATTGGCATAAGAAAAAAAGCATTTTGGGTTTCTTTTTCAATTTTAATTAATACTTAGGTTGAAAAAAAAACCTCTCTCACACACACACAAATAACAAACACACACACACACCCACAACACACAACTTACAACAACACACACGACACACCACACACACACACACACACACACCACATACACCTGCTGCAGCATATGGGAGCCTGGCAAACCTGAGAATAGCGTTTCCGATACCTCAGTAAGAATCGTTCAAGATTCTGGACAATCACATCAAGAAATTAGAGAAAGTGAAGAGATTTTGCAACAAGGCTTGTTCCGGAACTAAGGAAATGTCCTATGAAGAAAGGTTAGGGAATATCGGCCTGATGGCACTGGATGGACAAGAGGGTTAGGGGAGAACAGGATAACGACATGCAAAATACTGTGAGGATAGGTAAGGTGGACAGAGACAGGATCTTAACATGAAGTTACAGTGTGCCAGTCTCTCACAATGCTCTGAGGATATGTCCAAGTTTGTTTCCCATTCTCAATGTACACACTAAGTCCGTCAAGGTATTCTTCCACTCCATCTAAGTTGTAAATCAACTCGTTCATCAGATGTTGGAAGGATGATGCAGCAATACATAAGCCAAATGAAGTGACAAAGTAGTTTGAACAATCCATCTCTTGAACTTTTTTTTTTTATATTTTATTTAATAATACAGTATACATTATACATGGAATCCAAACATAATGTCACTAAATCAATTCAACATGAACAACAAATTAAAGTACAACATACGTATATACCATTAAAAAAGAAAAGGAACACGTCACACAGGGTACAAACAACATATCCAGATAATCTACTTCAAGCACCCATATACATCTTATGCCAAGTTTATATACAAAACAATTCTAAAGTAAAGATCGGCTCACCACATACCATTAAAACCTATACATCCACCCCCCACCAAAGGTACATTTATAAAGGTCGTACATATGTTGCCCAAAGTAAAAGTACCCCACCCCTCATCAAATACCAAACAAAACATTGACCTACTATAAAGCGCAGGATACTGCTTGCTCCCAAGTAACAATTATAAAACTTGCCTAGTACAAGGATTAAATACTCTATATTCTCAACATGGGTGCAATCCACCCAAGACTACCTTCATACACTATTATACCTAATAGCAGTATTAATTACATAATATCACACCGCTCTTGACTCATATTCATACCTGATCCAACAAAGTCATCTAAAATTGTGTATTTTAACACAAAAATCAATATACATTTTTATATTACCTTTCATATACTCTTTCATGTGAATTGAAACATTAAAATAGCAAAGGGAAACCAACAGCGTGGTACTTAAAATATATAACACTAACCTGCACATACAGTGTCACACGACATGTACTATATAATCTTAACCACCACTGAAACATTATATGTTAGGCTCTTATGTGCCAAAATACAATCTCACATAATATTAAATACTGTACCAACGTTGCCTCATTACAGCTATTTACACTTCCAAAGATGCCTTCCGATTTACAGATATTGTGCCCTACAGAATGGCAATCTACAAGAAAGGGAAACCCGGACTTTGTATAACAGCAAATTTCTAAACAGTCATATGGCATACCTTAGTACACCATGTAGTTATGTGCTTTCTATAACTCTTGAAAGACACTCTCACAATAACGAACAGTCATTCTCCACACACACATATACTATAAGATTCTACAACCCTTCACCCACCTTATGTACACAAATGATGTAGTACTGCATACACTATTACAAGTACTATCCAAAACCTTCACAACATAAAGGGAACATATATGTGTAATACCACCACCCACACCACACCCACTACACAAGTAAAGCATAAATGTATCAGGACAAATCCAACCACACACTCTAAAAGCATCCACACATCCCCACTCAAGAAACTAGCCCACTGTTACCCCTTACTTTACACTTAAATCCCGTAAATCCTTCAACTTAAAACTCCGGTTGTTAGGTAAGACACATATGCAACAGTTAGGTATCTTTATTATGAAACGTTTCGCCTACACAGTAGGCTTCTTCAGTCAAGTACAGAAAAGTTGATAGAAGCAGAAGATACTTGAATATGTGTCTTACCTAACAACCTGTCGGTATTTTATACCATTTTAATGTTCAATCTGTCAGACACTGCAACACAAGGGTATCTTGGTACAGACCTGCAATCAACTTCGACAACTTCCACTAGTAAGAGCGGCTGGATTTGAGAGGGACTTGACCTCTCAGCATCTGAGTTCTTACCTCTCCTAGTGGCCTACGTCTCACCTCTTGGCGCTTATAAAAGAGCTCCATCCTGTCACTTCACTCCATATGTTTCAACACTATGAAACAAATCTCTCTCCAGACTGGGGGACTGACCACCTCAATACTTAAAGGGTGATGGACTGATTACATCGTCTTCAAGTATCTTCTGCTTCTATCAACTTTTCTGTACTTGACTGAAGAAGCCTACTGTGTAGGCGAAACGTTTCATAATAAAGATACCTAACTGTTGCATATGTGTCTTACCTAACAACCTGTCGGTATTTTATACCATTTTAATGTTAAAACTCCGGTATCCTCAGTAAACACTGTCTCCCACCTTCCCCCATAAAGATCCCTATTGCAACACTTAGTTCTATAAATGGTGGCCGCTAATATCTTTATTCTTTCATCCACACCCACCTCCCTCATAGCCCAAGACGTATAAATAAAATCAGTGACCACATATGCAACCGCATTCACCACCATCTGACTCATCCCACCTATATCTAAACTTAACACCCTAACACCTTAACCCTTCCCCACCCACCACTAACCTAACTACCCTACCTAACCAAAACCCTCACAGCTTCTAAACAATTACAAAAATACACCGCATAAAAAAATATCTCCAAACATCCACACGCTTTGCACTCCCCACCCCCCCCTTATCTCCATTAAATAACACAACACCAGACGGCAAGATTCCAGTTAAAACCTAAACATTACCTCCCTTAAAAACCTGGGTTTTAAAATGCAATTGCCGTAAACATTTCCATAATTCCCCCACACATACATTGGGTAAGCCCCTCAAATGCCGCCACCACAGACCCACCCCCCACCCCCTCAAGAACCCTCAATTTGAGGTGCCCCGGATCCCTCACCGCATTAAAACCCCAACATGGCCTCACCAATCATTAAATCCCTACCCCCCCATCGCTGCATATTCCATACGCAGTCTTTCTAGCCCCCCTCTCCTCCTCCCCCCTCCCTCAAATAGCCGCATTTTAGATATACACTCATCATATGCTTTTCTAAAGGTATAAGCCCCAGCCCCCCCTGGCTAACGGGAAGCATCACCACCCCTCTACTTAGCCAGTCACAACCCGATCCCCATATAAATCTGAAAATCCCATGTTGCAACCTTTTGCACCTTTTCGCCCCCTCGACGGGTATATTGCCACCACATGCCATAGCTTGCTATCGCCCAATCTTTTCAAAACCCCATCCACGGTGCGCATCGAATTTACCTCTTGTGCGACCCTATCATTCCTAAAGTACACTATCCCACAAATCAATAGCTGATCCACCACACTCCACCCGCGTCCTACAGTCCCACTTCTATTTACGCTATTGCCTAGGTTTATATACTTAGACTTTGCCACATTAATTTCCATCCCATTAGCCTCGCCAAACACATCTACCACCTTTCCTACCTTGTGTAAATCCCTCTCATCCCTCACCCAAACAGTCGTGTCATCCACATAACCCACAATACCCGCCCCACCCTCTCGTTCAGTACTAACCCCTCCACTTGCGATACTCCACCTAACTGCCCTATAAAAGGGATCCTGGAGGCACGCAGACAATATTTGCGACAGAGGGCAACCCTGTCGCAAACCCCTTCCCATCTGAATGTTAACATCTAGCCTTCCATTAACGTGTACTCTCATAGATGCTTCTTGATACAATGTTTTCGCCCAAGATGTAATTTCCCTTCAGAATTCCTGTCAACGCATGAACCTCCATAATGCATCCCTCTCTACGCTATCGTAAGCTGCTCTCCAATCCAATGCCAAAACACCCCCCCCCCCCAACTCCTCCCTCTGCTCCTTAAAAAATTCTAATAACTCCATGCCCTTCATACATTGACCTACCCGGTACCCCATATGGTCCCTCTGTCAATTACTTTACCTATCAAACCTTTTTTATTATATTCCCTAACATCCTTGCAAATAACTTATAATCGCCACACATAAGCGATATTGCCATAGTCGGTCCACCTTTCGGAAACAATACCACGACAGCAGTCCTTTGCTGCTCACCCATTTCCCCATCATCCTTCATTGCACTGAATAACCTACTAAAAACCCTCTCAATACTTCCCAATTCCTAACATAAAAATCATTAGGCAACCCATCTACACCCGGCACCTTACCTAAACTTGCACCAGACAAAGCGTGTGAAATCTCACTTTCCATGATCGGCCCTTCTAATGTTACCCTATCTGTACCATCAATCTCACATTGCACAAAACCTCTCATTTCCCTTAAAGCCGCATCTCGAATATCTACGTTTTGTGTATATGACCTGAACCATGCATCTAATATCCACTCATACCCTCAGTCGTCACTAATACCTGCCCCTCCCTATACCCTTCCATCCCCACATGAACATTAATCCCATCATCTCCGTCGCCACTCTTCTCTTACGCTGTCTCCTCAACATGCATGCCGAAGGCCTACACTCCATAACACCTCTTCCAGCCCACCCAAAACTCGCGTGCCATCAAATTTTTTCATTTTGCAAATCCTAATACGCTCCTTTAATCCCTCAATATCGTCCACCGGGAAATAACTACACCCCCCAAGCTCGTAGCAAGCTCTCAACTCCCCCCTCAAGATAAGAATGGTACCCATACTTCAGCCTGGTAATTCCCTTCCACTACGAATATAAGATTCCCTAATTTCGAGATTTTGCCACAGATCCCACCAACCCAACCAGATCACTATTCCCAGGTGCCTCAGCCACCAACCTCCCCACAATTGAACAAAATGACTGTCGAGGCCTTTTTCCTGCAACAACTTTACATTCAACTTCCAATACCCCTTACACCTTCTTTGGCAACCCCTCCCAACCTATATCCACCAAAACACCCCCGTGATCAGAAAATACCACGTCCATTACCCTCACACTAGTGTTAAATACTGTCCTGGGCAAGTACAATCGATCGAGCCTAGCCGCATACCCATGCTTAATAAATGTGTGCTCCACCACCCTGCCTTCCCCAACATCGTCAATCCTACCCTGGATAACGATTCTCCCAATATTTCTCAAACAATCCTGCCCCCCTCGGTTCAAAATCCTGCTCCTTATCACACAGTTTCCAATCACCTTCTATCACAGTGACCCCCGGCAATCCAAGCAAATGTATACCAGAACGTCCCCCACGAATTTATTCTTTTACCCGTATATCTCCCTCTGCCGGGCCATACACACACACCAAAGTCATCTGTACCTGACCCCATAACCCATCCACCAAATCACCCTCCCCTCCCCCCTCACATCCTGAACCCAACGGCTAGTTTCTTCACCAAAAGGGCCCACACCTCCTTTCATCGACTGCATGCTCAACATAGACATTATATCCATCCACCTCAACTCATAACCCGGTCTATAATTTGCTCCGCAAGAACACTACTTTCAACATCATGACCACCAAAATATCCCCTAAACCACTCACACTTTCTCTGCACCCAAGCCTTTTATGTTCAATGTCAGCACTTAAAACCGACAAAGGGGTTTCCTCTTGACACTACGACTTATCACCTGATCTTTTCGTTGCACCCCTTTTCCCTCCCCCCCCCCCTTCTGGGCACACTTACCCAACCCCTGCCCCTGAGTGCCACTTGAACCTCTCCGCATGGCATCCGCCCATGTTTTCTTTCCCAGGCCTTTGTGCGGGCTTTAAGCAGGGTCGTCGGAATCAGAAAGCACTGCTGCGCGCTTTCGCGTCGTACCCTCGACCTGAAATAAGTCATCCAGTCCCGTGCCATGATGAACCTCCACCACCACAGTTTTTCACCAACAGGGCATCCTTATCGCACACTTCAGGCCAAACTGGCATCACCACGCCCTCCTCAACCCAGAACCCCCCCAAGATCCAGGCTTACCAAAAATCCTGGCAAGGACACTCATTGCCCAAAAATGTTCCAAACGTCGACTTTATCGACGTTTCAGCATCACTGCCACACTTCCACGATGACAATCCACATTTGTACAACGTCCAGGGAAGTGAGTCGCCCCCCCACGTAGCCCCTCCACTCCTTTTTTTTGGGCCCTCTTAACCCCTCACCCCTCAAACCTGCTGAGGCATTTCCCGAATAGGGTTGATTTGATCCTCCTCCTTTTCCTCCACATCACGTCGTTGCGCTGGTCCTTATCACCACGTCGTCTATCACATTGCCAGCCACGTGATCATACGCCCCACACAAAAGAAAAATGCGTCACTGTCCACATCACAAAACCTAGTTCTGAAATCTTCCTCCACCATACGATGGAATAGGTGTCTAGCGCCCATCTTGACAGAGTATTTAAACCCCCCCAGTACCCCCCCAAATAGGCCGGCTGACACCTTCCTCAGTGACCGTTGTATTGTGTTTATTTACACATAGCGAACAGGATGTAAAAATCATCCGCCTTGATGGCACTTTCCTGACAACCCAAGGAAATAGCTTCATACATCAGCACCTACCGCACAGCATGATTAACTGGTACGGCCATTCCGAAACTTTTTTCACCACGCCCCAACACATTCGCCCAGCTGAATTTTAAAAAACCTCTTCGTACCGTTCAGTGCAAGTCCACAAATCTCCTCATTGGGTACCGAGGATCTCTGATTATTGCAAGCAGAAAACTCCCTTGATGGGCCCCCTTTCAGCTCCACTGGTTAATTCAATGCAGACAGTATTTGGGACGACGCTGGGTAGCCTTTCCATGTTGTGAAAATAATCTGCCACCAGAAAACCCCCAGGGGGGAGAACCCCACACGAACTCTCCACCAGGGGTTTAGAGACGAATCCTAATCCACTTGAACATGAAAACGGTACAGGAAAAGGGGGAATAGGCTTGCACCACTTGACAGATGTGGCAACATCACACATGATCACGACAGTTTCCCCCACATTTACCAAGTGCAATGTTTCGCCAGCTTAACAAGTGTTTTCTTCACACCCAAATGTCCTCCTATATGAGACTATTGTGAGCAAAATCAATAGCTTGTTCACGAAATGTAGCTGGTAAAACTACAATGGTACTTGACTAGGTGGAAACACTGTCAGCTTTTTAACTTGCACGTACTTTTCTCCTAGGTACACCGTTACAGTAATAGAGACAATTGTCGAGAACCTGAATCACTTCACTCTCAGTTACTGCCATATCTCTGTCTTTCTAGAGACTGATCAACGAACCAATCCTTGATTAAATCTTGAGTTAGAATTTTAATGTCAGTTGTGTCTTGACTTGGCTAATGAATGGGGAAAAGTCATTGTCAATGACCCGATGCAGTGTATCCAATGAACAACATATTCAAACCCAAATCTTTATCATCAACTAACCAACAGTATGCAAGGATGGTTGTTATGAAAATGTGTTAATATCTGCCTCCTTGTGAGAAGCTCTCTCTAGCAAGACTGTTGACACTTTTCCCTCAAGACTTCCATCGTCTCAGTCCCCACAAGTGGCTTGTACAAACACTTTCATAGTAAAACTGTAAACGATAGCAAATATCAATTACAAATTACCTGATTGTTGGTCATGGGTATGCTTATTAACCGTAAGTTAAAATCCCTGATTTTTCCCACCCAGTATTGTGGCCTATCAAATATTACAAAAATAAAATTAATACCAATAATTTTGGTAAATTACAAGTTATCGAGTGGACTTTGTATTGATTGGGGGACTTGGTGACTTGAAAGGAAAGAGGGAGGGGTCTTTGGGGAAAACACATTTTGCAAAAATAATAGAATATTTTATAAACAGTAAGGGAAAGAAATTATAAACCCTGCACATTTTTCACCATTTTTAAATTATGGTTTCACAATTTTTTAATTTTGAGGAACAAAATTTTAAAATTGCTACCCTAAAAAACCCTAGAAATTTAATTTTCCAAAAAATGCCAACTACTGCTTTGGGTAAGCTCTTACAAGGAGCCCTTCTTGGGGGAAAATTTGGGAAGTCCTTAATTTTCCTTCACCTAAGCCAAATGGAAAGGGTTTAACAACTTTTCAATTCCTGGGGAAAGTTAAAGGGAAATTTTTAAATTCGAATGACCATAACAATTTTGGTACCTGTGACCCCCTGTTAAAAAACCCAAATTACATCATCTACAACCAGTGTTCCCAGATTTTTCCATGATTGATGTCTTCACATCAACTCCGCGGCAGCTGAAACAAAAAAATTTCTTGAAAGGTCAAATCAGCATCACATTTTAATACACAATTATTATATTATTCATATTAACACATGCTGAATTTAGTTTAAAATAATAAAATAGGAGAGGAGAGTTACTAAATGGGAGAGTTAAGATATTGGGAAGATGGAGGGAATATTTTGAGGAATTGTTAAATGTTGATGAAGATAGGGAAGCTGTGATTTTGTGTATAGGGCAAGGAGGATAACATCTTGTAGGAGTGAGGAAGAACCAGTTGTGAGTGTGGGGAAGTTCGTGAGGCAGTGGGTAGAATGAAAGGGGGTAAGGCAGCTGGGATTATGGGATGAAGATAGAAATGTTAAAAGCCCGGCGGGGACATAGTTTTGAGTGGTTGGTGCTATTGTTTAATAAATGTATGAGAGAGGGTAAGGTGCCCCAGGATTGGCAGAAAGCATGCATAGTTCCTTTGTATAAAGGCAAAGGGACAAAAGAAATTGCAAAAATTACAGAGGAATAAGTCTGTTGAGTATACCTGGTGAAGTGTAATGTAGAGTTATTACTGAAAGAATTAAGAGTAAGACAGAGAGTAGGATAGCAGATGAACAAGGAGACTTTAGGAAAAGGGGAAGGGGGTGTGTAGACCAAGTGTTTACAGTGAAACATAGGTGAACAGTATTAGATAAGGCTAAAGAATCTTTGGGTTTCCCCCTGAATGAACATCGAAACACCACCAACAGAGACGACTTAAGGTAACCTCTGCCCTCCACAGGACTCCACGGGACATTTGATGAATGGAATGAAGCCCGCTCGTCCTCACAGTACAAGATCTAAGACGCCGATGATGTCTGGAAGCCTCTCTAATCGCCACCACCGACAATATAGAATATAATTAGCTCATGATACTCAACCAGCAAAGCAACCACCTGCCTAACAACCCCAGGACTCACATGGCACCATTGTCTACCTGTCCTCAATCCCAATAGGGCCCATTCTTCAGGTCCAACATGTGTCACTCACTCCACTCTCCGCTTATATAAAACTGTCATTATTGCCTCGTGTCACCCGATGGAGTATTAAAGAGAATACAGTACACCGAGTACACTACCCTCTCACGAGATAGGCACATGGTTTCGCCCAAAGGATAAGATCACGATGTTCCACGACATACGGAGGGGCTCGGATTGGAAACGTGGGGCGGCAATTCCAACAAAGGAGTTGCGAGACCACTCCATGTCATCAGAGGGAAAAAAAGAGCCTGCCCACATTGTAGTAGATCTGACAGCTCCAGCCTGCAGCCAGCGAATATGGGAAAAGGGGAGGGAATAAACACCCCACCCCCCGTGAACCAAGAAAGATGGGTCACTGTGGACAACAACAAGAGCAACCCTCCGTCCAAGGAGCAGGTAAACCCCGCCCAACCGACCTGGCCCAAAATTTAAGGTGAAGTCTTATTGGGGAGCACAGACCCCGTTATGGGGGTGATTTCACACTCGAATCATGGCACAACTTGAGGTTCAAGATATGGTTCAACCTGAGGAGAACCAATGCTGACTCCTCTCAACAGGGAAATGTACACCACCTTGAAGAGAGCGTGGAGACAGACAGCTCCTTCACCTGGAGGAACTGGATTCTCGACAGGGTCACTAAGGGTGTAGTGATGGGGGACCCTGCTGATGATGCCCATCGATGCAGTAGCAGCTCAAACCCCAGTGTGGTGTCAGCTCAGCGTCTCAAGGCAAAGACAGCAGACAAAGCACCAACCCGGCAGGTCCTCATTTCAGCAAGTGATCTTCTGTCGAGAATCCAGTTCCTTCAGGTGAAGGAGCTGTCTGTCTCCATGACTCTCTTCAAGGTGGTGACATTTCCCGTTTAGAGATCAGATTGTTTTTCC
>NC_069404.1:40697139-40707139 GCF_026875155.1 Cherax quadricarinatus
AGGGGGAAAC
The DNA here is from genome assembly GCF_026875155.1 of Cherax quadricarinatus. Classification (NCBI taxonomy): domain Eukaryota; kingdom Metazoa; phylum Arthropoda; class Malacostraca; order Decapoda; family Parastacidae; genus Cherax; species Cherax quadricarinatus. Next base: position 40,697,150 of record NC_069404.1, read on the forward strand.
GATTTTTTCCCTTTCCCCGGGGGGTTGAAGAGGTTCTTTCTTTAAGAACTGACAGGATTCTAAAATTTAATTGCCTCAACCAAGGAAGCAAGAAAATTCTGTTTTGGAGTGGAATTGGACCTTTAACCCAGAAAAAGTTTTTAATTTGAGGGTTTTTAGGATTTAATGTACGAAAAAAGTTTTGGGTGTTGGTATGTTAAAGGAACCTTCAACCCAGCAAATTTGTTTTAACGAAGGGTTTTGAAGATCAATGTATTAAGAGAAACAAAATTAGAAGACAGGGAAACAAGCAGTTTTAAGGGACAACAATAATGTTGAAAAAAAGGACAAATTACAGACAAAAAACAATGTTGAAGACAAAGACAATTTAAAGAAACAAACAATGTTGAAGACAAAGACAATATTATAGACAAAAACAATGTTGAAGACAAAGACATATTATAGACAACAATAAAATTTTGAAGACAAAAAACAATATTAAGGACAACAATACAATGTTGAAGACAAAGACAATATTATAGACAACAATAAATTTTTGAAGACAAAGACAATATTATAGACAACAATAAATGTTTGAAGACAAAGACAATATTATAGACAACAATACAATGTTGAAGACAAGACAAATTATGGGACAACAATACAATTTTGAAGACAAAGACAATATTATAGACAACAATACAATGTTGAAGACAAAGACAATATTATAGACAACAATACAATGTTGAAGACAAAGACAATATTATAGACAACAATAAATGTTGAAGACAAAGACATATTATAGAAAAAATACAATGTTGAAGACAAAGACAATATTATAGACAAAAATCAATGTTAAAGACAAAGACAATATTATAGACCAAAATACAATGTTGAAAGGCAAAGACAATTTATAGACAACAATACAAATGTTGAAGACAAAGAAATATTATTAGACAACAATACAATGTTGTTAAAGACGAGACAATAGTATAAATAACAATAACAATGTTGAAGACAAAGATAATATTTAGACCCAAAGAATGTTGAATCAAAACCCATGAAAAAATGTTGAAGAAAAAAAAGACAATATCATAGACGACAACAAAAATGATCCGGGGCACAGCACAAGGTTTCATTTATTAAAAACATCTTAGTATCTGTTAGGGGGTTTGCACAAATTGTAAATCTAACTTTTTCCCTTTTTTTGTGGTAATATAAGTTCCCAAAAATATTAAATGAGTCTACGTCTAATATTGTTGTTTTCCCGACTTATTACTTAAAAATTACTTAAATCCAGAACCACGTAGTCAAGTTGTGTCTAGATTAGCCTAAAAATAAGTTTGTTGAATATATTTTTAAAATGCAATTATTATTATTCATTCAAATCGATGAAATTGATCCCATCTTACTAGGAAATCTGTTTATTTATTTGTTTCAATAATTACCTACAAAATTTTTTAAATTTTTGTATGTATAAATTAGCATTGTTGATGAATAAAACTTATTTGGGTTATACATGTTAGGGGAAAAACCTTGGAATAAATCCCGACAGGGGGTTTGAAAGAACTAAGCAAACACTATACAAAATTTATTAGAAACTTTTCGGTCCTGGGACCTTGATTTTTTCAACATACAGGGTGAAAGACATTATATATATTTAGGCGGAGAGGAGGTTGAGTGACTCGACCTGGGGAATGCATTTTTGATGAGGGGGGGTAGCAGAAATCAGTAAACCCTGTGTTTTGGGGGTTGGGGGTGCAAAGTTTCATGTTTGCCTTTTGTTTTTGAAATTTTGTTTTTCCAGTGTTGCGTTCTATAGTTCGGTGACGGCGATTGTGAGGCTTCTAGGCACCGCGGCGTCGAGGTTGGTTCGGGAGAACGGTTGTGCCCTTTCAGTTCATCAAATGCCCCGGGGAGTCCTGTGGAGGACACGGGCGTACCTTACATCGTCTCTTTTGAAGCATTTCGATGCTTTCAGGGGGATGCGGATCTCTGCCGTCTCCCTACATTTTTCTTGGGGCAGAACCCAAGGGGATAGTTAGACGCCGCTGTAGAAGTTTGAGGGGTGGGGCTGCGTTTTTGTAGGAGGTCTTTTGATAGTGATGTGTTTTTGGTGGGAAAAATTGATGTTACTCATGCAAGTGCCCGGCGAGTATTTTGTGGCAACATCACCGCATGGGGGCACTATGAAATTTCTTAGGGGGGTGTTCCCTGGGCGGTTTGTTGAGGATGCTTTTTTCCTTGGTCTGCAAAAAATATTCTTTGTTTTCTTACGTGTTTTCTAAACCATACTATTAGTAAATAAAGCTGGCGGTCTCTTACCGTAGTCACCCCCCGTTTAAAATGACTTTTTTTTGCTTCCCGTTTCGTGCTTAGAGAATTTTTTTTTCCTTTTGTTACTTAATTAAATTTTAATTATTCGTGTGTTAGCTCCCGTTTATATTGGCTTTCTTTTATCACTCCATTATTTTTAAAAATTAACCCGGGAACACCTTCATTGTGAGTTTCTTCATCCCTGACTTTACACCAAAAAAAATGACGTTTTGTTTAGACTGTAGACCTAGTCTAGAGCCCCGGCAGTACTGTATAGATTTTTGAGTTGGCATGGTTCCTTATGCCTTTACCCATCCTCTCCCCCTCTCTCTCTCTTCTCCCCCTTCTCCTCTCCCCTTCTCTTTTTCCCCTCTCTCCTCCTCCCCTCCCTCCCCCCTCTCCCCCCCCCTTTCCCCCCTTCTTTTTTTTTACACGGTTTGACAAGGTTAAGGATCCCTAGTTTTTTTGATAAGCTATTTTACAGGTTAAAAACTGTCAATCTTGATCACATCCCACAACAAGCAAAATCGAAGGGGAAACTTTTTCTAAAACCCGAACACAAGAAAAATTTATTAACCCCCTTGGATCAAGGGTATAAAAATTTACGACCAGGGGACAAAAAAAATTTAATGTGATTTAATTTTACCACTATTGAGAGTGTTTCACAATCAAGTGGGCCGGATGGGAACAAAGACCCTCCACTATAAATAACAAAAAAACCCAATGTAAATACTTAATGCCACACTGCGCAATCTAACACTGCAGCTAGGGGATTGGTAAAGCATACCGTAAGTAAACCCCAACCCTGCTCAAAATTTCCAAGCTGCCTAACAAATCAAGGAAAAAAAAGGGAAAGAATTTAGGCAACAGGAATGGGAAAGTTTTTAGGGTTAAATAGGTCCACCCCTTTGGTTTGGTTGGGAAAGGTATAAATAAAAAACCAGGAAAAAGAGGAAATGCGCTAAAAACCCTTTCCCTTGAAAAAGAAAATGCCTTAAATGACTGGTCCAAAACATCCGGGCATAAAAGCCTTCCCCTCATTTAAAAAAAATTTTAAGAGTACTTCTGAAGAAATTTTAAAACGATTAAATTTTATGAGCCAAAATATTGAGGGGTTTTTGGCCTCTTTACCGAGTATGAATTAGATAATGCTTTAAAACCAAAAGGTCGATCAACTGCTCCTGGAGAGATGGTATAACCTATGATATTCTCAAACCTAAGGACGGCTTAAAAAAAACCTTTTTTGGCACTGTAAAATCCATTACTAGAGGGGTTCTTCCACTTCCTGGCCCAAATAGTCTCATTGTCCCTTTTCCCTAACCCCCAACACCCGATAATTTAGGCCGATCTCCTTACTGTTTTCTTTGAAAAATTTTTTGAAAAAATTGATGTTAACGACTGACACAGAATCAGCACAACTTTCCCCCACCTTAGGGGTTAAAATAAAAGGGAAAAAGTGTGCAGAACTGTATTTCCCCTTTCTCACTGCAACACCTCTACTAGTTTTACCATTTCTTGACCCAAAATCTGATTTGATTTGAAAACAAACCGTTAACTCATGAACAGCCAAAATAAATATTGGTGGGCTTATCTGGGATAATAGGATCCCTGTCAAATAAGTTTCCCCTCTGTCCTTTACCAAGGCTTCAGAAGTGATTTCAAAGAAATGTCTTTAGGAAAAACCGGCAGGGGGGAGTTTTAGCCATGCTTTTTTAAATTCTGATAATGCTCTCCTAATCTTCCCCTCCCTCCCCAAACATATAGTTTTAAAGCTTTGCTGATAAAATTTCATGTCCATACAACGGGGCTAGAAGATGAATCCCATTCTTAATGAAGTTAAAGAAATTTTTGAATCGCTAGGCCTCTAAAATCTTCCTCTAAAAACAAAAAATATTAACAAGCAAACAATCCCCCACCCATCTATTTTTCAGGGTGAAAAAATTACTCTTAAAACTTTCAGATACTTGGTTAATGAAAACCCTTTTCAAAACCCCTATACCACAAATAAACAAAAAATTAAAAAGGCTAAATGCTCTCAAAGCTGTTGTGGCTACAATCCCAAATTGGTGCTAATGGAGAATCGTGAAATGAGTACATAGCCTTGTTTTGGGCCTTTAAATTTTTTGCTGCTCCCATGTTGATATTTGCTAGGAAATTCCTCCACCCTTGGATTTATGCAAAATGAAGCCTCAGGACTATCTTGGGTGTCCCCGACTACAAATGTTTTTAACATAGGGAAGGGCTTGGTATTTCAGAACATGATGGAATTTTTGAAAAATTTAAACTGTATCGGGTTTTAAAGTTGGAAACGAAAAACCAACACTGCAAAAAGTGAAACTTACCAATGTCTAGGGTAAAAACCAAGATCTAATGGATTGTGAAAACTGCATTCATTAAATTTTATAACCGCATGAAACTGTATCCCCTGTAGGGAACAGAGCATTCAACCCCTCCATGGAAGATGTGTTTTTTTAATATCAATACCTACAAGTCCCTCCCAAGAAGCTCTTGCTAATAATCCCTTCCTTTAAAACCTTTTAGAGCAAAGCTCAAGAAAATTTTTTTCGCCTGCTGGTGTAAAAAATTTCAAAGTTTTATACCGATGGATCTAAACAGGGTCTTCTGGGAGGGCTGCATCTGCTCTTGTTGCCACCTCCCAGTTAAGAACGATAATAAATTTGTTGAGTTGGCATAAAATTAACAACTGGCTTACCTGCAAAAGAATTGTTTGCAAAACCAATGGCGTAAAACTAACCTTGACACTGAGCTTGACTCCACATTTTGATTCTATGTCCATTGAAGGCTCTTGGGTCAAATTTAAAGACTCCAACAACAGCTCATTGGGGGAAACCCGGATAGATACTCAAAAATTGGGGCAAAGGGAAATTAAAATACAAAGAAGGATCCCCTCACCATTGGATTACTCCTTCTGATAAAATTGATATGTTACCAAGAAGATATCCGAAGGGGAAAGTAAATAAACTTTGGGATAACTGTGTCTGCATTGGAAAAAATTAGGGAGAAATAAATAATGAAGAGACTGTTATAGGGAAAGCAGTTAGAAGCCCATAGATCATAATCCACTATGATAACATGCCCCTAGAAAAGTATTTTTATGGAGCAACTTGCAAAGTAAAAGACTGACTGATGTTGTAGTGGCCAGGCTTAGGCTTTGGGTTACAAGTACTCTGGCAGTTTGGGGAGACACACAGATATGATCAAACAAAAAGTAAAAATTTTGTGATAGACATATGGTCACTCTTTTGAACACTAGGCTTAATTTTCCACTTATTTAGGAAACAGAACGACATATAATAACCTAGGACTTCAAGATTCTTATTAATAAAAAATAAGATACCAATTACTAAGCAAATTTCCTAAATTTGCTTTAACAGATAAGTGAATATAGATAGTAGATAAAATCCATATGTATTCCTTTTAAACCCTTTTGGGGGTCTAGTTCCTGGGCCTTTGTTATCCACATGCTCTCGCGCTACCGCCCACGGGAGGGATATGGGGGCCAAATAAACTAGCCACTTGGGGTGGAAAAATCTAACAAAGGATTCCTAATTTTATTGGTCTAAGGCTGTTCCCAAACATCAGCTCATTTGAAAGCATTTTTATTGCATTAGACATACAGTAGCAGCGGGATGAAGTTGGACCATCTGTGGGCCACTTTTCATTGATCAACTGTTTTATATCGTTGACTGAAAAATGCTGTAACGAATTGTTCCATATCGAGTCATCCGGGGGTATTATGATCTCAGATGGAGGATGTTCTGGGGGAAAGTACGCCGGTGAAGTTTGTTCTTTCTGCCCGTCTTGGGTATAAAACTTGTTTCACGTGTCCCGGTGGATCCCCAAGTTGGGACTTTTACAATATTGGCCTTTCCAAAATAAGGCCACCCACACCCCTCCTGTTTTTAAAGGCTCGCTAAAATGACAGATCTTCCGGTTTGGTCCAGGCGAGAGATGAGCCCTTTTGCTCTTTTCTCTACCCCCAAAGCATCGCAGATGAAAGGGGGCAGGCGAACCAAGAAAGGGGAGCATACCAAGGTGTGAGCGTACTTGTGCCTCGTAAAAAAATCTTGAAACCCCACGCAAGCAAGCGAGATACGGCAATGCTGAAAGCTTCCGGGCTCCCCTTTTTGAAGTTTATAACGTGATTTTTCATGGTCAGTTTGGAGTCAATTCCCCCAAAAGGATATAATTTCTTCCCCGGTGCCAAACCCCCCCTCCATCCTACTACTGCACAGGCTTTACCCTCTTGGTGCCTAGAGGTCATCATCAATTGTGTTTTCTCGGGTGAAAAAGTTACTTACCACTATTTCCCCAAGCTGATACGCTCTGAGCTGGTTTGTTAGCTTAGAGCAGCTGGCATTTTTTCTCTTGGAAAATGAATGCAGGTACAGTCTCTGCATATGCAGGGGATTCTGGATGAGACGAAGGTCATTGAAGTGACATTCCTAACAATGGCCCCAGAACTTTTCGTGGAACCTTGCCCCCCGAAGGATGTCTCAAGGAGATTGCCTTTTGGGCAGGATTGCCTGGTCGAGTTCTGTTTTCTCTTTCTCTTCTTTTGTGAACAGGGACTACTTGGCCTTTTCCAAAAAGGGGGGCCCATTTACACGTAAGGCAGTGCCGAAAGAGGAGTTAGAGGTCTTCTAGTTTTGGTCTGCACATTTTCCAGCAATCTTGGGTCAACTTGCCGGGGCCCCCACCCTTTTCTTGGTCAAGCAGTTTAAAAAGGAAGTGTTCTCTTCCCCCCTTATTGTCACCACGACTTTTTGACACATCTTGCAGCCAGCCAAGGGAGAGCCCTTGCTGGATCAAAAATTTCCCTTTTGGTGCAAAGGGTTGGGCAAAAGGTCCGCTTCTCTTGATGCAGTGATGTGGTTCCTCCATCTCTCTCTCTCTCCTCTCTCCTCCTCTCTTTTCTCCTTCTCTCTCTTCTCTCCCCTCCTTTTTTCCCACGGTTTGAGGTTAAGGTTTTCTAATTTATTGACAAGCTAAGCTTTTACCTTATCATTATTGAAGCTTTTTATTGTTAGAAACAAAATAGGAACGGTGAATTTGGAGCCACCCGGGGCCAGCATTTTCATCTGGAAACGACTTTTCTCGTGAATCAAATGCTGACTGTTTTCTTAATGATACCTGAGGATAAATGTCTTAGTGAAGTGATGTTCTAGGAAGGTACACCCCAGAGTAAATTTTGCTGCTTTTCCCCGTCTTGGGTTAGAAGCTTGCTTACGCTGTCCTCAAGTAGATCCAAGGTAGTACTTTGATAATATTGGCCTTTAATAAATAAGGGCCCCCCCATCTACCTGTTTTTTAAGGCTCTGCTGAAAGACAGATTATAAGGATTGGACCAGGCGGGGGATGGCTTTTTGCTCTGTTCCAAATCTGTCAAGCAGTCGCAATGAGAAGGGGGGAGGGAACCAAAAAAGTGGAGCTTATCAAGATGTGGCGTACTTTGCCTCATACAGTCTTTTCAAAAACCCTTCTCCGCAGGCGAATTCGTGTAGTGCTGTAAAATTCCTGGCTCCTTGTTTGCAAAAATTAAATTGGTTTTTCATGGTCAGTTTGGAGTCAAATTTCATCCCAAGGATGTCCCTTCTCCCGGGGCCCCAAAACCCTCCCACCCATCCTTCTAAATGCACAGGCTTCCTCAATGTGCCTAGAGATCATCATATTTTGGGTTTTTTCATTGCAAATGTTTCTTCCATCTATTGCACGCTGATATACCCCCTTAGCTGGTGGTGTGTAGCTTAGACAAAGGCATTTCTTCTCTTGATAAGTGAATGTCAGTGGGACAGCCATCTGCATATGCTGGGGTTCTGGGGGAGATGAAGAAGGTCATTGAAAAACATTCCAAAACAATGGTCCAAAAATTCCTTGGGAACCCCCCAATAGGATTCTTGCGATTCTGTTCCAAAAGGGAACCCCCAGGCACAACAAAACCCAAAACAAACTCTCATGAAAATTCCCCGTGTCCGCTAAACCCTTTACAAAAATTCAAAGTAGTAAAGGCCCTAAAATCTGGAAACAGCCTACCTGAAAATTCTAAAACGCGACCATTCCCTCACCTTCAAAACTACCATCAGAAAACATCTTTTCTCCCTGATACACCCTGTCAACTAATTTAAAAAGAAAACCACCTGGTGGTTAAAACTTACACCACTCACCCCTTTTAAACCAAAACGAAAACTAACTCAATCTCAAAATAAGATCTTTAAATAGTCATAATTGGCTGTGATACTCCAATACTGAAAAATGATAGTGCCAAAACAAAAGCATTTCACATTCTAAAAATCACAAACTAGTACTTAGTCACTTAGCCATAAAAACAACTTACCCCTAATTTTTTAAAATTTTAAAATAAGTTTAATTTTTTCTCCCCAATGCCTACCAAGCTAGGTTTTCGTGGACACTCTTTTAAATTTTTATTTTCTACATGAAAACCCACAATAACCAAACTCTTAAACTCGCATTGTAACCCTTTTAGAGAATAAAATTTGAATTTGAATTTGAATTTTGAGATCTACCATGAAGGGAAAACATGAGGGACATAGGTAAGCCGCAATTCCCAGTGCTTGCAGTTTTGCTAAGAGGGCCCCGGTGGCCCAAACCCCGGGCAAAGCACCCGCAATGTCCAGTGCTACCACACAGTGCTTTGGATTTCCAGTCCCGTCCACTTAGTGGGGAGGTTTAAAAAACTATCAGCAGCAAGTAACCTTTTCCTGAAGCCCTATTGACGTACAAATAGTGATGATAGTCAAAAACCTGTCTTTGTCTTGAATTTTGTCACAAAGATCTTAACCCGTGATTGACAGGGGTGCCCCCCTGGTCTTGACTTATTTCTGCTCTCTCTTCTTTTGGAAAAAGGGACTACATTTTCCCCTTTTCAAAAGAGAAGGCCCCTTTCACTGTACTAGGCATGCTGAAAGAGCGAGTTAGAGGTGCTTCTACTGGTCTGCCATCTTTCAAAAATTTGGGGCCAACTTTCTGGGCCCACGCCCCCCCTTTTCGGTCAAGCGAAAGAAGGAAATGCACCTTTCCCCGCCATAGCCCACGACAGTTTTGACACGTTCTTGCAGTTTCCCAAGGGGGGTCCTTTGCTGGATCAGGAACTTTCTTTTGGTACAAAGTGTTCGGCAAAGAGGTCCGCTTTCTCTTGAGTACAGTAATTGGTCCCCATTCTGTCGATATAGGGTGGAATGAGTTCATCAGGCAAACAACCTTGTCTATCCTTGACAAGGGGCCCCAGGTTTTGGAGCCTACCTCCCCATGCAGCTTTTTTTTTTGTGTCCATTTACCTTTGCGACGCCCACTTTAACTCACCCATATGCCCGCAGCTTTTTGTGCAATTCCTTTATATGTTTTTTTGAAATTTTTCCCTTATACCTTCGCCAGCTTTGTATTTAGCATAGCACCTCTCTCAAAAAAACCAAAAAAATGTTTGTAGGCTTCGTCCATACTCCCGGGGTGGGGAAAATGTTTTTTTTGATTTTAAGGATTTTCCCATGAGGTTTTCACTTGGTTTGTCAAAACCTCTTGGAAAGAGCTTCCCAACGGGTCGCGAGCTCAAGCAAAGGGCTGGCCAATTCCTCTTTCCTACACCCAGGATTTTAAGTGTCGTAAAAAAAACCTTGTGGTCAGATACCCAAACAAGCCGAGGGGCTACAAGTGACTTAC
>NC_069404.1:40712139-40714756 GCF_026875155.1 Cherax quadricarinatus
AACACACCTCACCATCACATATGAAGGGTCGAGAACACACCTCACCATCACATATGAAGGGTCGAGAACACAACTCACCATCACATATGAAGGGTCGAGAACACACCTCACCACACATATAAGGGGTTCGAGAACACACCTCACCATCACAATGAAGGGTCGAGAACACACCTCACCATCACATATGAAGGGTCGAGAACACACCTCACCATCACATATGAAGGGTCGAGAACACACCTCACCATCACATATGAAGGTCGAGAACACACCTCACCATCACATATGAAGGGTCGAGAACACACCTCACCACACATATGAAGGGTCGAGAACACACTTCACCATCACATATGAAGGGTCGAGAACACACCTCACCATCACATATGAAGGGTCGAGAACACACATCACCATCACATATGAAGGGTCGAGAACACACCTCACCATCACATATGAAGGGCGAGAACAACCCACCATCACATATGAAGGGTCGAGAACACAAACTCACCATCACATATGAAGGGTCGAGAACACACCTCACCATCCCCATATGAAGGGGGGAGAACACAACTCACCATCACATATGAAGGTCGAGAACACCCCTCACCATCACATATGAAGGGATCGAGAACACACCTCACCACACATTGAAGGGTCGAGAACACACCTCACCATCACATATGAAGGGTCGAGAACACACCTCACCATCACATATGAAGGGTCGAGAACACACCTCACCATCACATATGAAGGGTCGAGAACACACCTCACCATCACATATGAAGGGCGAGAACACACCTCACCATCACATATGAAGGGTCGAGAACACACCTCACCATCACGTATGAAGGGTCGAGAACACACCTCACCATCACGTATGAAGGGTCGAGAACACACCTCACCATCACATATGAAGGGTCGAGAACACACACTCACCATCACGTATAAAGGGGTCGAGAACACACCTCACCATCACATATGAAGGGTCGAGAACACACCTCCCATCACATGTGAAGGGTCGAGAACACACCTCACCATCACATATGAAGGGTCGAGAACACACCTCACCATCACATATGAAGGTCGAGAACACACCTCCCATCACTATGAAGGTCGAGAACACACCTCACCATCACATATGAAGGGTCGAAAAACACACCTCACCATCACAAATGAAGGGTCGAGAACACACCTCCCCATCACATATGAAGGTCGAGAACACACCTCACCATCACATATGAAGGGTCGAGAACACACCTCACCATCACATAGAAGGGTCGAAAACCCACACCTCACCATCACATATGAAGGGTCGAGAACACACCTCACCATCACATATAAGGGTCGAGAACACAACTCACCATCACATATGAAGGGTCGAGAAACACCTCACCATCACATATGAAGGCAGAACACAACTCACCATCACATATGAAGGTCGAGAACACACCTCACCATCACATATGAAGGATCGAGAAAAACACCTCACCATCACATATAAAGGGGTCGAGAACACACCTCACCATCACCATTTGAAGGGCGAGAACACACCTCACCATCACATATGAAGGGTCGAGAACACACCTCACCACAATATGAAGGGTCGAGAACACACCTCCCCAAATCACATAGAAGGGTCGAGAACACACATCACCATCACATATGAAGGGTCGAGAACACACCTCACCAAACACGTATGAAGGCGAGAACACACCTCACCATCACGTATAAAGGGGTCGAGAACACACCTCACCATCACAAATGAAGGGTCGAGAACAACCCACCATCACGTATGAAGGGTCGAGAACACACCTCACCATCACATACGAAGGGTCGAGAACACACCTCCCATCACATGTGAAGGGTCCCGAGAACACACCTCACCATCACATATGAAGGGTCGGAAACACCTCACCATCACATATGAAGGGTCGAGAAACACCTCACCATCACATATGAAGGGTCGAGAACACACCTCACCACACATATGAAGGGTCGAGAACACACCTCACCATCAAAAATGAAGGGTCGAGAACACACCTCACCATCACAAATGAAGGGTCGAGAACACACCCACCATCAAAATATAAAGGGTTCGAGAACACACCTCACCATCACATATGAAGGGTCGAGAACACACCTCACCATCACATATGAAGGGTCGAGAACACACCTCACCATCACATATGAAGGGTCGAGAACACACCTCACCATCACATCCCACAAGAAAGCAACACCTGTCGTGCGACCACACCTGACTCATAAGGAGGAACACTGATGCATTGTTTTCATAGTTCCTTGATAATGTGAAAAATCACGAAAGCGCTTTGAGTTTCACTATTCTTTCCTAGAGGCCATTTCCTAGTGGAACTGTTCTGGGTACCCTCATCTTCAGGGAAAACTCAAGGTTCTCCCTGAAACTGTTTGAAAATTTTCTTCTACCACCCCCTCTATTTTATAAACACTTTATTTAAAGGCAAAATACATTGACAAAATACACTGACAAAAATACAATAGGGCGTAGAACAACATGGATAACAACTCAGAGCTACATCTCGAAAACTTCGTCCAGCACCCGAGTGGTGGGCCGCGTGACCAGAATGCTGCAGGCATTTCCTCTCTG
>NC_069404.1:40715256-40740269 GCF_026875155.1 Cherax quadricarinatus
AAAAAAACCTTTGGGGTGACCAAACACCGAGCACATCCCCGGGAGGCACACAAAACCAAATAACCGCGCAGCATAGGGGCGCCTGCAAACCTGAAATAGCGTTCCGATACCTTAAAAAGGGAATCGTTCAAGATACTTCCGTATTTTAGGCCCAAACTGGAGATGCAGCACCACCCCTGGAACCCACACCTGGTAAACCGTCAAGAAGTAGAAAAGTACAAGGTTTGCAAAAGCTACCCCAGACTAAAGGGAAGTCGTACAGGAAATTTTAAGGGGAAATCGGACTGACGACGTGGGGACAAAAGGGGTCAGGGGACTGTAACGACATACAAATACTGGGGGGAAATAGACAAGGGTGGACAGAATAGGATGTTCCAGAGAGGGGACACAGGGACAAGGGTCCAACTGAAGCTGAAGACTCAGACGAGTACGGGGACTTTTGGGAAAGTATTTCTTCAGTCAAAGTTTCAGCAAGTGGAATGCCTAAAGGAAGAGGAGGCGGGAAACCATACAAGTTTTAAGAAGGGGTAGACAAAGCCAGGAAGCAGAGAGAAGAGGATCCAGTAGCTCAGTGAAGAGGCGGGGCCGGGAGCTGAGCCCTCGACCCCTGCAACCACAATTGGGTAGTAAAATTTGGGTGGTAACACACACACACACACACCACAAAAACCACACACACACACGGGGGCATGACCAGAGAAGACACAGCATATAAAGCTGCGAGGCCGAATAGGAAGGAAAGGAGTTATGAATATGCTAAGGTCTATCACCTGCCAAGGGGGGCCAAAGGGGAGTGAAAGGGAAAACAGCTGGGTGAAGGGAGAGGGTGATAGATCGAATGCGGGGCACAACCATCTATCAGAGCCACTGGAAAAAACAAGGGGGAAAAATGCCACAAAAGGGAGGGTCCAAGTCACGAGGGGAGGGAATGGAGGAGGAAAGGGAAAATCAGGTTTACATGGGCTTCAGGGAGAGAGGAAAACACCACTGAAAAGGGAGCAGAAGAAAGAAAGTAGATTGAAAAATCATCACGGAAATAGGTGAAAGATGGGACGAGATGAAATTTTCAAGAATAGAGGGGGACTCAAGGGGAAAAACCCACGATCAAGCTGATCTCAGGACAAACTGCAGGACAGAATCCCCCCCAAGAAAACCACGGTTTAAATACCGGAAGAGTACAAGAGGTGTTCCTAGACAGAACAGAACCAAAAAGAGAACAGCAGCGAGGGAGAGGGCAAAAAAGCGAAAGGGCTAGGAAAGGAGACAAGGATGGGAAACCCGCAAACAGAACACAAGGGCAAGCACACACACAACTATTCTCAGAACCCCACAAACCATCACACCATCCAAACCACACCAACCATACCCACACCCCCCCAACACCGGCCAAAGAATCCCACAGTATCTACCCGGTCTCCCCCCCCACAGGCCCCTCAAACCACAGTGTTTAAAGGAAACTGAAAAATGGTAACAAACACTGATGGGAAAAAACAAATAAGTGAGGATGGGAGGGAAAAAGAAAAGAGGGTCACCGGACATCATCATCACAGAAAACCCGTTACAGGATGATAACGATGCCATCCCCTTCCAAAGGATACCAAATCCTGAGGAAAAACAAGGGAAACAGGGGGGTGGAGGGCATTGCTGATCAAAAATCGTGGAAATTTTTATGAGCGGGAAAAGGGGACACAAGAAGAAATGATAACATAGCGGGATCGCTTCACCTGGGGGTCCCCAAGGGCAAAAGCAGTGATGTATAAAACACCAAAAACAGCAGGAGGCCAAGGGAAGAGTACACGAAGCAAAGAGTATGGTTACACACGGCGCAGTGCCAGAAGAGCTCAGCATGCAGGCAAAGCTCCTGATCATGGGTGACTTTAACCACAAGGACCGATTGGAGAACTTGGAAAACCCCATGGGGGGCCCAAAATACATGGGGGGGCTAAGATGATGGAGGGGGTACTGGAAAACTTATTACCACACGTAAGGGGCACTAAAAAGAGAAGGAAGGATGAACCGCAAGGCTGGCTTAGTATTCACCTTTAATGCAGATATCGGGACATCACATATGAAAGCCCCCCCTTGGGGGCCCGCGACCATGGGTTTTAACTTCGAATACACAGTAAGCACAAATGGAGGGGAAGCAGGAAGGCCAAGGGCGAATGAAGCCAAACTACAAGAAAGGGGGCTACACGAAATGAGGAACTTCCTGAAAGGGGTTCAGTGGGACGAGAACTGGAGGAAGCCATTAATGAATATGGAAAAATGGGAAAGAACAAAATGCAAGGAGGGTGAGGGGAAGTTTATACCCAAAGGGGAACAGGGAAAATGAAAAAGCCAGGATAGCCCCTGGTTACCCAAAGGGGCAGGGGGGGCAAAAAAATGTGCAGGGAATGGGAAAAATACAGAAGGCAAAGGACCCCGGAAAAAGGAGAGCATCGTAGAGCCAAAAAAATATGTTAAGGAAGGAAGGAGGGGAGACAACAAAAATACCGTAAATAAAAGAGGAAACTAAATCAACAAGTGTAGTCATAGGGCCCGGGCCCAACAACCACCCCACTCACCACCGCTCAAGGCGACACCACAACAATAACAACAAAAATGGGTCCACCAGCCCATCCCCCCTCCTTCCCCGGGTTCAAAACCCACCAAATAGCTTTCAGGTTACCAACGATCCCGATACCCCAAAAAAAATCATCTCCCAAATTATTATTGAAAATAAAACTTCGAGAACGCTAACAAAACAAGACACCAGGATGACACAACTCGAGAACAAAATCCTCATCTTGAACAAAAGTTATCAACCCAGGAATGACTAACTGGACAAGACCACCCAAAAGCAGTCAAGATCCATACCCAACAAATAATATCTCTTAATAAAAAGGTAAAAGAAGCATAAAAGAAGGGGAAAACAACTTAGATAATTTTTCGTGACTACTTTGCTCTCCAAGAAGATAAAACTGAGCAAGATAAACTATGGGACCAGAAATAGTTATCATCCATTTTTTTTCCCCTTTGATATAAACCAAACAAACAGTAAGAAATTACTCTCGATTATAAAGGACCAAACAAGTGTTTTTGTCCAAGTCAGAAAAAATAGAAGCCAGGTTATAGGATCCCATGGTAGAAAAAGTTTATGCTTAGTTTCCACCACATACGGGAAAAAAAGATTTAATTATTGCTTTTTAAAAGAAAAGAAAGAGGTAAACAAAAACGATGCTTACCAAAAAACGCAGAACCCCCTTTAAGATCAGAAAACTTAAGCGGGAATAAGACACAAAACCCCAAATGTTTCCCACACGAGATGGGAAAATTCTTGTTGGGAAAACAAATGTGGTAAACTTACAAAATAACAAGAAATGATCTATCCATTTCCAGGGTTACTAATCTTACAGAGAATAACAAACAATTCCAACCAAAACCCACGAGTGAAAATGTTTTGCCCTTATTTTCAAATTTCATTGTACAATCTCTTTGTAATTAAAAAATAAACTACCCATTTTGTGATTTTACAGTAACATAAGTCACTTAAAGTAATTTTTCTTATTTACTATTGTTTGCTTAAACTTTAGCTAATTGAATTTTCCCTTTTCCATAAATTACCTCATATTTTTAAATACATCAAATAATTACTTACAAAATTAATAATTACATTTTTACTATAATTTAAATTTTACTCAAACATTTTTGACATTTAATGACCATTACTTGTCTAATTATTTTACCTGTTTTAATCCCACTTTTATACTTAGGTCTCTTAATTCCCTTTGGGCGCCATAAACCTCTAGTATAACTACCATGAAAATTTTGAAAAAAATAAACATTAATTTTTCATTTTTTTGTAATCATTTTTACTTACTAAATTTATTAAACCCCAAATTTTTACTACCAGTAATTTTTATTTTTGTACTTTAAACTTTATTTTATACTTCCCATAACTTTTTTTGCCAAAATTTTTCAAGTTTGTATTTAAACCCCAACCTTTATATTATCCTTCGTACCTTGTACCTTGTACCTTCTACCTGTCTCCCTTTACCATTTTACTATCATATTATAACCAAGACATTACCTTGTTATTTTTTTACTATTTTTCTTTTGGTATTTTTAATTTGGAAATTTATATTTGTCAATTAAATCTAGTTATACCTGATCTTGTAAACAACCTATCCGACTCTAGTGCAATTGCAATACCATTTCAATTTGTATTTTTATATTAAATTTTAATTAAATTTCCAACTCTAAGATTTTTTCATACTTAGTGACTAAAAATTGTGTGAAATTTGATATTTTAATTTATATTATTTTAAAGGGCCTTAACTATCTTTTGCAAACTAGTACCAACTACCTCATAACTTTTTTTCTACTTTTTTTATTTTTTTGCTCCCTTAATTTGAAATTTTTTATCTTGTAAATTTAAACTAGTTATACCAAATTCTTGAAAACCCTTTATAAAAACCCCTTTAGTGCAATTAAAATTTGAGAGTCTGTGCCTTTTTATATTAATAGATTAAACTATTTGTACTATAGTAAAACCCAAAATTTCTTTTAATTGACCAATTGAAATTTACTGGGAAGACGGTGCTTTTTTTTAATTTGTATTGTTATATAATAGATTAAATCTAGTTGAAACTAAGCTCTTTCTAGCTCAAAACATAGACCCACAAAAGCCCATTATAAAAACCTTAGTGCAATTATTTGATTACCACTTTATTTTTCACCACAACTTAAAGCCCCTTTTAAATTAAATTTTAATTTTATAATTAAAATTTTAAAAAATTCCCTTTAAAGTACACCTACTATCATTTTTCCCAAGCCCATTTTTTTATCACACTTTTTTTGTTCACCCCAAAAATTATTTTGCCCCTTTTATTTTGTCTCCTTTATTTTAGCTTTAAAAAAACTACCTTACTCATTATTTTTACATTTGTTAAATAATTCAGGTGCTTTTTTTTTTTAGCTTTAGAATATTATTTATTTTTTATTTAAATTTTCAACTATAGTTTCACTACAATCTTATGATTCAAGCTTTGATCCAAACCCAACCTCTTTTTAATGACTTAAATGATTCAAACGTTATTTTAATTACTACACAGCAGAACAATCAAGGCATTTCCCCAGCCAACAACAACAAACTATCTTAAACTACAATACAGATCTTAAGCAAGCATTATAACCCCTAGCATTACTAAATTCCTTGCATGCCAATAGTCCACATTACACTAACTGAAACCGGGGCTAAAGCCTGATACTACGAGTCAACCCATTCCTTTTTTACACAGCCATACCAAAGTGGGCCAGACCAACAAGGGGGGTGGCACTGTTATATACACTAAACCCAACTAGAATGTATCAAAAATACTTGCAAAAGGGATAACATGGGGAATAAAAAGCTAAATTCAAATCCAAATACCTACAAAAACCTCTCACATGATAAAATTACAGATTTCCAAAAATAAACATTAGCCAATTTAGCCCAAACCAGAAGTATGAAAACGATGCAGCTAAACAAAGATCACTTAACCTCGGTGACTTCAATATAAATCCCTGCAAAAAAAACCAGGACCCACACTTACTAATTCACAAACACAAGAAACTGTATTTTGCACCAACAGTAACAAAACCTACAAGATTTCAGGACAGTGTTTCCCTACTGACCACATCTGGACCAACACCAACCCCTTTAAAACGGGCATAATTACGAAAACCACAACCACACCCACTTTCCCCATAACAACTCTTGGTATAAAACCCCCAAAACACTACAAAGTCACCTTCAACTTTACAAAGAGGGAGCCATTAAAAACTTTACAAAAGCATAACAAACATTTACTGGCCACGAGCTAGAAAACTATACATAATTGACAAAGTTTTTAATAATTTTTTTAAAAAAAACCCAAAACCTTTATAACAACACGCCCTAAAAAAACTAAACAGATGCAGCTAAGAGACTGAAAATCCCTGGCTAACACCCCACATTCCAAATCCCTAAAATACAAAAAACCGATATAAAAAAATACGAAGGGTCACAATCCAGGACCAAACAAAACGTTCTCGTCAACCTAACCACCTGATAAAAGGGCAAAAAAAAGTATTAGAAACAATTATCCAACTTCGAGGTGATATAAAAAAACCCGGAAGCCCTATCAGAAATTCGGAACAAAAAAATACACGACATAGCGAAAAAAAATTTTGCAAAACAGATGAACCCCAACTACCACCAAAAGAAAAAGCAAAAAACTCAAAGATTTTTTCTCCACTAAGGCAAAACCTTTCCAATAAAAACCCAACCGATACCCCACCAAATGACTACCCACGCAATACCCGAAAAACTGTTCCTAGCTCCGACTAACCCCTACAAGTCCCCCTTTTATCAACGCACTGAAAAACAAGGCAGGAGATTTAAATACCTTTCCACCCTTTATACAAAAAAGCGCACAATAAATATCACCAAACATTGCAACACTCTTTTAAAAAATCCATTAAATCCTCCACCTTCCCTACAGTTTTCCAAAAAGAAGGGTCACCCCGATCCATAAAGGGGAGACCAAACAGAGTTGAATAACTATAGGCCAATTCCCCAATTTAACCCTCTTCAAAAATCTTTGAAAAATTTTTTTCAAAACAAAACACTCCTACCTCATCTCCCCCAAACATCTCAACCCCCGCCAATTTGGATTCAGGCCTAATAAAAAAAACCCAAGATGCTATTATACACAGCTAAACATAATACACTGCAATAAGAAAAAAAAATCCACGGGGATCTTTATTTACTTACGTAAAGCTTTTTATACAGTTTACCATGACTTGCTCCCCGTAAAAATTTTCACACTATGGGATAAGAGGGGACTCCTCAACACCTCAAGTCTTTCCCAGCAACAAACCAAAAAGTTACCCAAAGGGGCAACTCTGCCGCAAACCATTACAGTTGGGGTCCCACAGGAAGTTCCTGGCCCTCTTTTTCTTTCTCCTATACATAAATGACCTACCAAATCTTTGCAATTACCAAAACCCCCACTTTTTGCAGATGACACTACATACGCTTTTCTCACCCGAGCCCATCACGCGCCAATACTGTAAAAACCCCAATTACAGAAAATATCTACCTGGGGAGGACAACAAACTTACACTAAAAATTTCAAAACCCCACTTCATTCAGTTTGGGAACGAGCTACAGATGTACCTCTTAACATAACAAAACGACATCATCACAAAAAAAACAAGGGAAAAAATTTCTTAGGGTCCACCTTGAAAAACTCAAAATTTTATCACATATACAAAAAATTTTAAGAAAAAATTTCCCAAAACTGTAGGGATACATCGAAGATACGGTACATTTCCACAGTCAGCCCCCCGGCCCCCTTTTTCCTCCTTATTACCCCATCTCCCCATGGAATTTGGCGGGCCACAACTATAACCATCTCAGACCACAAATTACCAACAAAAGGCTGCAGTTAGAATGTAAAAAATTCTCACTACAGGGAACACACTCCACCAATATTTAAAAAACTCAACCTACCACCATACAAAACACCATACTTTTTATTGCACCATTCATACATAGAACACTTTAAATCTGATATTAACCCTCCCTCAAAAACCCCCTTGCCAAACCCCAACAGAAAACATGACCATAACCCAAAGGGCCAAACACTCTTTTAGTTTCTCGTGTCCCCTCACCTTGCAAAAACCAAGCACATAAAAAAGGCCCAAAAAACGAATTTATTCCTGTAAATATGAAAAAAACACACCTTTTTTTAAATTCAATCTCTTTCAAAAATCATTAAATCACTCAAAACCAATAAAAACGAATACTGAAACCCCTTATAAATTGTATACCTATAGTACTCACAATTATATCACTAAAAAGTTAAACCAGGACCCAATCTAACTTATTATTTTTTTTTAAAAACAGTACCTAACAAAAACTCCATTTTGACTGAATGTACAGCAATGCACAACCAAAACCTTCTTTGTAATACTCATTGTGCTTATATTACGTTTACAAAAATTTTTATCACTGATTTCATCATTGCTTAGTTAATCTAAGTTTTAATTTTTAAACCACCCGTTTCTAGCATAAATGGTTTGGGATGCTGCTCTTACCTGTATTTTTTTACCTCTGTATGTAAACTTAAATTACTAAATAAATAAATAAAAAATAAAAAAGGTCACAGAGGAGACGAAGGGCTCCAGAAAGACGAGAGGGGGGGCACACCACCAAGTGCTGGGCACAGTGCACACAACCAGGGAAAAAGTGAAGAGGGTCTGAGTGAGCAGAAAACCCCAAAGGCAATGGGGCCAGATAAAATCTCCCAAGGGTATTTAGAGAGGGCAGAGGCTTAGTGTACCCCTAACAACAAATTCAATACATCATGAAACAGGGAGATTGCTGAGGCAGGAAGACGGAAAGTTTTCCCAACTTTAAAAAAAGGGGACGACATGAAGCATTAAATACGACCAGTGCACTGACATTTATATATGCAAACATGGAAAAGATTACGGGAAAGAGTGGGGAACCCTAAAAAGGGAAAGATCTCATCAACAGCAAACTGGTTCAGGGACGGAAATCCTGTGTCACAAACTACTGGATTCTATGACATGGGGGACAGCATAAGACAAAAAGAGAAGGGTGGGGGGTTGCATATCTTGACTGCAAAAAGGCGTTTGACACAGTTCCAACAAGGATTGGGGGCAAAAACTGAACCAACAGGGGTAACAGAAAAGGCACGTAAAGGATCAGGAAATACTTGCAGGAAACGCAGTGATCATGGTACGGGGGAGGTGTCAGATGGGCCCCCCCCCTGTGCCACGGGGTCCCCCCGGGCCAGTCCTAGGACCGTGCTTTTCGTATTTGTGAACACAGACGGGAAAGGGAATAAACTCCGGGTGTCCCCCCTTTCCAATACAAGAATTGATGAAAATTTACCTAGAAGACAGGCAGAACTACAAAGGGGGTCTGGACAGGCTCAGACCTGATCCAGCAATTGCTCCTGGAGTTCAAACCACCAATGCAAATCATGAAAAATTGGGGAAGAGCAAAAAGGGAAAACCGAGAAGGGGACAGTCTAGGGGCCAGAACACAAAATCACTCAAGGAAAAAGATCTTTGGGGGAGTAAACACCGGGACATCCGAACGCACATCAAACCAAAAACTGCTCACATATGGGGGCCCCAGCAAACCTCAGAACAGCATTTCCCACATCTTAATAAGGATCGTTCAGGACCCTTTTCAACCGTGTACTTTTGGCCCATATTGGGGTATGCGGCACCATTTGGAACCCCCACCTACCCAAACACGTAAAGAAACTAGAAAAGTGCAAAGTTTGCAAAAGACATCCCAGAGCTAAGAGGTATGCCACGAGGAAGGTTAAGGGAAATCAACCTGACGCACTGGGGGACAGGAGAGATAGGGGGCTGATAAAGACATGCAAAATACTAGAGGAATTAAAATGGGCAAAGACAAGATTTCCAGAGATTACACAGAAAAAGGGACACAGTTGGGAAATTTAAGACCAGAGAATCACAAAAATTTAGGAAGTATTTCTTCGGGCCCAAGAGTTCAGTAAGTGGAATATTTTTGGGAAGCGATGTATGGAGGCAAGACCATACTAGCTTTAAGCAGAGGTAGATAAAGCCACGCAGGGAGGTGACCTAGTAGCTCAGGGGAAAAGGCGGGGCCCCGGACTCGGGCTCGACCCCGCAACCTCAACTAAGTGAGTACACACACACCACACACACACACACACACAAACATACACACGCGCACACCACACACACACCACACACATACAATACCACACACACACACACACACACACACACACCACACACAACACACACACACCAACACCAACACACCCACACAAAAACCACACAAACAAACCACAGCAAGACTTCAAAGAGACCTGGACAGACTGGACACCTGGTCCACAACTGGCTTCTCGAATTTTTAAACCCGCCAAATGCAAAGTCATAAGATAGGGAAGGGGACAGAAAACCGGACCGAGTAAGGGTATTTGGGCCAAAAACTGCAAACCTCGCTCAAGAGAAAGATCTTTGGGGTGAGTATAACAACGAGCATACTCCGGGAAACACACATCAACCAGGGAACTGCTGCCATATGGGCGCCGCGAACCTGAGAACAGCTTTTCCGACCTTAAAAAAGTAATCGTCAAGACATTGTACCCCGTAACGTCAGGGCCGTACTGGAGTATGAGCACTGTTTGGAACCACCTTGATAAGCACGTAAGAAACTAGAGAAAGGCAAAGTTTGCGACAAGGTTAGGCCAGGCTAGAGGAATGTCCTAAGAAAGGTAAGGAAATCGGCTTGACGACACTAGAGGACAGGAGGTCGGGGGAGACTGATACACATATAAAATAGCGCCGATAGACAAGGGGACAAAGACAGATTTTCCCAGGGAGGGGACACAGAACAAGGGTCAAAATTTGGGAAGTTGAACCACAGATGGTCAGAGAGATATAGGAAGTATTCCCTTCAGTCATAGAGTTATCAGGCAGGGAAATAGCCTAGAAATGATGAATGGAGGCAGGAACCATATATAAGTTTAAGACAAGGTTGTAAAGCTCATGGAGCGGGAGAGAGAGGGCCATTAAAACCCTTTTTAAAGAGGCGGGCCAGAGCTAAGATCACCCTGCAACCAAATAGGTGAGTAACAATAGTTAAAGTACACACACACACAACTCACACACACACCCCAATTCACACACACACACAACACACAAACACAACACACACACACACACACACAAAGACACTAAACTATAGACCAGTGTCACTAACGTGTATAGTTGCAAAACATGGAAAAGATTATCAGGAAGTGGTGGAGCACCGGGAATGGAACTATATAAAACCAACAGACACGGATTTATGTAACAAATCCTGTGTCACAAACCTCGAGTTTAATGAAAAGTAACAGAAGTAAGACACGAAGAGGGGTGGGTTAATGAAACTTTTGATGCAGAAGCCTTGACACAGTTCCTCACGAGTGTTTAGTGCAGAAGCAAGATGATCAGGCGCTATAAACAGAAAGGCACGCAATGTCAAGAATCCCTGACAGGTAGGCAAGAGTCCATGTACGTATGAGGTATCAAGTGGCCTGTGCGCGGGGTCCCACAGGGTCGGTCCTGGGACCAGGGCAAATTTTGGTAATGTTAAATGACATGATAATGACATGAAAACAGATGATATGAAGTTAAGGGAGAATTAATCTGATGAGGACCCAGGCATTTCAAAGAGACGGGACAGACTGGACACCGGGTTTCCAAAAACTGCCTTCTCGATTTTAAAAATCCTGCCAAATGCAAAGATTTTTTTTTATATTTATTTAAAACCATACAAAAAACATGATCACAAGAAAATTCAACAAATATTTTTGCACTTTGAGAAAATCTGCATCGGATATTGAAACAAAAACTATACCATTAAAGTTAACATATAACAACATAACCAATACTATATCTGATGCCGAAGCTTAAACTGTCCTAAACTAAAATACATTGGTTATAAGTTAAAATAGTAAAAATGCAACCTTTTTTCTTCTCAAATAAGCATTGTATCTCTAATTATCTCGAATTGATAGTGTACAGTAAAATTACCCTTCATTATTTTTTTTTTCTTCTTTTTTTTCTTTTTTTTTTTTAAATCAAATTCCTTCTGCTCTGAACACAAAAAGAAATAGAATAAAATGGAGCTACATAAATTTAGAAACCATATACAAACCACTACACATCATAAGGCTATGATACATCTTCTCTTTATGAAGAGGGGTGAATGTTGCAGTTTAAAAACTGAGTTAAAGCACCTTCTGGCAGACAGTGATGGATAAAAGGTGGTGAAATTTTCTTTTCGGGCCACCCTGCCTTGGTGGGAATGGCCGGTTGATAATAAAAAAAAAAAAAAAAAAAAATAATTTTTTTCCAAAAATTGCTTGCCTAAAAACATAAAACCACCTTGTTATAAAAAATAGTCTGTAATGTCAAAGCATTACACCCTTATCATAATTTATACCATCTACCTAACCTAGTATTCCACTCAAATGATTATCGAACAACATAAATTTACCAAAAACCCACTAACTATTCTAATCATTGATGTACATTTAAAACAAATTTAAAAAACAAAAAGGAAATTCACTCTTCATTCAAAATATTTCTGACTGTCAGTTCTCCTACATTGCTAAACAAAGTAAAATTTCGACTGCTTTCTCCTATATGTCTAAAAAAGGTAAATATTTTGACGTCGTTCTCCTACATTGCTAAACAAAGGAATTTTAATAAAAACATCTGACATTTCTACACATTCACACCACCTTCAATATAATAATACCTCCATCCAACCAAGAATAATCCCTTCACCTTATTAACCCAAATTTGCAAAAATTTTTCCGTAAAAATCTTAGAAATATCCATCAAATCGCCTCCATCGAAAATAATTAAAAGTAAAAAAACCTTAAAAATCAAAACTACCTAATTTCTAATTAAAACCTTAACTTGTGCTTTACATAAGAAAAACCTGTAATTAAACTGAAAATAAGGTCTTTTACCTTTACAATTGAATCAAATCTTTAAAAGACACCTATAACATATTTGAATCTCATTGAAAAATTTCATCATAAGTCCTTGAAAAGTTTAACATGAAAAATAATAATATGCATCGTAGTCAACACACTTCAAATGATAACTTGTATTCTGAAACCTCGGGGCAATAACCCATTGCCCCTAGAATCAAACTAAATAACTCCATAAAACGCTCTCCAGCTCACTCCCCATTCTAGGAAAATAGCCTGTTGTACCCCTCCCCACTTTGCAAATCCCATAATCCCTATGTGAAATTTCTATAACCCTCACTAAAATCTCTCCCATCTCCCTCCAACCCCTTTATTCTACACTGTGTCTATAAAAAGTTGCTGCCAACCATTAATTCTTGCAGCACGTCCCCCTCCTCATGCCCCCTCAATGTATATATAATCCGTATCAAATACCAACGCATCTCAACCCTTTTATCACCCCATATATCTAAACTTAAAACCCAAGACCTGCAAACCCCTCCCCACAACCCTTTAAAAACCCTTACCCTCCAAACCTAATTCAATACAATCGCAAAAATACACTATGATAAATAGTCGCCAATCAGCCACAATCCTTGCATTCCCCATCCTCTCGTATTCTCTTATAGAATAAACCATTCCTGACGGCAAGATTCCATGTAAAAATCTATACATAACTTCTCTGACTTTAGGTTTTAAACGCAATTTGTTTAAACGCCCCCAAATAATTACGCCAATCATACATCAGATAAACTTCAAACCGCCCGCTACCACACCTTTAAAATCCACCCTATCAAGATTTCTCAATTTAATATGTGAAGGATCCCTCACGTTTATGAAGACCTGTAACTTTGCCTCACCTACATGAACTCCCACCCCCCCCACCACCGTCGCATATCCTGATGTATCCTATGAAGCCCGTCTTCTTTCGCCCCCCCCTCCCGCTTATAACTACGTTTTAAATACATACTTATTATCCTCTTTTCGACATCTAAAAGACCCAGCCCACCACGGCCAACCGGGAGTGTGACAACCGCTCTACTTAACCATTCGCTCCCTGTTCCCCAAATGAATCTAAAAACACTTTTTGTAAACCTTTTTAACTCAGAACGAAGTATGGGAAAATATTACTGTAACATGCCATAGTTTACTATAAAATAGCACATTCGTTGTAATCACCCTTTGTTGCAAATTTAAAATTTAAGCAGCTCTTAACCACTGAGGCCGCTTCAAGACACTATCAACGATACGCACGGAATTTATTTGTTGTGCTAACTTGATATCACTTACATAAACGATCCCACATATCTTTATTTGGTCCACCCTTTCCCACCTTTCAGCAACCATTCCTTCCTCACGTGACCCTTTTCCAAGATTCGTATACTTGTTTTCCCCGTATTAATCGTCATGCCAGAAGCCTTTTCAAAAACTTTCACTAACTTTTCTACCCGAAGCAAATCCATGTTTTCTCTCACGAAAATCGTCGTATATATATCGTCGACATATCCAACAATGCCCGCTCCCCCTCCCCTTACATTACCCATCTCATTTGCTTCCAAAAAAACCCCTTATCCCTCTATAAAAGGGGTCTTGAAAACAAGCAAAAAAAATTTTTGTGAAAGGGGACAACCTTGACGCAAACCCCTTCCCATCTGAATTCGATCTCCCAACCTCCCATTCACCTGCAGACGCAAGGTTGCCTCCTGATACATTAATTTGGCCCATGATATTTTCCGCCCCAAACCCCTGCCATCCTCATGATCTTCCATAACGTCTCCCGTTCCACACTATCATATGCCGCCTCCCAATCTATAGCCAATACCCCCCCCCTCCCAATCTTACTCTTTTTTTCAAAAAAACTTTTAATCATACCGTGACCTTCATACATAGACCTCCCCGGGCCCCCCATATTGTCCCTTGTCAATCACTTTGTCCGGGACTTTTTTATTCTGTTAGCCAAGATCCTTCCAAAAATTTTATAGTCACCACATAAAACGAGTTTTGCACGATAACTTTAACCGTTAATGGCTCACCTTTGGGAACTAGGACGACCACAGCCAACCTTTGTTGTTTCCCTAAAACCCCATCCCGTTTCATTATATTGAAAAAAACTACCAAAAATCCTTTAAAACGTTCCAATTTTGAAGATAAAAAGTCGCTGGCAACCATAAATTCCTGGCGCCTTCCCTAATTGCGCCCCGATAAAGCCTTTCCCAAGTCTCACACTCTGTTATCGGCCCTCCCAACATCAAACGATCATGCTCCATCAGCTCACACTGCACAAACCTACCGATTGACTGCAATGCAATTTCACTATTCCAACACTTTGCGTTTTCAATTTAACCCACGCATCAATATACCCACTCATACCCTCCGTCTTTCGTCAACCTGATTCACTCTATACCCTTGCATACCTACCTGAACATTCAACCCCATTAACTCCATTGCCTTGCGAACGTCTGTGTTGATTCCTCAACACACACGCCGACGGCCGATCTCCACACAAAACCTCTTCGATTCCCCTTAAGCCTTTCCCCATCAACCTTTCCTTTTGTAATTTCTTAGTTGCTCCTTAATTCTTTCAATTTCTATAACAGGATAATTACATTCGCTTGTACATAGCAGTCGCGCAACTGCCCCTCTAAATATCGCTGGAAACCATACGTAACTGATTAATATCTCGCCCCTTGACTAATATAATATTCCTTAATTCGCTTTTTGGCTGTCGTTTCCCACCAATTAACCAAAGCCACACCCTCCAGGTGCTTCAACCACTAGGCTTCCACATATGCCCAAAAGACAAACGACTTTCCTCTCTCTTCAATAACTTTACATTCAATTTCCAAAATGATGGACCCCTCCTAGGCCACCCCTCAATACTACATCCATTACAACTCCTCTATGATCCGAAAAAACCACATTTATCACACTCACTCTCCACACGTAACCGCACAAGAAACGTACATTCTACCCAAATCTCGCCGCATAATCTCGTCAATGAAAGTATGCTCCACCAAAACCACCCCCCCCCACACACACCTTTTAAAACCCCCACTCGTCAATAAATCTCCCGGAAAACCCCAAAGCAACAACCCGCTCCTCGAGGCTCCACATCTTTTCGTCGTATTACACAATTCAGTCGCCCCCTAATTATCGCTACATTGGTAAACTACGTAGATAATATACTAATACATCTTGTACAAAATGAGTTTTAAGTCTTACATCTCCCTCGGCCGGCCCATATACACATACAAAACTTATGTGTACTCTACCCATAAACCATTCCACCCTAATCACTCTCCCCTCCCCCCTTTCACTATGCCGTACTACAAACGGGCTATTTTCCTTTACCAAATGGCCCGACGCCCCCTTTTAACCTCGTCGCATATTCCATATACACATCGTAACCATCCATTTCTAACTCATATCCAAGCCCTGTAATTGTGTTCTTGGAGAAATACCACATCCACATCTAGACGAAACCAAAAATTCATTAAACCATTTTCGCTTCCGCTCAGATCTCAAACCATTGATATTTATTGTCAAAACCTGAAGTAAATTAATGGGATTTTTCCTTTCGTTTCTGGGTTTATAGACTTTTCACTTATACATTTTACAACACCTCTATCCCTCCCCCCTTTTTTGGGAACCACCTTGATAAACTCTTGTTTCGTAAATTTCCCACTGTTCCCTTTCCTCTGTACCTCCGCCCAAGACTTTTTCCCTGGCCTTGGGCAGGAGTAAGCACGTCGTCTGAGTCCGATGGGGTCGCAGTTCGCTTTCGCGTCCTACCCTCCACCTGCTTTGGGGATTTCTTTAGTACTATCGTGATGCACCTCCACTTCTGCAACATTCACCATTATCCATGCGACACACTAGACTCAATGCTTCCATCTGTCGCCTCACCATGAGTTCGACCGATCCCAAAATTGCACCTGGATCCTCCACACGGTTGACGATCGACTCGTCTAAAAAAAACACCCAGTGCCTTCACTAAAGACGCCGCTACATCCTCTTCCCCAAATAGTGGGCAGAGTCTCTTCAAATACTTTTTTATGTCCAGTGACGGTGATTCTCCTCGCTGTATTGCATCCTCCAACGCATTCTCCTGTGCTTTTCTACCTCATCACTCCAAGATGACCGTTGTCGAGACAGGTTAGCAAAAGACGGGTCTCGCCCCTTCACCTTCCTCGACCTCTTCCGATTGTTGCTGTTGCGATAGTTGGAGATTCCCACGACGCTTACCACACTGCACCGCTATGTGGTCATACGACCCACACAGCCGACACGTACAACGTTGCCCCGCATATGTTACAAAATACTTGAGTTCGAAATGCTTGCAACATAACATAGGAAATGGTATGGATGGCGTAAGATCATTTTGACTGAATATTTTTCCTTCCAACATTCCAGCATAAGGTCCAGCGGCCCACCGACCTGCAGAGGCCAATATGAACCGTACCAAAATTTATGAAAGTCCATCTTTATAATAAAATCATCGCCTCAAAGGCACATTCCTGATTTTTACCCATGTGTAATGTCGAGATACAACATGAAGACGTACTGATACAGCTGAATTGACGGCTATAATGGTCTCTTTATACTTATCAACCACCGCTTCGTAGACATTTGCTGACGTCAATTTAACGAAGATCCGTGTCGTCCCATTAAGTGCTACACCACATACCTCTTCATTTGCGGTACCGTAGGTATCACGGATAATCGCCGGTAGTAACAAATCCATCGTGGCTCCCGTGACAGCCCCACGGGTCAACTCAACGCAGTGTTGATGCGCCTGCTGCTATGCAGCTCCATGTTGGAAAATAAAGTTTTCACCAGCTAACGCCAGGGGTAGCAGCTCAAACAGGTAAACTGCGCAAAAGCCAACTCAATCAGGAGCGTCTGCGCAGCAGGTCCGCACGGCCCGGAAGCGATGCGAACAATAATGCAAAAATATGAAGATCGGGGAAGGGTACAGAAGACCGCAGAGTATACACTAGGTGGACAAAGACTGCAAACCTCGCTCAAGGAGAATGATCTTGGAGTGAGTATAACACCGAGCACGTCTCCGGAAGCACACACCAACCAAGTAACTGCTGCAGCATATGGGCGCCTGGCAAACCTGAGAACAGCTTTCCGATAACTTTGTAAGGAATTGTTCAAGACACTGTACACAGTGTACGTCAGGCCCATACTGGAGTATGCAGCATGTGGCATGCAAAGAGTATGTAACCTTTATTCGGCGCATGTACACACCCTCATTTACAGGCTATCTCCCCCAACCAGCGAACCAGGTGACTGAGAGTTGACGATGGGGCCCCGTCGTTCAACTAGTAACCAGATTTCAGCCAATAAGAAGATGGTTTTGGCAATCGCAGAGGTTATGTGGGTACCACTCTCCTGTCTGCCCTTGTCATTCCCATTTGGAATCTTGGGTTGTAATATGGGTAGCCTGTCCGAGAGCTGGAGCTGGACTTAGAGAAAGGGTTGAGCCTTGGGTGAATTTGGTAGCAGGAACATTGTGCAACTTGCTGTCTGGCATTGCATTAGCTTTGCCAACGCTTTACAAATTTTGCATGTCAGTTACTTTGCTATGGTCAGCCTTGCTATTGTGTGATCATTCAACAGCTCACTACTAGCTTGTTCGGTGTACTCGCTTCGCTACGGTCAATCTTGTAGAACAGTGTGTAGCTTGCTGTCTGGCATTGCTTTACAAATTTTGCGTGTCAGTTGCTGCTAGCCTGTTCGGTGTGAAGATTTTTGCAGTCAGCTTTGCTATTGCGCATCCACCTTGTATGCATATTCTGCAATCGTACTGTGCATAGCTAAGCGTGTTCTGTAAATAACGTTACGTTGGGGTATTCTGAAATCATACTGTGCATAGCTAAGTGTGTTCTGCAAATTAACGTGTTACGTTGGGGTATTCTGCAATCGTAATGTGCATAGCGAATAACTTATGCCACCTAGACGAGTCAGACGTCTGGTGTCGGCATATACTTTGTATAACCTACCTAAATTGTCCCTACAGCGTTGTTGGCAAATTGCTCGTTCCATTGGCATTAATTCGAACCACTCTCACAAACTTCGCAACTGGTCACTGATTACTGACAAACTTCGAGAAGAAGAATGGCACATCAGACCCTCCCTTTACGGGAGCTAGGGGAAAAACTACTATGTTCTTGCAAAAAGGGAAAGGGGATATATCAGCGGAGCAAAATAGTCCAGTCTATGCAGCAGGGTTGTCTCAAGTGAATCAGCGGCGTTGGCACTTGAGCTGGCAAAAACAATCTTGAGCAGACTAGGGAACAGAGAGCATTTGCAAAAGAAGAATTTTATAGGGAAAGAGAAAGAAGGCAGTTTTCGCATTCTGTAAATGATTTTAGTTTACAGAAAGCAGTACAGCTTGTTTCCCGCTTCAATGGGCCGAGCCAGAACAATTTTTCGAAAACTTCGAAAATCAGGCTCGGCCCTTTAGGGGGTCGGAACAGCATTGGGCATCGTTGGTTCACACAGCATTGTTTGGTAAGGGACAGGAATTTACGTCAGTGTTAAAAAGCCTGAATTTTCTGATTATCAAGTAGTGAAAACCACAGTTTTGGGAGTATATACATGTAAACCCAGCTAAGTCAAGAAAATCTTCAAATTAGGCAGGCACAGCTTGGTCAATCCCTGGTTGATTTTGTGCGACAGCAACCAAAGCTTTTTTCCAGCTGTATAAAACAATTTGGTGTCGCAACTTTTGAGGATCTGGTGAAGTTTATTCTGATTGACAACCTGCTGGAGTCTGTGGACCAGAGGTTCGAGTCTTTCTGCAGGATCGGACTAACCACTGCATGGAGGCAGCCAGGTTGGCTGATACCTTCGAAACTAACCGCTCCTTGTCCGAGCGGTCCCGTCTCTCTTTTCAAACAGCCTGGCATGAGCAGAGATTGCAAGCTTGGAGAATGAAGTGCCAGCCGGAGGGAGAACGTCTACGTCAGCTAACTAAGTCACCTGGTGAGCCACGCTTTTCAACTTATGGTCCACCTGCTGAGAGACAAACTAAATCACATGGTGCATCTCGACAACAGTATTCAGAGAGACACCAGCCAGAACGCCAAACCCGTTGCAAAATCAGCAGGGAGTAAGGGCAAGCCTGTCGTCTGCTTCCCTGTAACAAAGTAGGTCACATCCGTCCCAACTGCCCCCACAGACCCCAACCCATTGGGAAAATCTCTAATATCCCTAGTAACGTGTCCCCCGAGAGAAGTAGAAAAAGGGATGGCCCCTTATTATTGAAAAAGTCTTATTTCCCTTTAGGAAAACTCAGAAACAACTGAAGTCAAAACCTTTAGAGGGTACTGGAGCATATTGCTCACTTATAAGAGGGAATATTACCCCTTTCAAAGAACACTTCCTTGAATTCCTCTGTTTTATTGGAAGCCTTTTGAGGAGCTATATTCTGTCCCTTTGCATAAAATTTATGTACAGTGCAAATATTACACTGGGTACTTGACTGTGGGGGTATCCGAAGGTTCCCCATGAAAGATGCCAAAGTTATTACGGGTAAAACATTACCACTGCTAGTGTGTCCTGAACCTATAATGATAATTCTTCTCCGGGTTGGCCATAACTCGGGCAACCTCCCGAGGGCTGTCTGGCGAGAATGTTGACCTATCCTTGGACGACTCCGATCTCGAATAGCCACTTTGTTTTATGAGGAAAACTGGCCAAGCCTCGTAGATCAAGTGAACAGAAACCCCCATCAAGCCTTCCTATTCCAGGTTGCAGGGTTGCCAATATCTGTTTCCATGCCCCAGGGACTGTCCTCCGGGAAAAACAACGAAAGGACCCATCTTTAAAATTCGCTTTTCAGGCAGCAATGGGTAAATCCTCTTTGGATCATCCGGTCAAGTATGAACTTAAAAACGATTATTTTATCGCACTGAGACTGGTAAGGGGAACAGGGCCGGCAATTGTCTGACAGGTTATGGTTCCAACAAAGTTTAGACCTCAAATATTGAATATAGCTCATAATACTTCATTAGGTCACTTAGGAATTACTAAAACCTTATATAGAATAGCAAAAGAATTTTATTGGCTAAAATTAAAGCAGGATGTGAAGAATCATATCCGGTGTTGCCGAGAATGTCAGCAAGTAGGGAAACCTTTACATTCCATTAAACCTGCACCTCTCCAACCCATACCTGCTCATGGAGAACCTTTTGCAGATTTAATTATAGATTGTGTAGGTCCACTACCTAGGTCAAAGTCGGGAAATCGGTATTTATTTACCATTATGGTAGAGTAACCAGAATCCTGAAGCAATTCCATGCGCAGTATTAATATTAAAGCTATTCTCAAAGCTTTAACAAAAATTTATTTCTTGTTTGGCATTCCCAAAACATTCAAAGTGAACAAGGTACTAACTTCACTGCTAAAGCATTTAGGGAAGCATTAACTAGGTTAAGGATAATTCACAACTTATCCACTGCCTATCATCCTCATCCCAAGGCGCCTTTGGGAAAAATTCCATCAGACGTTAAAAGCCATGATGAACTTTTGCATGCATTTCCTACAGACTGGGATGAATCATTACCTTTGTTGCTGTTCTCAGTGCGAGAAACGGTGCAAAAAGTCTACCGGGTATAGTCCGTTTGAGCTGATCTTTGGGGACAATGTACGAGGTCCTCTTCGGGTGCTCAAAGAAGGATGGATGGGGGAAGACGTTGCTCAACACTCTACAACCCGTCTTCAAGGTTGCAGGTGGCACGTCAGTTAGCCAAGGCTAACCTAAAGACAGCTCAAAATAAGATGAAACAGAGGTAAAGAAAAGAAATGCACAATTCGGGTTTCCCTTCCCTCCAGGAGACAAGGTTTGGGTGCAGGAACCTATACCTGGCCACACCTTGAAAGCTAGATTTTCGGAACATATGCAAATTGAAGTAAATTTCTGATGTAAATTTTTTGGTAGCTCCCATTGACAAGACCTCAAACTAAAACTTACCCACATTAATCAATTAAATATTTTCATACACCAGATAAAGTTCCCAGTAATGACTCTGTCATCTACCTCTGAGGACGACCCCTGATTTCTTTGCACTCATTTCTGAAATTAATGTTAAACTTTCAAATTCTGTCCTCCTCAAGGACCCTTTGCCCTTTAATGGAGGGACTATCTGAAACGCAAGCAACAAGTTTAACTGAGCTTTCTACAGTCATACCCCAATATTTTTTCGGATGTTCCGAAAAAAATTACGTTAGGTTATCATGAAGTAGATTGGGAAACTCTAAACCTATTAAACTCTCCCCCCACAGAGCTAATCCTGAAAAGCAGAGGGTACTTCAGCAGGAAGTAGAATTTCTGTTAAAGCATGGTTTAGTGAGGAGTCATCTAGTCCATGGACTTCACCGTGCATCCTTGTTAAGAAGGCTGATGGAGGGTTTCGTATGTGTACAGACTACCGAAAAGGGGAATGAGGTCACAAACACAGACACTGACCCTCTTCCTCGTCTGGATGACGTAAATGACTTTGTGGGAAGGCTACTTTTGTGTCCAAGTTAGATCTCCTTAAAGGTTACTATCAGGTACCTTTGACGGATAAGGCGAAGGAAATCTGTGCCTTCGTAATTCCAGGAGGTCATTATCAATACACAGTTACCCTCTTTGGAATGAAAAACTCCCCCTCTTTATTTTCCCGAAACTTATCCTCAGGATATTAAAGGACTTGAAGGCACGGCAGCGTACCTGGATGAATGTTGTGGTGTCTGATACTTGGGATCAACACCTACTTAGACTTAAGGCTCTTTTTGAGACCTTTCAGAGTTCCCATTTAACTGTTAATTTATCTAAATCTTCCTTTGGCCAGGCCAAATGTCACTTTCTAGGCCCTGAAGTAGGTAGTGGTAAAGTTTCTCCTAAACTTTCTAACGCTCTTGCTATTAAAAATTAACCAGTTCCTCATGATAGGAAATCTCTTTAACGTTTCCTAGGCATGATAGGATTTTAAAAGAAGATTCTGTAAGAATTTTCCAAAATATTTTAGCCCCTCTTACCTCTTACCAGTCACAAAGTTCCCTTTAATTGGACCCCAGAATGTCAAAGTGCTTTTGATAAAGTAAAAAAGATTATTGTGTACTGTACCCATTCTTTTGTCTCCAACTTCTCCAACCTTTCTCATACAGGTTGATGCTTGTGAGTCTGGGGTTGGGCCCGTACTATTACAAAATGAGAACGGGATTGCAGCCCGTAGCCTACTTCCCGGCCAAGTTCCAGCCGCATCAGAGGGCTTACTCTACCATTGAAAAAGAAGCCCTCGCGCTGGGACTGGCTTGGAGCATTTCGATGTTTATGTGGGCCAGACATCGCAGGGGGTCACCGTCTACAGTGAACACAACCTCTATTTATATCTCCAAACCATGAAGAACCACAGCACAAGGGTCATGCGTTGGGCTTTTAAAACAGCAACCATACTCTCTCAGAATTAAATATATTGCCGGGAAAGAAAATAAGTTGGCAGACTCTTTATCTAGAGTCTAACAATATTATTTAATTATATATTAGGTTAGGATGTTAGGTAATTGTGGTAACCCCTTTCATGCTCTTTTTTTTATCCCCCGGTGTGGTTTTTTTTTTTTTTTTTTTTTTAGGGGAGTGGGCTACCGTCCACCTGTATCTTGGACCTATGTTAGCCCGACTGTCTGCTGTCTCACTCTGAGTTTAGGGTTTGGCTTTTTGTCACAAGAAAAGCTGAGCTCTATCTAAGATTGGATGGTTTGAGGAAGGCGGTCCCATTATTTTGTGCCATGGCGGCACGGTTTACTACTGGAGGTGGCAGCCTAATCCTGAGCCTTCTCGGGTTTGGGGGGGTGGCATGCAAAGAGTACGTAACCTTTTTTCGGCGCATGTACACACCCTCATTTACAGGGTATCTCCCCCAACCAGCGAAACCCGGTGACTGAGGGGTTTACGATGGGGCCCCGTCGTTCAATAAATAACCAGGTTCCAGCCCTAAAAGATGGTTTGGCAATCACAGAGGTTATGTGGGTACCACTCTCCTGTCTGCCCTTGTCATTCCCATTCTAGAGCTGGCTGAAGCATGGTCTGCTCTCTAGTGGCTTTGTTCCCGGCCTTGCTTACCGTTGAGTGCACTAATACCTATCACTGTACATAGTGTATATAGTGTACATACTGCTGTTCTAAATTGGTGAAGGATAAAATAAGTCAAAACTTTTCTGCTGTGTTTATTTTGCTCCCTTTACACCCAAAGGGTAACAGGCCATTTGGAATCTTGGGTTGTAATACAGCACCTTCTGGAACCCACACTTGATCAAACACGTCAAGAAATTAGAGAAAGTGGAAAGGTTTGCGACAAGGTTAGTTCCAGAGCTAAGGGGAATGTCCTATGAAGAAAGGTTAAGGGAAATCGGAGTGACCAGCTGGAGGGCAGGGGGTTAGGGATACATTATAACGACATTCAAAATACTGCATGGGAAAAGAAAAGGGGGACAGAGACAGGAGTTCCAGAAGGACCAGAAACAAGGGTCACAATTGGAAGTGAAGACCCAGATGAGTCAAAGGGAGTTAGGAAGTATTTCTTTCAGTCATAGAGTAGTCAGGAAGTGAAATACCTAGCAAGTGAGGTAGTGGAGGTAGGAATCATACAAAGCTTTAAGATGAGGTATGATAAAGTTGATGGATAAGGAGAGATGACCTAGTAGCACTCGGTGAAGAGGGCGGGCCGGACTGAGTTGCGACCCCTGCAACCACAGTAGGTGAGTACAAATAGGTGAGTACACACACACAAAACGGGGTCAGGAGCTGGACTCGACCCCTGTAGCCCCCAACTAGGTGAGTACACATTTCCCAAGGCAACAGAAAAAAATGGGAAAACAAACGAGCCCCTGGTTACGCGACGGTGTAAGGAGGCAAAAACTATGTGCAGTAGAGAATGGAAAAAGTACAGGAGGCAGAGAACACAGGAAAACAAAGAGATTAGTCGAAGAGCCAAGAACGAGTATGCACACGTAAGAAGGAGGCCAGCGACAGTATGAAAATAAAAATAGCATCTAGAGTCAAGTCTGACTTGAAACTGCTGTACAGCCACATTAGGAGGAAGGCAAAAATCAAAGACTGTGCGAAGATGGGCAACTCCCAAGAAATGATCACGAGGTATGTGAGGAGCTCAACATGAGATTTAAGGAATTATTTGCAGTAGAGACAGGAAGGGCTCTGATAAAACAGCACAGAGGGGAACACCAACGGGGAATATACCACAAGTGTTGGATGACGTAGAAACAACGGAGGAGGAGGTACAGCAGCTGCTAAGTTACCTTGATACCTCAAAGGCGAGGGGTCGGGGGCCGGACAACATCCCCGTGGGTCCTTAGAGAAAATCAAACACGCGTAGGCCACTAAAACCCAAAACTTCAATACATCCCTTTAAACTGGGCAACTACCGGGGGGTA
>NC_069404.1:40740769-40823269 GCF_026875155.1 Cherax quadricarinatus
AAATCAGCAGGGAGTGAAGGGCAAGCCTGTCGTCTGCTTCCTCTGTAACAAAGTAGGTCACATCCGTCCCAACTGCCCCCACAGACCCCCGACCCATTGGGAAAATTCTCTAATATCCCTAGTAACGTGTCCCCGAGAGAAGTAGAAAAAGGGATGGCCCCTTATTATTGTAAGAGTCTTATTTCCCTTTAGGAAAACTCAGAAACAACTGAAGTCAAAACCTTTAGAGATACTGGAGCATATTGCTCACTTATAAGAGGGAATATTACCCCTTTCAAAGAACACTTCCTTGAATTCCTCTGTTTTATTGGAAGCATTTTGAGGAGCTATATATTCTGTCCCTTTGCATAAAATTTATGTACAGTGCAAATATTACACTGGGTACTTGACTGTGGGTGTATCCGAAGGATTCCCCATGAAAGATGCCATGTTATTACTGGGTAATAACATTACCACTGCTAGTGTGT
Source organism: Cherax quadricarinatus (assembly GCF_026875155.1). Classification (NCBI taxonomy): domain Eukaryota; kingdom Metazoa; phylum Arthropoda; class Malacostraca; order Decapoda; family Parastacidae; genus Cherax; species Cherax quadricarinatus. Next base: position 40,741,237 of record NC_069404.1, read on the forward strand.
CCTGAACCTATAATGATTAATTCTTCTCCGGTGTTGGCCATAACTCGGGCAACCTCCCGAGGGCTGTCTGGCGAGAATGTTGACCTATCCTTGGACGACTCCGATCTCGGAATAGCCACTTTGTTTTATGAGGAAAACTGGCCAGAGCCTCGTAGATCAAGTGAACAGACCCCGATCAAGCCTTCCTATTCCCAGGTTGCAGGATTGCCAGATATCTGTTTCCATGCCCGAGGGACTGTCCTTCCGGGAAAAACAACGAAAGGACCATCTTTAAAATTCGCTTTTCAGGCAGCAATGGGTAAATCCTCTTTGGATCATCCGGTCAAGTATGAACTTAAAAACGATTATTTTATCTGCACTGAGACTGGTAAGGAGATACAGGGCCGGCAATTGTCTGACAGGTTAGTGGTTCCAACAAAGTTTAGACCTCAAATATTGAATATAGCTCATAATACTTCATTAGGTCACTTAGGAATTACTAAAACCTTATATAGAATAGCAAAAGAATTTTATTGGCTAAATTAAAGCAGGATGTGAAGAATCATATCCGGTGTTGCCGAGAATGTCAGCAAGTAGGGAAACCTTGACATTCCATTAAACCTGCACCTCTCCAACCTATACCTGCTCATGGAGAACCTTTTGCAGATTTAATTATAGATTGTGTAGGTCCACTACCTAGGTCAAAGTCGGGAAATCGGTATTTATTTACCATTATGGATAGAGTAACCAGATATCCTGAAGCAATTCCCATGCGCAGTATTAATATTAAAGCTATTCTCAAAGCTTTAACAAAATTTATTTCTTGTTTTGGCATTCCTAAAACTATTCAAAGTGATCAAGGTACTAACTTCACTGCTAAAGCATTTAGGGAAGCATTAACTAGGTTAAGGATAATTCACAACTTATCCACTGCCTATCATCCTCAGTCCCAAGGCGCCTTGGAAAGATTCCATCAGACGTTAAAAGCCATGATGAACTTTTTGCATGCATTTTCCTACAGACTGGGATGAATCATTACCTTTGTTGCTGTTCTCAGTGCGAGAAACGGTGCAAGAGTCTACCGGGTATAGTCCGTTTGAGCTGATCTTTGGGCACAATGTACGAGGTCCTCTTCGGGTGCTCAAAGAAGGATGGATGGGAGAAGACGTTAGCTCAACACTCTACAACCCGTCTTCAAGGTTGCAGGTGGCACGTCAGTTAGCCAAGGCTAACCTAAAGACAGCTCAAAATAAGATGAAACAGAGGTATGACAGAAATGCACAATTCGGTTCCTTCCATCCAGGAGACAAGGTGTTGGTGCAGGAACCTATACCTGGCCACACCTTGAAAGCTAGATTTACGGAACATATGCAAATTGTAAGTAAATTATCTGATGTAAATTATGTGGTAGCTCCCATTGACAAGACCTCAAACTAAAACTTACCACATTAATCAATTAAAATATTTTCATACACCAGATAAAGTCCCAGTAATGACTCTGTCATCTACCTCTGAGGACGACTCTGATTCTTTGCACTCTATTTCTGAAATTAATGTTAAACTTTCAAATTCTGTCCTCCTCAAGGACCCTAGCCCTTTAATGGAGGGACTATCTGAAACGCAAGCAACAAGTTTAACTGAGCTTCTACAGTCATACCCTAATATTTTTTCGGATGTTCCGAAAAAATGTACGTTAGGTTATCATGATGTAGATGTGGGAAACTCAAAACCTATTAAACTCCCCCCTACAGAGTAATCCTGAAAACAGAGGCTACTTCAGCAGGAAGTGAATTTCTGTTAAAGCATGGTTTAGTGGAGGAGTCATCTAGTCCATGGGACTTCACCGTGCATCCTTGTTAAGAAGGCTGAAAGGAGGGTTTCGTATGTGTACAGACTACCGTAAGGTGAATGAGGTCACAATCACAGACACTGACCCTCTTCCTCGTCGGATGACGTAAAAAGACTTTGTGGGTAAGGCTAAATTTTGTGTCCAAGTTAGATCTCCTTAAAGGTTTATATCAAGGTACCTTTGACGGATAAGGCGAAGGAAATCTGTGCCTTCGTAATTCCAGGAGGTCATTATCAATACACAGTTACCCTCTTCGGAATGAAAAACTCCCCCTCTTTATTCCAGAAACTTATCCATCAGGATATTAAAGGACTTGAAGGCACGGCAGCGTACCTGGATGATGTTGTGGTGTCTGATACTTGGGATCAACACCTACTTAGACTTAAGGCTCTTTTTGAGACCTTTCAGAGTTCCCATTTAACTGTTAATTTATCTAAATCTTCCTTTGGCCAGGCCACTGTCACTTTTCTAGGCCATGAAGTAGGTAGTGGTAAAGTTGCTCCTAAACTTGCTAACGCTCTTGCTATTAAAGATTATCCAGTTCCTCATGATAGGAAATCTCTTCAACGTTTCCTAGGCATGATAGGATTTTACAGAAGATTCTGTAAGAATTTCTCAGATATTGTAGCCCCTCTTACCTCTTACCAGTCACAAAGTTCCCTTTAATTGGACCCCAGAATGTCAAAGTGCTTTTGATAAAGTAAAGAGATTATTGTGTACTGTACCCATTCTTTTGTCTCCAGACTTCTCCAAGCCTTTCTCATTACAGGTTGATGCTTGTGAGTCTGGGGTTGGGGCAGTACTATTACAAAATGAGAACGAGGAGTTGCAGCCTGTAGCCTACTTCCCGGCCAAGTTCCAGCCGCATCAGAGGGCTTACTCTACCATTGAAAAAGAAGCCCTCGCGCTGGTACTGGCTTTGGAGCATTTCGATGTTTATGTGGGCCAGACATCGCAGGTGGTCACCGTCTACAGTGATCACAATCCTCTATTTATATCTCCAAACCATGAAGAACCACAGCACAAGGCTCATGCGTTGGGCTTTAAGACAGCAACCATACTCTCTCAGAATTAAATATATTGCCGGCAAAGAAAATATGTTGGCAGACTCTTTATCTAGAGTCTAACAATATTATTTAATTATATATTAGGTTAGGATGTTAGGTTAATTGTGGTAACCCCTTTCATGCTCTTTTTTTTATCCCCTGGTGTGGTTTTTTTTTTTTTTTTTTTTTTTGAGGGGATGTGGGCTACCGTCCACCTGTATCTTGGACCTATGTTAGCCCGACTGTCTGCTGTCTCACTCTGAGTTTAGGGTTTGGCTTTTTGTCACAAGAAAAGCTGAGCTCTATCTAAGAGTTGGATGGTTTTGAGGAAAGGCGGTCCCATTATTTTGTGCCATGGCGGCACGGTTACTACTGGGAGGTGGCAGCCTAATCCTGAGCCTTCTCGGGGTGGGGGTGTGGCATGCAAAGAGTACGTAACCTTTATTCGGCGCATGTACACACCCTCATTTACAGGCTATCTCCCCCAACCAGCGAACCAGGTGACTGAGGGTTGACGATGGGGCCCCGTCGTTCAACTAGTAACCAGGTTCCAGCCAATAAGAAGATGGTTTTGGCAATCACAGAGGTTATGTGGGTACCACTCTCCTGTCTGCCCTTGTCATTCCCATTCTAGAGCTGGCTGAAGCATGGTCTGCTCTCTAGTGGCTTCTGTTCTGCCTTGCTTACCGTTGAGTGCACTAATACCTATCACTGTACATAGTGTATATAGTGTACATACTGCTGTTCTAAATTGGTGAAGGATAAAATAAGTCAAAACTTTTCTGCTGTGTTTATTTTGCTCCCTTTACACCCAGGATAACAGGCCATTTGGAATCTTGGGTTGTAATACAGCACCTGTCTGGAACCCACACTTGATCAAACACGTCAAGAAATTAGAGAAAGTGGAAAGGTTTGCGACAAGGTTAGTTCCAGAGCTAAGGGGAATGTCCTATGAAGAAAGGTTAAGGGAAATCGGAGTGACCAGACTGGAGGGCAGGAGGGTTAGGGATACATTATAACGACATTCAAAATACTGCATGGAATAGAAAAGGTGGACAGAGACAGGATGTTCCAGAGAGGACACAGAAACAAGGGGTCACAATTGGAAGTTGAAGACCCAGATGAGTCAAAGGGATGTTAGGAAGTATTTCTTCAGTCATAGAGTAGTCAGGAAGTGAAATAGCCTAGCAAGTGAGGTAGTGGAGGTAGGAATCATACATAGCTTTAAGATGAGGTATGATAAAGTTGATGGATAAGGGAGAGATGACCTAGTAGCACTCGGTGAAGAGGCGGGGCCGGGAGCTGAGTTGCGACCCCTGCAACCACAGTAAGGTGAGTACAAATAGGTGAGTACACACACACACACGGGGTCAGGAGCTTGGACTCGACCCCTGTAGCCTCAACTAGGTGAGTACACATTTCCCAAGGGCAACAGAAATAATGGGAAGAACAGAACGAGCCCCTGGTTTACGCGACGGTGTAAGGAGGCAAAAACTATGTGCAGTAGAGAATGGAAAAAGTACAGGAGGCAGAGAACACAGGAAAACAAAGAGATTAGTCGAAGAGCCAAGAACGAGTATGCACACGTAAGAAGGGAGGCCCAGCGACAGTATGAAAATAAAATAGCATCTAGAGTCAAGTCTGACTTGAAACTGCTGTACAGCCACATTAGGAGGAAGGCAACAATCAAAGACTGTGCGAAGATGGGCAACTCCCAAGAAATGATCACGAGGTATGTGAGGAGCTCAACATGAGATTTAAGGAATTATTTGCAGTAGAGACAGGAAGGGCTCTGATAAAACAGCACAGAGGGGAACACCAACGGGGAATATACCAGCAAGTGTTGGATGACGTAGAAACAACGGAGGAGGAGGTACAGCAGCTGCTAAGTTACCTTGATACCTCAAAGGCGAGGGGTCGGGGTCCGGACAACATCTCCCCGTGGGTCCTTAGAGAAAGATCAAACACGCTGTACGTGCCACTAACCAAAATCTTCAATACATCCCTTGAAACTGGGCAACTACCTGAGGTATGGAAGATGGCAAATGTAGTCTCCATTTTTAAGAAAGGAGACAGAAACGAGGCACTAAACTACAGACCAGTATCTCTGACGTGTATAGTGTGCAAAGTCATGGAGAAGATTAACAGGAGGAGAGTGGTGGAGCACTTGAAACGGAACAAGATTAAAAACGACAATCAGCACGGATTCATGGAAGGCAAATCCTATGTCACAGACCTTCTGGAGTTTTATGACAAAGTTACAGAAGTAAGACACGAGAGAGAGGGGTGGGTTGATTGCATTTTCCTGGACTGGAGGAAGGCTTGCGACCAGGGCTATTTTTGGTATATGTGAATGACATAATGGAAAAGTTAGACTCAGAAGTGTCCCTGTTCGCAGATGATGTGAAGTTATTGAGAAGGATTAAATCGGATGAGGAACAGGCAGGACTAGAAAGAAACCTGGACAGGCTGGACACGTGGTCAAGCAACTGGCTTCTCGAATTCAACCCTGCCAAATGCAAAGTCATGAAGATTGAGGAAGAGAAAAGAAGACTGTAGACAGAGAATAGGCTAGGTGGACAAAGATTGCAAACCTCACTCAAGGAGAAAGATCTTGGGGTAACCATAACACCGAGCACGTCTCCGGAGGCACACATCAACCACATAACTGTTGCAGCATATGGGCGCCTGGTAAACCTGAGAATAGCGTTCCGATACCTTAGTAAGGAATCGTTCAAGACACTGTACATTGTGTACGTCAGGCCCATACTGGAGTATGCAGCACCAGTTTGGAGCCCACACCTGGTCAAGCACGTCAAGAAATTAGAGAAAGTACAAAAGTTTGTAACAAGGCTAGTTCCGGAGCTCCGGGGAAAGTCCTACGAAGAAAGGTTGAGGGAAATCGGACTGACGACACTGGAGGACAGGAGGGTGAGGGGAGACATGATAACGACATACAAAATACTGCGTGGAATAGACAAGGTGGACAGAGACAGGATGTTCTAGAGACGGGACACAGAAACAAGGGGTCAAAATTGGAAGCTGAAGACTCACACGAGCCACAGGGATGTTAGGAAGTACTTCTTCAGTCAGAGTCGTCAGGAAGTGGAATAGTCTAGGAAGTGATGTAGTGGAGGCAGGAACCATACATAGCTTTAAGACGAGAGAGAGAGATAGAATCTAGTAGCGATCAGCGAAGAGGCTGGGCCAGGAGCTGAGTCTCGACCCCTGCAACCACAATTAGGTGAATACACACACACACACACACATTAGCATGCATCCCACACACTTCACATACACACACACACACACACACACACCACACACACACACACACACACACACACACACACACACACCACACCACAACCTCACACAGGGGTCGAGCTTGGACTCGACCCCTGCAACCTCAACTAGGTGAGTACACACACACACACACACACACACACACACACACACACACACACACACACACACACACACACAGGAGCTGAGTCTCGACCCCTGCAACCACAATTAGGTGAGTACACACACACACACACACTTTTGACCCATGATCTGCTAGACTACTCAGAGATAACTTCCTCTGCAGTCTTTGTCCATTTGATTCTTGCATCATCTACTGTCATTCTTCTTACTCTGTGATTATGGGTGTAAAGACAGACAGACACACAGACACACACACAAACAGACACACACAAAGATACACACAGATACAGCTCATGGAGCAGGGAGAGAGATGACCCAGTAACAACCAGTGAAGAGGCGGGGCCAGGAGCTAAGACTCGACCCCTGCAACCACAAATAGGTAAGTACGGTCGCACAGACACACAGACACAGACACACACAGACACACACACAGACACAGACAGACACACACACAGACACTCACTCAGACACACACAGAAACACACACAGACACACACAGACACACACAGACACACACAGACACACACAGACACACACACACACACACACACACACACACACACACACACACACACACACACACACACACACACACACACACACACACACATGGTACGTGGCGAGGTGTTAGAGTGGGCACCTGTGACCAGCGGGGTCCCGCAGGGGTCAGTCCTAGGACCAGTGCTGTTTCTGGTATTTGTGAACGACATGACGGAAGGAATAGACTCTGAGGTGTCCCTGTTCGCAGATGACGTGAAGTTGATGAGAAGAATTCACTCGATCGAAGACCAGGCAGAACTACAAAGGGATGTGGACAGGCTGCAGACCTGGTCCAGCAATTGGCTCCTGGAGTTCAAACCCACCAAGTGCAAAGTCATGAAGATTGGGGAAGGGCAAAGAAGGCCGCAGACGGAGTACAGTCTAGGGGGTCAGAGATACAAACCTCACTCAAGGAAAAGATCTTGGGGTGAGTATAACACCAGGCACATCTCCTGAAGCGCACATCAACCAAATAACTGCTGCAGCATATGGGCGCCTAGCAAACCTCAGAACAGCATTCCGACATCTTAATAAGGAATCATTCAGGACCCTGTACACCGTGTACGTTAGGCCCATATTGGAGTATGCGGCACCAGTTTGGAACCCACACCTAGCCAAGCACGTGAAGAAACTAGAGAAAGTGCAAAGGTTTGCAACAAGAATAGTCCCAGAGCTAAGAGGTATGTCCTACGAGGAGAGGTTAAGGGAAATCAACCTGACGACACTGGAGGACAGGAGAGATAGGGGGGACATGATAACGACATACAAAATACTGAGAGGAATTGACAAGGTGGACAAAGACAGGATGTTCCAGAGATTGGACACAGTAAAAAGGGGACACAGTTGGAAGCTGAAGACACAGATGAATCACAGGGATGTTAGGAAGTATTTCTTCAGCCACAGAGTAGTCACTAAGTGGAATAGTTTGGCAAGCGATGTAGTGGAGGCAGGATCCATACATAGCTTTAAGCAGAGGTATGATAAAGCTCACGGCTCAGGGAGAGTGACCTAGTAGCGATCAGTGAAGAGGCGGGGCCAAGAGCTCGGACTCGACCCCCGCAACCTCAACTAGGTGAGTACAACTAGGTGAGTACACACACAGACACACACTCACACACAGACACACACACAGACACACACACACAGACACACACACACAGACACACACAAACAGACACACACACACAGACACACACACACACACACACACACACACACACACACACACACACACACACAAACCACACACAACACACACACACAAACACACGCACACACACGCACGCACGCACACAGGGATCGAGCTTGGACTCGACCCCTGCAACCTCAACTAGGTGAGTACACACACACACACACACACACACACACACACACACACACACACACACACACACACACACACACACACACACACTTTTGACCCATGATCTGCTAGACTACTCAGAGATAACTTCCTCTGCAGTCTTTGTCCATTTGATTCTTGCATCATCTACTGTCATTCTTCTTACTCTGTGATTATGGGTGTAAAGACAGACAGACACACAGACACACACAGACACAGACACACACACACACACACACACACACACACACACACACACACACACACACACGGAGGGTCAGGAGAGACATGACAACGACATGCAAAATACTGCGTGGAATAGATAAGGTGGACAGAGACAGGAGTTCCAAAGATGGGACACAGAAATAAGGTGTCACAATTGGAAGCTGAAGACTCAGACGAGTCACAGGGATGTTAGGAAGTATTTCTTCAGTCATAGAGTCGTCAGGAAGTGGAATAGCCTAGTAAGCGATGTAGTGGAGGCAGGAACCATACATCGCTTTATGAAAGGTATGACAAATCTCAGGAAGCAGAGAGAGAGAGAGGACCTAGGAGTGATCAGTGAAGAGGCGGGGCCAGGAGCTGAGTTTCGACCCCTGCAACTACAGTTAGGCGAGTTCGCACACACACACCACACCGATAGAACAGGCCTAGTGTCTAATCGACATGTGCCTAGAACAAAATGGTAACTAACACACACACACACAAACACACACACACACACACACACACACACACACACACACACACACACACTCGTCAGCATAGTTGATGATCCTTGTATATGTATATATTATCTGTGTATCATAGTACCATCCATATGTTTTATATAGTTGATCCCTTGCTAGGCTCAGTGACTAGCTTGTGTGACGTCGCGTGATGCCGCATGTGAGGGCTGCACTCCCGACCTGTCTCTCACTCCACGCTTAGGTCTAATTACAGGCAACACACGGCAGGCTGGGCTCCCCTCTTCACACTCTGCTAATATGTGTTACCATCCACAAGTGTGTTTAACTCCAACCATCATATCTCCACGAACCCTCTCAACACACTAGCATGCAGCTCACGCCCTTCTACACGCTCACACGCTTCCACTCATACACTAGCAATCAGCCCACACACTTCCACACACATGAACTAGCCTTCAGCCCACACACGTTCACACACACTAGCGAGAAGCTCACACACTTCCACACACACACACACACACACACACACTAGCAAGCAGCTCACACACTTCCACATATACACACAAGCTTGCAGCCCACACATGTTCACACACATTAGCAAGCAGCACACACAATTACACACACAAAATTACTCACACACACACACACAATTACACAGACACACAGAGACACAGACACACAGACACACACACACACACACACACACACACACACACACACACACACACACACACACACACACACACACACACACACACACACACACACTCACACACACAGGAGCTATGACTCGACCCCTGTAAGCTCAACTAGGTGAGTACACACACAGTAACCCACCCACATCACATATGAGAGGCAGCTTGGAGCTAGCGATCACGCGGTTCTGAGTTTTGATTACATAGTAAAGCTGCAAGTGGAGAGGGTAACAGGAATCGATTGGGAAAAGCCAAGGTATAAAAGGGGGGACTACACAGGTATGAGGAACTTCCTGTGGGACAGAGAACTGGTAGGAAAGTCAGTAAACGAAATGATGGAATATGTAACAACAAAATGCAAGGAGGAAGAGGAAAGGTTTGTTTCCAAGGGCAACAGAATTAATGGGAAGTCCAAAGTAAGTCCTTGGTTTACCCGAAGGTGTAGGGAGGCAAAAACTAAGTGGATTAGAGAATGGAAGAAATACAGAGGGCAAAGGACCCAGGAAAATAAAGAGATCAATCGAAGAGCCAGAAACGAGTATGCACAGATAAGGAGGGAGGCCCAGCGACAGTATGAAAACGACATAGCATCATAAGACAAGTCTGACACGAAACTGCTGCATAGCCATATTAGGAGAAAGACAACAGTCAAAGACCAGGTGATCAGGCTGAGGAAAGAAGGTGGGGAACTCACTTGAAACGATCAAGGAGTATGTGAGGAGCTCAACAAGAGATTTAAGGAAGTATTCACAGTGGAGACAGGAAGGACTCTGGGAAGACTGGACAGAGGCTGACACCAACAGGGAATACACCAACAAGTGCTGGATGACATGCACACAACCGAGGAGGAGGTGAAGAAGCTGCTAAGTGACCTTGATACCTTAAAGGACCAGACAACATTTCCCCATGGGTCCTTAGAGAGGGAGCAGAAAGGCTGTGTGTCCCATTAAGCACAATCTTCAACATATCCCTTGAAACTGGGCAACTATCTGAGGTATGGAAGACGGCAAATGTAGTTCCCATTTTTAAAAAAAGAGACAGAGAAGAGGTGCTAAACTTCAGACCAGTGTCAATGACTTGTATAGTATTCAAAGTCATGGAGAAGATTATCAGGAGGAGAGTAGTGGAGCACCTGGAATGGAACAAAAGTATAAATGACAACCAGCACGGATTCATGGAAGGCAAATCCTGTTTCATAAGCTTTCTGGAGTTTTATGATAAAGTAACAGAAGTAAGAAATTGCATCTTCTTGGACTGCAAGAGGGTCTTCGACACAGTTCCTCACAAGAGAATATTGCAGAAACTAGAGGATCAGGCGTGTAAAACGGGAAGGGAAATTCAATGGATCAGAGAATACCTGACAGGGAGGCAACAACGAGTCATGGTATGTGATGAGGTATCACAGTGGGCACCTGTGACAAGCGGGATCCCACAGGGGTCGGTCCTAGGACCAGTGCTATTTTTGGTATATGTGAATAACATGATGGAAGGGATAGACTTAGAGGTGTCCCTGTTCGCAGATGATGTGAAATTAATGAGGAGAATTAAATCAGATGAGGATCAGGCAGGCCTTCAAAGAGACCTGGACAGGCTGGACACGTCGCCCAGCAACTGGCTTCTCGAATTCAACCTGCCAAATGCAAAGTCATGAAGATTGGGGAGGGGCAAAGAAGATCGCAGACAGAGTATAGGCTAGGTGGCCAACGACTGCAAACCTCGCTCAAGGAGCAAGACCTTGGCGTGAGTATAACACTGAACACGCCTCCGGAAGCACTCATTAACCAGATAATTGCTGCAGCATATGGGCGCCTGGCAAACCAGTGAATAGCATTCCGATACCTAAGTAAGGAATCTTTCAAGACACTGTACACCGTGTTTGGAACCCGCACCGGTTCAAGCACGTTAAGAAATTAGAGAAAGTGCAAAGGGTTCGACAAGGTTAGTTCCAGAGCTAAGGGGAATGTCCTATGAAGAAATCGGCCTGACGACACTGGAGGACAGGAGGGTTAGGAGAGACATGATAACGACATACAAAATACTGCGTGGAATAGACAAGGTGGACAGAGACAAGATGTTCCAAATAGGAGACACAGAAACAATGGGTCACTCTTGCAAGATGAAGACTCAAATGAGCCACAGGGATGTTAGGAAGCATTTCTTCAGTCATAGAGTGGTCAGAATGTGGAACAGTCTGGCGAGCGATGTAGCGGAGGCAGAAGGTATGATAAAGCTCATGCAGCATGGAGAGAACCTAGTAGCGTTCAGTGAAGAGGCGGTGCCAGGAGCTGAGTCTCGACCCTTGCAACTACAATTAGGTGAGTGCAGAGACAGGATGTTTTAGAGAGGGGACGCAGAAACAAGGGGTCACAATTGGAAGTTGAAGACTCAGACGAGTCACAGGGATGTTAGGAAGTGTTTCTTCAGTCATAGAGTCGTCAGGAAGTAGAATAGCCTAACAAGTGATTTAGTGGAGGCAGGAACCATACATAACTTTAAGACGAGGTATGACAAAGCTCAGGGAGCAGAGAGAGAGAGAGAGAGAGAGGACCTAGTAGCCATCAGTGAAGAGACGGGGCCAGGAGCTGAGTCTTGACCCCTGTAACTACAATTAGGTGAGTACAGTAACCCACACCCTGTACCCTATACCCCCCATCTCCCTCACCGCAACCCCTCACTGTAATCCCCCATAGGCCTTCTGCCTCCATCCCCCTTACCACAACTCCCACCCCTACTGTAACCCCCAATAGGCCCCCACCAGGAACCTGCTCCCCCAAACAAATCACTCTCCCCGGACCACAGTTATAGAAAAGAAGTTGAAGGTTTGGTACATGAACGTGGATGGAATAACGAATAAATGTGAGGAGTGGCATGAAAGAATCAAGGAGATGTCCCTAGACATCATAGCAGTCGCAGAAACAAAACTCACTGGGACAATAACAGACGTAACCTTCCCACCTGGATATCAGATCCTGGCGAAGGACAGAAGGAGCAGAGGGGGAGGAGGGGTTGCACTGCTCTTTAAAAACTGATGTGAATATCATGAAATGGAATTAATGGACGAGATTGGAGAAAAGGATTACAGGGTAGATACAGTTCAGGGGAACATAATGTAGTCATTGCAGTGATGTATAACCCACCACAGAACTGCAGGAGGCCAAGAGAAGAATATGATGAGTGCAACAGAGCAAAGGTGGACACACCAGCTGAAGTAGCAAGAAGAGCTCACTCGAGTTATGGGTGACTTCAACCACAGGGAGATTGATTGGGAAAACCTTGAGCCACACGGGGATCTCGAAACATGGAGAGCCATGATGATGGATGTAGTACTGGGAAACCTCATGTACCAACATGTTAGGGACACTATCAGAGCGAGAGGGGAGGATGAAAGTAAGGCATGAGAGGGAGGGGTAGGTTGATTGCTTTTTCTTGGACTGCAAGAGGGCCTTCGACACAGTTCCTCGCAAGTTGATAAATTAGACACATGTGCAACGCTTAGGTATGTGCAAGACAGGTATACAATACAGTAACGCTTCGCCACATAAGGGCTTCATCAGTCCATACAATGGATAACATTGAAGAACAGGAGGAGTTTGAGGTAATCAGTCCCTCAGCCTTAAGTGGTCAGTCCATCAATCTTGAAAAGAATACAGCATGCTGTACGTGATGAGGTATCACAGTGGTACGTGATGACGTATCACAGTGGGTGCCTGTGACGAGTGGGGTCCCACAGGGGTCAGTCCTGGGACCAGGGCTATTCTTGGTATATGTGAATGACATGACGGAAGGGATAGACTCAGAAGTGTCCCTGTTTGCAGATGATGTGAAGTTAGTGAGAATTACATCAGATGCGGATCAGACAGATCTACAAAGAGACCTGGACAGGCTGGACACGTGGTCTAGCAACTGGCTCCTAGAATTTAACTCCACCAAATGCAAAGTCATGAAGATTGGGGAAGGGCAAAGAAAACCGCGGACAGATTATAGGCTGGATGGCCAAAGACTGCAAACCTTACAATCAAGGAGAAAGATCTAGGGGTGAGTATAATACCGAGCACGTCGCCGAAGGACACATTAACCAGATAACTGCTGCGGCATATGGGCACCTGGCAAACCTGTGAATAGCGTTCCGATACCTCAGTAAGGAATCGTTCAAGACTCTATACATTGTGCACGTCAGGCACATAATGGAGTACGCGGCACCAGTTTGGAACCCACACCTGGTTAAGCACGTCAAGAAATTAGAGAAACTGCAAAGGTTTGCAACAAGGCTGGTTCCAGAGGTAAGGGGAATGTCGTACGAAGAGAGGTTAAGGGAAATCGGTCTGACGACACTGGAGGACAGGAGGGTCAGGGATGACATGATAACGACATACAAAATACTGCATGGAATGGACAAGGTGGACAGAGACAGCATGTTCCAGAGATGGGACACAGGAACAAGGGGTCACAATTGGAAGTTGAAGACTCGGATGAGTCAAAGTGATGTTAGGAAGTATATCTTCAGCCACAGAGTTGTTAGGAAGTGGAATAGTCTGGCAAGTGATGTAGTGGAGGCAGGAACCATACATAGTTTCAAGACGAGGTATGATAAAGCTCATGGAGCAGGGAGAGGGAGGACCCAGTAGCGGTCAGTGAAGAGGCGGGGCCAGGAGCTGAGTCTTGACCCCTGCAACCACAATTAGGTGAATTAGGTGCGTACACACACACACTAATATGCAGTCCACACACTTCCACACACATACTTGCATGCAGCCCCCACATTCTCTTACACTCACACTGCATCATGCAGCCCATATACATCCACACACACACACTAGCATGCAGCTCATACACTTCCACACACACACACACTAGCATGCAGCTCATACACTTCCACACACACACACACTAGCATGCAGCTCATACACTTCCACACACACACACACACTAGCATGCTGCCTTAACACTTCCACACACACACACACACATATTATGATTTAGCACTTGCTCTGACACATACACACTTGTATGCAACACTCACACTAACACAGACACACTTATATACAACTCTCACACTTTCATAACACAACTGAGGCAAAATAAAAGTCTAGTTTGAGAAGTTTCAATTGTTATTCATAAATAAATAGCTTATAACAGTGGAAAGAAGTGCGGCAGAAGTGCTTTTGGTGACTCCACCTTGTGGAGCGTTGATCCCGTCCTTAGATTCCTGCTGGTGTTGAACTTGTCCATAGAGTGCTGCTTGTGTTGAACCCGTGCTGAGACTGCTGCTGTTGACAAACTCGTCCTTAGATATTCGTACACGTGTTGAACGCGTACTTAGAAACACTCTTACACATATTTAGAATCCTACACGTGATGAACCATTGCTTAAAAACACTTCTGCACGTGTTGAAGTTGTGCTTAACTGGATTCCCACAAATACTGGCTCAATGCTTCCAGTCACTTCCGTATGTAACTTCTTAATTACCGTGTACTTACCTAAAAGTTAATTGTATTAAATATCAACAGAGCAACAATTAAACGGTTATTCAAATAATTTGGTGATCTATGTCGTGTCCCATGTGTGTGACGTGTTTTATGTCGTGTGCGACGTGTTGAGTGTTGAGGCCGACGTGTTGTGTGTTGCACGAGACATGTTCTGTGTTCCGTTCGACAAGTTGTCCTGGTCGATGGCTGATACGTGTTGGTTCTGTGGAAGATCGTCGTCGTAGAGGTTGGAACCGCAGCTCCAGGCCTGCTGCAGGAGGTCACCCAGTTGGACGTCGTTCAGCGGGCACTTGGAGAAGTAGCTGTTACATTCGGTGGGGTTGTAGGTGTTGGTGCCGATGTATAGAGCGTGGATGAAAGGAGCGTTGTAAGATGTCTCAGTGATATTCGCAAACATATCTACCAGGACGTTCTCCTCCAGGGAGCGGGCATCTTCCTCCCTAGTCTGGAGATGACACAGCAGCTTCAGAATGCAGCCTTCATGATCGAGCTGGCCCACAGCAGACAGCAACAAGTTCTCCTCCTTGCTAGGGGGGTTTCGAATGGACCTGCCGTAACGTTGTTTGTTTGAGCGCTGGTGGGGGCCACGATACCGCCTCTTGTGGTACCGATATACATCGTCCCTACGGGAAGCGTAGTACCCATAGTAAGCAGCGCCTCTTAGAGCGGACAGGCCACAGAGGGTGGGATAGCCATTCTGGTAGTAGTAGTTGTAGTAATTACTGTAGGCTGCCACCGACGACACCACCATCAGTACCATGAACATCAGACCTGAGGCACCTGTCATCTGAAATAACTAGTAATGTCATAAATGAAAGAAACGATAACACATAGGAGAAGTGTTGTATATTTAACTGTCAATTTAAAATTTGTAAAACAATTCTTACAAACCAGTTAATGAGTAGTGGAAGATTTACCTAGTAAATTTAACAAGGAACAAAATTAATTAGCAAATATCTATATTATTATATTTTTTATGTGTAGGAGATATTGACATTTTGATATTGTTGATGTCATTGTGCTGCCTTTTAATTTTTGTATAATTTAGAGAATCTTGGAATATAATAATAAAAATATCTTTATTTTGTTCAAGTACATGTACAAGGTACACAGTCCCAGCTGACATTAATAACACTACTATGTAGAAAGCCCCTTGTTATGCTGAGCATTTCGGGCAAATTAGGTCAATATTATCCCAGGATACGACCAACACCAATCGGTAAGGAAACACGCCCAATGTTTCCTCCATTGTCGGGAATCGAACACAGACCCTCAGAGTGTGAATTGAGAGCTTTGCCTACCAGGCCACGAGCCACCCATATATGATGATCTTCGGGAAGAATATCTAGTGTATTATTGTGTTACTTTTACTGAAACTCCTGAACACTGCTTCCAGCACAGGTCTTCCTTTCTTCAATACTCGCCAATAATTAATAGTATAAGACGGACAGAAACCTTCTTCAGTTTTCATATCCACCTTGTTGTCTTGTTGCAAATGTTCAATTATAGTTTAGTAGAACAAGTCACTCCTGCATCTGACATGTCTCACACAGGTACTGGCCGATGGAACAAGTCACTCCTGCATCTGACATGTCTCACACAGGTACTGGCCGATGGAACCAGTCACTCCTGCATCTGACATGTTTCACACAGGTACTGGGTGCAAAAGCAGATCAGATCATCACTGAGCCAGGTAAAGTTCTTTCATGCATTGTGTAGTGGAGCAAGTCGCTCTTCACCCGGGTAAAGTTCATGCAGGTAGTAAATGGTGGAGAAAGGTACTCTTGAACCGGGTTAGGTTCAACCAAGTACTGGTGGCGGCGAAAGCCACTCCTAAACCGGCTTGGGTTCCTGCAGGTACTGGGTGGCACGACCCCCAACTTGGTGATTAATTAATTCTATCAAATGCAGAGGAAATTAAATTAATTAACTTTTCCAAGAAATATAAAAACCAGAAACGACGTCAGGTTAGTTCACTGATGGAAAAAATAGCCTATTATAGAAATATATAATAAAATCTTGAATGGTAACTTTCCTAGTTAATTTTCCCTTCAAGAAGATAATTTTCTCTTCAAGAAGATAATTTTCCCTTTAAGATCAGTCTCACCTTGAAGGTGTGGACTCAACCTTTTGAGACGTCGCACACTACTGAAGCTAGGAAAGCAGCCTCTGACCTTCTTATATAGTGTCCTTGGCATCTGCACTTCCTGGAGTGGGAGGAGCACTGACTGAGGAGGTGGGACGAGGCAGTGTCTAATTGAGGTTGGAGTAAAAGAAAGGCTGCAACGAATGCAAACGTTGCACGTATCAGGAAGTTGCCCTCTCTTCTCTCTCACATCCCCACCACCTTGACGACGCTCAGACGACGGGAAGCTGGCCTGGGTTGGACGTGTCAGGAGTACATCGAAACATTTCAACAATATGTGAAATGTTTTCACGGGCCTAGAGAGGAAATTAGGAAATTGTGAGTTGATACTTTTCGATACCAATTTAATAGTATGTAATCGGTAAATTGAAAAATGATTCAAGATTTGGGGAAAATGATTTTGATGTAGTGAAGATGAAAGTGCTTAATAGAAAAGTGACTCTATGTGAAATTTCAGATGTTCTGGCATGTTAGAGCACTTTACATTCTTCACCCCCATCCCCACCCTTGTCCTACCTCGTGAATCATGTCAACTAAATATAGATCCCCAGAACACCTCCTTTGTAGCTCTGACTTGCACAGAGCGTCCACCTCAGCGACATCTCGTTCAGTGATGTACATATTAATGAACTTTTGTACAGATGTCTTCAGCTGTTTTAAAGTTAGGCACCGTGCTCGAGAAAGCACCGAGACACTTCTGGCCTTCATACGACCTGACTTTTTATGACCTGTGATATTTGACCCCTGTGTGACCCTAACATTTGACGTCTATATGACAATATTTTATGCACATACCTAGAATTTGTTTGTGAAACATCGTCCAAAGCTACATAATGAACACGACTGTGTGGTACACAAACAACTCAACTACCGATAATTGCAGTCACCATTATCCCTTCCAGTTTCCTTGCGGTGCTGTTAGGTATCCACTGAGGGAAGTTACTTACAGTTTTTGTCAGAATTTGTTCTCGTCCTGCAAGGTTTCCGTGCCAAAGCTTGAGAACAGTTTTGATAATCGGTTTGAAGTGTTGAAGGTTAGTGTGCGCTACGTAGAAGATTCAGATTTGTACTGGGTTATGTTGGTGCTAAACTGCTAAATTTATATCCAAAAATAACAGAGGTTTCCATGCGATAACCTGAAAACCTTTCAGGTAAACGTCAAACCTTCACTGATGTTGTATACTATTTAGAAGAATTGTGTTGTTGCCAATCTGTCATTTATATTTAAAAGAAAAATCCGTTCAATAACGTGCGAATGTTTCTTCTGAATGACTTCAAACAGTATAATCCTAAGTAAGACTAATTTTGGTTTCCGACTGTATAAGTTTTAGTCTTTCAGTGCTGAAGTGTTTTGCTCAAAGTTCACAGCATTGTTAGGCATGTAAGTATCAATTTTAGTAAACAAAGTGAAATATCGATACAGGTGCGATAACCGGAACATGACTCTTTTGATCGAATTCAAACTTTCTACACTGGTTTATATTACTTAAATGAAGGTTCCCTCATTTTGATTTCTGCAGAGGTAAATTTATCAGTTTTATTAAACAGACTGGGGTATTTATTTTCGCGGTTTCTAGCAAAGAAATAAATCTATTGTTAATGGATATACGATTTTTTTCCCGGTTTAAATATGTGGATATTACGACTGATTTGAGCACACTGGGTAAGAGGCTGTTGTTACCGTACCATTATATTATAATATAGGTGCTTTATTTTTAGTGTCTTCGACGACTTTTCTCGTCGGTGCAGAGTAAGAGGTCTTGCAATACTGTAAATACAGAATTACAGAAAATATCTACCTGGATGAGGACTAACAAACTTACACTAAACATTGACAAAACCTACTTCATTCAGTTTGGAAACAGAGCTACAGATGTCCCTCTTAACATAATGATAAACGGATCACCTATCACAAAGCTAACAGAGGGAAAATTCTTAGGAATCCACCTTGATAATAGACTCAAATTTCATACACATATACAACAAATTTCTAAGAAAATTTCAAGACTGTAGGCATACTATCGAAGATACGGATACTATGCTCCACAGTCAGCCCCCTGGCCCTATTATCACTCTCTTATTTACCCCTATCTCACCTATGGAATTTGTGCATGGGGCTCAACACAAGTAACCATCTCAGACCACTAATTACCAACAAAAGGCTGCAGTTAGAATGATAACAAATTCTCAGCATAGAGCAGCACACTCCACCAAAATTCAATACACTAAACCTATTCACCATACAAAACATTCATACTTATTACTGCACCTATTAACATACATAGAACACTTAACTCTGATATTAACCCTCCCCCTCAAACATCTCCTTGCCAACCTCAACAGAACACATGACCATAACACAAGGCAACAGATCAAAATCTTTGATGTTCCTCGTGTCCATCTCACACTATGCAAAAACTCAATGCAAACATAAAAGGCCTAAAATCTGGAGACTCATTACCTGTAAAATATAAAAGAAACACTACCTGTTTATAAATCAAGTCTCTTCTCAAAGATCACTTACTCACCCAAACCAAAAAAAACTGAATAACTGAACCTTATAAATTGTAATACCTTAATATTTCTCACAATTATATCACATAAATGTTAAACCTAAAACCCCAAACTAACTTTATTATTTTTAAAAACACTACCTAACAGAATACTCCATTCTACTGAATGTACAACAATGCATACAACCATATGACCTGTCTTTGTAATACTCACTTGTGCTTTATAGTAATCTGTTTACATTAAAGTTTTATCACCGATGTCATCATTGCTTAGTTCATCTTAAGTTTTAAATTTTAAAACCAGCCCGTAATGCTATGCATAGTAAAGTGGCTTTGGCATACTGCTCTTTTCTGTATTTTTTGTACCTCTGTATGTGTGCACAAATTTTTAAATAAATAAATAAATAAATAAATGGTGGCCCGTGGCCTGCTGGCAAAAGCTCTCGCTTCACACGCTGAGTTTACGGGTTCGATTCCCGACAAGGGTAGAAACATTAAGAGTGTTTCCTTATATCCGTTGTCCACGTTCCCCATCGGTAAAAATGGGTACCTGGGTGTTAGTCGACTGGTGTGGGTCGCATCCTGGGACAAAACTGACCTAATTTGCCCGAAATACTCTGCATAACAAGCGGCTTTCTATATAGTAGTATGTCTCTGACGTCAGCTGGGCCTGTATACCTGGTACTTGAGAAAAGATATATTGTATCCACCGTAAGGTTGGTCAAATCTACTCTTGCTTCATTTGGAGATAACAACAGCAGCAGCAGCAGCAGCAGCAGCAACAGCAGCAGCAACAACAACAACAACAACAGCAGCAGCCGCGCAGCAGCAGCAGCGCAGCGCAGCAGCAGCAAGCAGCAGCAACAGGGCAGCACAGCAGCAGCAGCACAGCAGCAGCAGCAGCACAGCAGCGCAGAGCAGCAGCACAGCAGCGCAGCAGCAGAGCGCAGCACAGCAGCGTATTGGTCCACTCTGTGACGGTAAGATTTTTTTAAACTGTAGTGGTGTGTGATACTGAGATACCCCAGACTAAGCCGCCGCCTTGATCCTAGTTCTTATAGGTTTCTAACAAACCACGGTACGGGTGGGGATTGACTGCGGCAAATATCTTTGAACTCCAGGCCAGCGCGTAAAAGTAATTTTTTACACTCGCTGTTATCTTAATTCTAGATAAGGAAATGGATGTTTGATAGAATCCTCTTCTGTCAATTCTTCTCCCAACCACACACACACACACACACACACACTGGGAGGAGTCCGGGGTTTGGCTCGGTTTTGGTGGTAATTTCTGACTGTGCCAAAAGGGGAAATGAGTGTGGGATATAGGGTGTGCACGCATAAGAGTGCATAAAACATTTAAAGCCCCGAAAAAAGGAAATTAATGACACAAAAAAGAAAAAAAGGAAATATTGGTGAGTGTTTATGGGGGGGCCGTTGGAAGGGGGAAGGGTTTGTGTCAGGCCAAAATGTGTTGCCAAAAACCTGGGGGGTATTTTGAGAAAAATGCGACTCAAGACGGGGAGATAAAGATATGTATAAATGTTCAGTAAAACAGTGGTGAGTGAAAAAATTGAAAGCTAGAGACTTTAGTGTTCGGAAGTTAGGGGAAAAAATTACCGAAAAGCATCAAACATCAATTTTGGGGGAAGGAAGACCTAAAAACGTTACTCCACTCCAGCGCGAAATATTCCCCTATTTAGTTGCATGGGTAAATAGTACCTGTCTCTAGCGGGAATTGGGGGTCACCCCCCGAGCTATCAAATTAGAATAAGCACATTTACTGGGCATTTAAAAAAATTTTAGGTAGCGGAATAGGCGAACCCCTAGTGATTTTTTTTAAACGAAATTTTAAACTCGTAAGACAGTACAGGGGAAAAAAGGGAATGGGGTACATATAAATACATAGTAGTAAACGGGGGAAACAAGGGAAATTTTTACATAAACTAGCACACACAGGTGGGCAGCTCGGGTTTTTTGGGGCACTTGAAAGCGTAGCCACACACCCCAACACACACACACAACAACAAACTAGACACACACACACACACACACACCACACAACACACAACACACACACACATAAGACACCACACACACATTACGGATTTTACCCCTTTCCTGTAAATGACCCTAAAACCTTTTCCTTTTCCCCCCCCATTCTTCCCCTCCTTTCTCTTTTTCCCTCTTCTCTCTCTCTCTCTCTCTCTCTCTCTCTCCTTCTTTTCTTTCTCTCCCCCCCTTCTCTCACCTTCTTCCCCCTTCCCCTCTCTCTTTTAACCTTTTCTCTTCTCTTCCTTTCTTTTACTCTCTCTCTTTCCCTTGTCCTCCCCCCTCCTCTTCCTTTTCCCTCTCTCTCATTTTTTCCCCTTTTTTCCCCTTTTTTTCACCCCCCCTTTAGGCCCCCTTTCTCTCTCCTATCTCTCACTCTCCCCCCCCCTTTTTTTTTTTTTCTTTTCTTCTCTCTTTCACAAAAAAAAAAAAAAAATGGTTGGGACTCGAGGAATCAGGGATCAGATGACAAGTATGGAGGGAGGAATGGATGGAGGAAAAAGTGGAAAAGGATAGAGCAATAATGGGAGAGAAAATTAGGGGAAGCTTTCTGAAAAAAAGGAGAAAGAGCTCTCTGTGAAAATGGGAAAAGGGTTTGGGGAAGGAGACGAAGAAAATTTGGGGGGCCAAATCGAAACTGCAGTAGGGCCCGGGGGGAAAAATCCTAGAAAAAGAGGTAAACAGGCTGAAGCAATCTCAGGGATAGTGACCGAGAAAACCCCACCAAAAGAAAAAGAGAGGCCCGAACAGGGAAGGAAAGGGATAAAATTTTGTAAGGCATACAGCCTGCAAAAAGGGCCAGGGAGGGAAGGGAAGAGCAGATGGGTGCAGATGGAGAGGAATAGGTCGAATGCTGAGGCCAACCATGCTACCAAAAGCCACTGGAAAAAACAAGGAGAAAATGACCCCAAAACAAAAGAAACAGGTCACAGAGAGAAGGAAAAGGGGGAAGGAAAGGGCCCAAAATTTAGTGATTATCCATGGGGTTTTGGGGGAGAGAGGAAAGGACATACACTGAAAGCGGGAGGAGAAAGAAAGGAGATTGAGAAAAATCATCACGGAAAAAGGGGGAGAAGACATGGTGAGATGTAAAATTTTCAGGAAAAGGGGGGGTACTTGAAGGGGAGAAACCCACCCTCAAGCTGATTCCCAGGACGAAACGTGCGGAACAGGATCCTCCCAAAAGAAACCCGGTTTTTAAAAGCCGGGAAAAGTAAAGAGGTGTTTAGCAAGAAAACACAAAACAGAGAGAGGGAGCTGAGGGAGAGGGGCAAAAAAGGAAAGGGCAGGAAAGGGGAAAAAGGATGAACTAGCAAATGTCAGCAAGAAACAGACAGCAAGGGCAAGCAACACCAACTATCCTTAGAACCCCACAACCTATACACCATCCCAACACAAATACAATCCATACCCACAGCTTCCACCCAAACCCCCCAAACCCTGAATCCCCATATGCTCAAGGGCTCCCACCCCCACAGGCACCCCAAACCACAGTGTTTGGAAAAAGGGAAAATGAAGGTAGGTACCAAAATGAGGAAAAAAACAAACAGTGGGGGGGTGGGACGAAAGAGTCAAAGAGCATACCAGACATCATAGCGATCACAGAAAACCAACTTACAGGTATGATAAGATTCCCTCTTCCCGTGAGAACCAGATCCCGAGAAAAAAGAAGAAAACGGGGGGGGGAGGGGTGGCATTGGAACAAAACCCATGGGAAATTTTTTGGGGCTGGGGAGGGGGAAAAGGGAAAGAAATTGATTCATACGGGGAAAGTTCACTTTAGCCAAAGGTGATAATTTCAGTGTGTATAACCCCCCACAGAAAAGCAGGGGGCCCAAAGGGAAGAGATGATGAGAGCAATGAGCGATGGGTTACACCTGGCGCAGGGCGAGAAGAGCTCAGCTGCGGGGAAGTCCCATATGGGCGGGCTTTAACCCCAAAGGAGATCGAATGGGAAACTTGGGGGCCACATGGGGGTTTTAAAATACATGGAGGCTAAAATGATAGGTTTGGACGGAAAAATTATGTACCAAAAGAAAGGGACACTACAAAAGAGAGAAGAGGATGAACCAGCAAGCTGGATTAGTATTCCCCCCCCTTGGTAGTGAGTATTAGGGACATCATTTTGAAAGATTTTGGGGGCCCAGCAATCATGTGGTTTTAGGCTTCGAAACACAGTAGACTAAAAAGGGGGAGGGGGAAGCAGGAAAGGCCAGGACAAATGAAACCAAGCTACAGGAAAGGGGCTAACAGGAATGGGAATTTCCCTGAATGGGGTTCAGGGGGGACAGGAACGGCAAGGGGAACCCATTTTAATGAGATGAGGTTTATTGTGCAACAATGAGCAAGGGGCTAGGAGAGGTTTGTACCCAAGGGTAACGGGAAATAAGGAAAAGCCAGGTGAGCCCAGGTTACCCAAAGATGCAAGGAGAAAAACCAAGTGTGCTAGGGAATGGAAAAATACGAAGGCAAAGGCCCCCGGGAAAATAAAGAGAGTCGTAGACCCAAAACAATATGCACAGTTAAGAAAGGGAGGCCCAACGTCAATATAAAAACGACATAGCAGCAAAAGCCAAAAACTGACCCAAGCTGTTATACACCCACTTTAGGAAAAAACAACCGCAAGGACCGGGGTCACAGGCAAAGGGAAAGGGAAAGGAGGGGGCAAAAAGAAATACCGTGAAGATGTGGGAGCTCAAAAGAGACAAAAAAAGTGTTCACAAGGAGCAAAAGGGGGCCCCAGAAAAAGGAGGGTGGGGTACCCCACATGTGCTGGACAAGTACACCAACCGAGGAAGAAGTAAAGAGGTTTCTGAGTGAGCTAGATACCTCAAAGGCAAGGGCCAAATAACATCTCTCAAGGGTCCTGAAGAGGGAGAAAGGGGCCTTGGTATCCTAAAAAACAATTTTTCAATACATCTTGAAACAGGGATTGCCTGAGGCTGGAAGAGAGCAAATTGGTCCCAATTTTTAAAAAAAAAGGGAGACAGACATGAAGCAAAAATACAGCCCATGTCAGACATGTATGCATCAAAATCGGGAAAAAGATTATCGGGAAGAATGGTGGAACATCTGAAAGGAATGAACATCACCAGCAGCCAACAGGGTTTCAGAGAGGGGAAATCCGTGTCACAAACCTACGGGTTCCTATGACATAGTGCAGCAGTAAGCAAGAGAGAGAGGGGTGGGGGGGGAAAGCATTTTCTTGGACTGCAAGAAAAACGTAGACACAGTACCACACAAGAGATTAGTGCAAAAACTGGAGGACCCGCGGGATAACAGGGAAAGGACGTAAGGATCAGGGAATCTTTTCAGGAAGACAGCAGCCGGGGAATGGTAGTGGTGTCAGAGGGGCCCTTTGGGCCCCGGGGTCCCAAAAGGGGTCAGTCTAGACCGTCTGTTTCTGTATTTGTGAACGACATGACGGAAGGAATAAACTCCGAGGTGTCCCTGTTTGCAGATGACGTGAAGTTGATGAGAAGAATTCACTCGATCGAAGACCAGGCAGAACTACAAGGGATCTGGACAGGCTGCAGACTGGTCCAGCAATTGGCTCGCTGGAGTTCAATCCCACCAAGTGCAAAGTCATGAAGACTGGGGAAGGGCAAAGAAGGCCGCAGACGGAGTACAGGTCTAGGGGTTCAGAGACTACAAAACCTCACTCAAGGAAAAGATCTTGGGGTGAGTATAACACCAGGCACATCTCCTGAAGCGCACATCAACCAAATAACTGCTGCAGCATATGGGCGCCTAGCAAACCTCAGAACAGCATTCCGACATCTTAATAAGGAATCATTCAGGACCCTGTACACCGTGTACGTTAGGCCCATATTGGAGTATGCGGCACCAGTTTGGAACCCACACCTAGCCAAGCACGTGAAGAAACTAGAGAAAGTGCAAAGGTTTGCAACAAGACTAGTCCCAGAGCTAAGAGGTATGTTCCTACGAGGAGAGGTTAAGGGAAATCAACCTGACGACACTGGAGGACAGGAGAGACAGGGGGGACATGATAACGACATACAAAATACTGGAGGGAATTGACAAGGTGGACAAAGGACAGGATGTTCCAGAGATTGGACACAGTAACAAGGGACACAGTTGGAAGCTGAAGACACAGATGAATCACAGGGATGTTAGGAAGTATTTTCTTCAGCCACAGAGTAGTCAGTAAGTGGAATAGTTTGGGAAAGCGATGTAGTGGAGGCAGGATCCATACATAGCTTTAAGCAGAGGTATGATAAAGCTCACGGCTCAGGGAGAGTGACCTAGTAGCGATCAGTGAAGAGGCGAGGCCAGGAGCTCGGACTCGACCCCGCAACCTCAACTAGGTGAGTACAACTAGGTGAGTACACACACACATACACACACACACACACACACACAACACACACACACACACACACACACACACACACACACACACACACACATACACATACACACACACACACACACACACACACACACACCACACACACACACACACACATACACACACACACACACACACACACACACACACACATACACACACACACACACACACACACACACACACACACACACTACACACACACACACACACACACACACACAACACCACACACACCACACACACACACATTGCAATCTTCTTGGACTGCAAGTAGGCCTTAGACACAGTTCCTCACAAGAGATTAGTGCAGAAGCTAGAGCATCAGGCGCATATAACAGGAAGTGCACTGCAATAGATCAGAGAATACCTGACAGGGAGGCAACAACGAGTCATGGTACGTAATGATGTATCACAGTGGGCACCTGTGACGAGCGGGGTTCCCACAGGGGTCGGTCCTAGGACAGTGCTATTTTTGGTATATGTGAACGACATGACGGAAGGGTTAGATCAGAAGTGTCCCTGTTTGCAGATGATATGAAGTTAATGAGGAGAATTAAATCTGATGAGGACCAGGCAGGACTTCAAAGAGACCTGGACAGACTGGACACCTGGTCCAGCAAATGGCTTCTCGAATTTAATCCTGCCAAATGCAAAGTCATGAAGATAGGGGAAGGGCACAGAAGACCACAGGCAGAGTATAGGCTAGGTGGCCAAAGACTGCAAAACCTCACTCAAGGAGAAAGATCTTGGGGTGAGTATAACACCGAGCATGTCTCTGGAAGCACACATCAATCAGATAACTGCTGCGCATATGGGCGCCTGGCAAACCTGAGAACAGCATTCCGATACCTTAGTAAGGAATCATTCAAGACACTGTACACCGTGTATGTCAGGCCCATACTGGAGTATGCAGCACCTGTTTGGAACCCGCACTTGATAAAGCACGTCAAGAAACTAGAGAAAGTACAAAGGTTTGCGACAAGGTTAGTTCCAGAGCTAAGGGGAATGTCCTATGAAGAAAGATTAAGGGAAATCGGCCTGACGACACTGGAGGACAGGAGGGTCAGGGGAGACATGATAACGACATATAAAATACTGCGTGGAATAGACAAGGTGGACAAAGACAGGATGTTCCAGGGAAGGGACACAGAAACAAGAGGCCACAATTGGAAGTTGAAGACACAAATGAGTCAGAGAGATAGTAGGAAGTATTTCTTCAGTCATATAGTTGTAAGGCAGTGGAATAGCCTAGAAAATGACGTAGTGGAGGCAGGAACCATACACAGTTTTAAGACGAGGTTTGATAAAGCTCATGGAGCAGGGAGAGAGAGAGGGCCTAGTAGCAACCGGTGAAGAGGTGGGGCCAGGAGCTAGGACTCGACCCCTGCAACCACAAATAGGTGAGTACAAATAGGTGAGTACACACACTATACATTATATTTTTAAAGACACTAAGTAAAAATTTATAATTTGTCACAATTTTGAAACATTTACAGAATATGAAAGACTGTCTTGTGTTTGATTCAGCTACAACAATTACTGACTAATGCTTTTAAATGTATTACTTCTTAATGCATTAACATGGAGTAGTTATATTAAACACCAGCATTCATATACAGTTCAAATTTCATATTTCAATCCTCTTTAACTAATACTAAAACCGTCATTACTTTCTTCTTTCGCTCCTCGATAGATCACAGATATTCTCGACTCTACTGAAAGAACAATAATATTAATGATCACTGGTCATCATGATTTTAATTCGTGCTGTTGTCAAGTTTGTCTTCCTGGTGTCTGTTAACTATGGTGTAACATCTGGTTGTGTAGGAAGTCTTCCTCAGTAGCTCCCACATACTCATCTGGGTTACATAAGTTACAGTATATAGCTTCGCAATGCGTGTGAAAGCTCTACCTTGCTGGTATGTTAATAGCTGGAATGTTTCGTAAGGAGTATTACACAAAATATGGGCACATTTAGCTGTATCAAATATTTCACAGTTTCTTGACCTGTGCTGTAGTATTCATGTAGAGTAAGATTGAGCTATATTCCACTTGTTCCTCTTGAATTTATATTTTATAAGCAATAATCTTCTCGAGTTTCAATCTCGGTACTCTTTTTTATGGTATTGTTAAATTATATTTTCAGTTTACCATAAGTATAGGTTTTACTCATCACAGCTGGAACGTCTTGACGGATCATACTCGGCGTGCCATCACAGTGCCATAAGATCACAACATAATTATATATTAGTGTCTAAATTACAACTAGAGCAAACAGTTTTTAAGAATGTAGTTGGTAATAATCTCTTCAGAGATTTCTTTCTCCACTACAGGTCAAATGGCTTCAATATTATGGTTCAATTACAACTTCACCATATTACTGCTATTACGAATCTTCTTGCTAACACTTAAGATAGTCAAGGTTATTGCTAACACTTAAGATAGTCAAGGTTATTGCTAACACTTAAGATAGTCAACGTTTTTGCTAATACTTAAGATAGTCAACGTTCTTGCTATCACTTAAGATAGTTAACGTTCTTGCTAACACTTAAGATAGTCAAGGTTATTGCTAATACTTAAGATAGTCAACATTCTTGCTAACACTTAAGATAGTCAAGGTTATTGCTAACACTTAAGATAGTCAACGTTCTTGCTATCACTTAAGATAGTCAAGGTTCTTGCTAACACTTAAGATAGTCAACGTTCTTGCTAACACTTAAGATAGTCAATGTTCTTGCTAACACTTAAGATAGTCAAGGTTCTTGCTAACACTTAAGATAGTCAACGTTATTGCTAACACTTAGATAGTAAAGGTTCTTGCTACCACTTAAGATAGTCCAGGTTCTTGCTAACACTTAAGATAGTCAACGTTCTTGCTAACACTTAAGATAGTCCAGGTTCTTGCTAACACTTAAGATAGTCAAAGTTCTTGCTAACACTTAAGGTAGTCAAAGTTCTTGTTAACATTTAAGGAAGTCAAAGTTCTTGCTAACATCAAAGTGGCAGAACTTCCAACATCACTTCCAGTTGTTACAACTTTATCATACATACAGTACAACTGTAACTGTGTTATCTGAACATCTATAATTTAGCTGGTAACTTCCATCTCTCTTTTTACTGTTCCATAGATTCTTTTTTCTGTTTGTGGAATAGAATTCTCCTTTACTGGTGAATGGTTAGTCATGTTGAAGGAAAGATTGGTATTTGAATCTCCTGTTGTTACAGAGGGTTGTTTGGGATTATTGGGACTACCACAATCCTCTTGTAGCTGTGCTGGTCTGTAATTCACTACATGCAGTAGCATGACAGATGGGTATATTTGTTTTGTATTCCGTATGTTATTTCTTTAAAGCATTCTACTTATAAATGGACAAGAGCCATCTCTTTGTCTATGTACAGTACTACTTGCGATTAACATTCAAAGCAACTGCCCGGTAATGGCCCTCGCGGACTCTTCTGCATCTCATGCATAGAACCATTATTACAGTATCTGCAGGGAGATCAAATTATTTTCTCTGTCTCCTTGGCATGAGTATAAGCAATAGCATAGTGTTTTTTGCTGTATTTTTTTTCAAGCATTTTATAATCTGTTTATTCATATTTTTCGATTTCATATTTAAATAATTCTTCTCCAATGATAAATATTTCAAGTTATTTTTCTCCCTTATCAAATGTTATAACTTCATGATGGTGTTCAACCCGGAAGAACATCTATAGCAAAACTCGCACATGGCTCCATTCTTTACAGGAATTTCATGAACAAATGTTCTTGGGTTTTCATCCAAGGTGGAAAACACTTATCAGGAAACATTCCACTCAATGGGAATTTTGTCAGTCCAATACAGTGCATAAAAAAGATACAGTATATTGTATATAGGAGAAGACAGGATGTTGTAGGTACGTAAACTCCTGTGGTAGTGACTTTCTTCCTAGCTTGATCTTTGATAGAGATAGAGGTACTACTGGTCACACTTACATTATACAAAGGCCAACATAAGTTCCTGTGCGTTGTGCTCTCCTGTAACCACTAATAAAGTGGGAAAGGAAATGGAGACGAATGTTTACACAGTGGATATATGAAGACTTCTCCTCGAGGGAGGCTTGGCTGGAGATTCTATAATTCTCAAAATAGATCCCAGATACGACTTGGTCTTTATGTCGTGATGTGGAGATAATTGTACGTATATATATATATATATATATATATATATATATATATATATATATATATATATATATATATATATATATATATATATATATATATATATATAATATATATATCCTCCATTGCAGACACTGCAAGACTCCAGGCGGACATCAACCAAATCTTTAAATGGGCTGCAGAAAACAATATGAAGTTCAATGATGAGGAATTTCAATTACTCCGATATGGTAAACATGAGGAAAATAAAACTTCATCAGAGTATAAAAAAAAAATCCAATCACACAATAGAGCGAAAAACTGATGTCAAAGACCTGGGAGTGATCATGTCGGAGGATCTCACCTTCAAGGACCATAACATTGTATCAATCGCATCTGCTAGAAAAATGACAGGATGGATAATGAGAACCTTCAAAACTAGGGATGCCAAGCCCATGATGACACTCTTCAGGTCACTTGTTCTATCTAGGCTGGAATATTGCTGCACACTAACAGCACCTTTCATGGCAGGTAAAAATTGCTGACCTAGAAAATGTACAGACAACCTTAACGGCACGCATAACGGAGATAAAACACCTCAATTACTGGGAGCGCTTGAAGTTCCTGAACCTGTACTCCCTGGAACGCAGGCGGGAGAGATACATGATTATATACACCTGGAAAATCCTAGAGGGACTAATACCAAACTTGCACACGAAAATCACTCCCTACGAAAGCAAAAGACTTGGCAGACGGTGCAACATCCCCCCAATGAAAAGCAGGGGTGTCACTAGCACGATAAGAAACAACACAATAAGTGTCAGGGGCCCAAGACTGTTCAACTGCCTCCCAGCACGGGCTGTGGATCGTACGTTGGATTACGTGCGGCCCACAGTAACAGCCTGGTTGATCAGGCCCTGATCCACCATGAGGCCTGGTCACAGACCGGGCCGCGGGGGCGTTGATCCCCAGAACTCTCTCCAGGTATATATATAAATATATATATTAATAGTATTATATATATATATATATATATTATATATATAAATATATATCATATATATAGTATAATATATAAATTTATATATATATATATATATATATATATATATATATATATATATATATATATATATATATATATATATATTATATAATATATATATAATATAATATATATATTATATATAATATATATATATATTATATATATATATATATATATATAATATTCAACAAGTCGGCCGTCTCCCACCGAGGCAGGGTGCCTCAAAAAGAAAGAAAATCCCCAAAAAGAAAATACTTTCGTCATCATTCAACACTTTCACCTCACTCACACATAATCACTGTTTTTGCAGAGGTGCTCAGAATATAACAGTTTAGAAGCATATACGTATAAAGTTACACAACATATCCCTCCAAACTGCTAATATCCCAAAACCCCTCCTTAAGAGTGAAGGCATTGTACTTCCCATTTCCAGGACTCAAGTCCGGTTATATAAAATAACCGGTTTCCCTGAATTCCTTCACTAAATATTTCCCTGCTCACACTCCAACAGATCGTCAGGTCCCATATACCATTCGTCTCCATTCACTCCTATCTAACACGCTCACGCACGCTTGCTGGAAGTCCAAATCCCTCGCCCACAACACCTCCTTTACCCCCTCCCTCCAACCTTTTCGGGGACGACCCCTACC
Source organism: Cherax quadricarinatus (assembly GCF_026875155.1). Classification (NCBI taxonomy): domain Eukaryota; kingdom Metazoa; phylum Arthropoda; class Malacostraca; order Decapoda; family Parastacidae; genus Cherax; species Cherax quadricarinatus. Next base: position 40,773,218 of record NC_069404.1, read on the forward strand.
CCGCCTTCCTTCCCTTACAAATTTATACGCTCTCCATGTCATTCTACTTTGATCCATTCTCTCTAATTGACCAAACCACCTCAACAAACCCTCTTCTGCTCTCTGACTAATACTTTTATTAACTCCACACCTTCTATATGTGTGTGTGTGTGTGTATGCATCAAAGTATGACATAAAGGGTCAAGACTACACCTCACCATCACATCCCACAACAAAACAACACCTCACACACGCATGACGACACCCGACTCAGTGAAACCCTCCTAACACTCAACCCAAGAATTAAGATTTATTACTTGTTTAATGTATCATTAAATTCTTCCCAGATTTTATTAATAATAAATGAATCCAATTTATATAAACCAAAGGAAATATTCATATTATTTTCAATACTGTTTTTTATGAAACAAGATTGAATTATATTTCTGTCAACCATTGACTTGCTTGATACTACTTTCTCAACTTTTTGAAAATCAATTGGATGGTTAAAATCTCTCACACGAACAAACAGAGCATTGGGATTAAAAATATATCTTGTCCTGTTCTAATGCTATATTTATGTTGTTTTAATCCTAGTTCGGAGACTTTTACCAGTTTGGACCATAATAAATCTTTATCGCAAATTTTACAAGGAATCTTATAGACACATCCGTCAGCATTTTGGGGGGAATTCTTTATCAAAAGTTTTTTCTTTACTGTATCAAGATTTTTAAATACAACTTTGATATTAAAAGTCTTAAGAAGAGAAGGCATATCAACCAAGTTTTCATGGTAAGGGAGAACCAACATATTTTTAGTTGAATAAGGTTGGTTGTCTCTTTCTTGGATTGTAAAAAGTATTTCTAGCAATTTTAAAAGATTTATATTTATATTTATATTTCATTGTGTTTGTTTATTATCAAATTATTGTAAAATTATGTAAAATATATTTAGTTGGATTAGGCTAAATTAAATTGCGCTTGTTATAATAAGGTTAGGTAAGTTTTTAAAACGTATAAGAGAAATTTTTAGAATGGACTTAATTTTAAACGTGTTCTTGCTAATTAACCAGTTTTACCTATTCGGCAGGACACACACACACACACACAACAGGGATAACAGGGAAGGCACTGCATGGATTCGGGAAATAATTGTCGGAAGACAGCAAGCGAATAATGGTACGTGGCGAGGTGTCAGAGTGGGCACCTATGACCAGCGGGGTCCCACAGGGGTCAGTCTTAGGACCAGTGCTGTTTCTTGTATTTGTGAACGACATGACGGAAGGAATAAACTCTGAGGTGTCCGTGTTTGCAGATGACGTGAAGTTGATGAGAAGAATTCACTCTATTGAAGACCAGGCAGAAATACAAAGGGGATCTGGAAGGGGCTGCCAGACTGGGCCAGAAACTGGCTCCTGGAGTTCAATCCCACCAAGTTGCAAAGTCATGGGAATGGGGAAGGGCAAAGAGGAGCGCAGACGGAGTACAGTCTAGGGGGGCCAGAGACTACAACCTCACTCAAGGTAAAAGTTTCTTGGGGTGAGTATAACCCCAGGCACATCTCCTGAAGCGCACATAAAACCAAATAACTGCTGCAGCATATGGGCGCCTAGCAAACCTCAGAACAGCATTCGACATCTTAATAAGGAATCGTTCAGGACCCTGTACATCGTGTACGTTAGGCCCATATTGGAGTATGCGGCACCAGTTTGGAACCCAAACACCTAGCCAAGCATGAAAAGAAACTAGAGAAAGTGCAAAGGTTTGCAAAAAGACTAGTCCCGGAGTTAAGAGGTATGTCCTATGAGGAAGGTTAGGGAAATCAACCTGACGACACTGGAGGACGGAGAGATAGGGGGGACATGATAACGACTTACAAAATACTGAGAGGAATTGACAAGGTGGACAAAGACAGGATGTTCCAAGACTGGACACAGCAACACGGGGACACAGTTGGAAGCTGAAGACACAGATGAATCAAAAGGGATGTTAGGAAGTATTTCTTCAGCCACAGAGTAGTCAGTAAGTGGAATAGTTTGGGAAGCGATGTAGTGGAGGCGGGATCCATACACAGCTTTAAACAGAGGTACGATAAAGCTCATGGTTCAGGGAGAGTGACCTAGTAGCGACAGTGAAGAGGCGGGGCCAGGAGCTTGGACTCGACCCCTGCAAAACCCCAACTAGGTGAGTACACACACACACACAAAACACATATATTATATATATATTTATATATTATATATATATATATATTATTTATATATGTATATAATATATATATATATATATAATATATATATATATATATATATAAATTATATATATATATATATATTATATATATATATTATATATATTATATATATATTATTTATAAAATATATATGTATATATTTTTTTTTTTATCACACTGGCCCATTTCCACCAAGGCAGGGTGGCCCGAAGAAGAAAAACTTTCACCATCATTCACCCCCATCCACTGTCTTGCCAGAAGGGTGCTTTACACTACAGTTTTAAAACTGCAACATTAACACCCCTCCTTCAGAGTGCAGGCACTGTACTTTCCCCTCTCCCGGACTCAAGTCCGGTCTGCCGGTTTCCCTGAAACCCTTCATAAATGTTACTTTGCTCACAAATCCAACAGCACGTCATGTATTAAAAACCATTTGTCTCCATTCACTCCTATCAAAACTGCTCACGCATGCCGCTGGAAGCCCAACCCCCTCGCACAAAAACCCCCTTTTTCCCCCTCCCCCAAACCCTTTCCCTGGGCCCGCCCCCTCCCCAGCCTTCCTTCCACTACAGACTGAACATTTGAGTCATTCTGTTGCTCCTTTCTCTCTACATGCCCGAACCACCCAACAACCCTTCCTCACCCCTTGGAAAACGTTTTGGTAATCCCGCCCTCCTCCAAAATTCCCAAAACTACGAATTCTCGCTTTATATTCACCCCACACATTGCCCCCAGACTGCATCTCAACTCCCTCCAGCCTTTCCTCGCTGAACATTCATCACCCACGCTTCACACCCATAAAAGAGCTTTGGGTTTAAAACTATTTTCCATCTTTCCCCCTCTTTCCCTCCAGGACAAATTTTTGTCTCCACAGCCCCCAAAGTGCACCACTCATTTTTTTCCCCTCATCAATTAATATTTATATATATATATTAATTAATATATATTATATATATATAATATATATTATATATATAAATATATTTATTTATATTATATTTTATATATATATTATTTATATATTATATTATATATATTTTATATATTATATATATTATTTATATATTGTAGGGGAAGGAAGGCGGGGTGGGGGCGGCCGGAAAGGTTGGGGGGAGGGGGGTAAAGGAGGTTTTTGTGTGCGAGGGGCTTGGCTTCCAGCGGATGCGTGAGCGTGTTTGATGGGTGAATGGAGACAAATGGTTTTTAATACTTGACGTGCTGTTGGAGTTGAGCAAAGTAACATTATGAAGGGGTTAGGGAAACCGGGAGGCCGGACTTGAGTCCCGGGATGGGAAATACGTGCCTGCACTCGAAGGAGGGGTGTAAATGTTGCATTTAAAAACTGTAGTTTAAAGCACCCTTTTGGCAAGAAGGATGGGGGGAATGTGGTTGAAAATTTTTTTTTTTCGGGGCCCCCCTGCCTTGGTGGGGAAACGGCCGTGTGATAATAAAATAAATATATATATATATTAGTTATTTGAGGGGATATAGAGTCATGTTATATTTAAACTTGAGACCCAGTTTTTTGTGTTCCCGTGGGGTTTTGCTCGAGAAAGCAAAGCCCAAAAATTGTGAGCGTAGATGGCCTTAGTTGATGATAAAACAAATTCCACAGCCGCTTCCCGAACATTTTGGAAAACGAAGATGCGCCCATTGGGCTGTGTTAAAAAATTGGTATAAGTATAAGTACCCTAATGGGTGTTTATCAGCATATTCAGAGATTAAGTGCTGAAGTTTACCCTTAAAGGTTTTTTTGGGCTCGATGGCCCTCTTGTCCCGGGTTATAGTAGATCTTGAGAAATTTAAAAAATTTGCTATCTGCTGCGCAGCTCCAATTAGTATCATTAAGACTAGATCTACCTGGATATCTGTATTTAGTAGTATGTTTACCGAATATCGAGTTTGATTAAAGGAAAAGTATCTCAGGGGTTTTTACACGTCCTTCGTCAGTCTGGGAAGCACTAACGCCCGCACTTTACTTTAAAGTTCTTCAAACTTATTATTTTTTCATCTGCATAATGTCTAAGAAAATGTACACACTTTTTAATATTTCTTTTTTAAAGATGGAGGTTGTCAGTGTAGCTCAGGATGCACTGTTAGCTCCTTGGTTTATGTCAGTGCACGCGCGACACTCGTCGTTTGTTGCAATCTGCCCCGCGGCCCCTAGCTTGCCCTGGTGTCTCCCGACACACAAAAGAAGTGCAGATCAAGCATGTTTCCCTTGTTTGTCAAACTGCAACAAGAAAACAACAAGATGTTTGATTTCTCGTTGTGTGAGCATAGATAACTGTTGACGCTATCTTTAACATGGTAATAAATGGGTGCAGGATTTTCCTTAATTTATCTGCTAAGTTAAGAGATTTTTTGTCTCTCATTAACTCACACTGGTTGCAACACTGGTCTCTTGCACAGTATCCTGACAACGACACACGCTGTTTCCCGCATCTGGAATCAATTATAAACTGTTGAGCAGAAGTAAGATGCCATCGCCCTTTCTGAGAGGGCTGGGCCCCCCAGGGCTGAAAGGGCTGGAAAAAGGGGCTGAATAGGGGCTGAAAAACCCCTCTTGGAGAAAATTTCTCCGTAACCCCCCCATAGCTCGTAAATTTAACTGGTAAAAGAAGGCACGAAAGCGCACTAAAACGGGTGATTTTTTTCTTTTAGGACCCCCTTCAGGGGGAAAAGTTTAAAGCCATGGTGGGCAAGTTTCGCAAATCATTTAAATCGCTAATTAGCGGAAAACTAACTTCGTGTTTACCCGATTATGTTTCCGAACTCAAAAACCGTTAGTGACCAATTGCTTCCGCTAATAAAGTTTTGCTCAACTTTGAGTCCGCTAAAAAACTACTTTGCTGGTAATCGGAAGCATGCCTTTTCACGGCGCGCGTGTTTGTTCCTGTTTTGTGGGCCCATCATCAGGGACAAGCTCGAGCCTCTACAACGTGAAGTCGCATGTTAGAGGAATACACCCAGCGAAATGCATCAAGTTGAGTAGAGAATCAAGGCTGATTTTCCCCGTGGAAAACACGGGCGATCTCTTGTGGCAGTGACACTGTAGGACACAACCAGATGTCACAGCCGCGTGAAAAGTGAGCCGCCAGGCCCCCATCGGTGAGCGTTTGTTATGCTGCACTAGCGTCCATCAGTTGTGGTGGGCACAAAAATTGTGGCCCTATTCGTCTGCAACATGCTACCGCTGCATGTTGCAGCCTGATCAAGATGACAATGTCCCGCCCCACCCTGGACACGAGGATTTTGGTCAGCCATAAACAGCTGGAGTAGTATCTTATAAAGTACTGATGAGTTATAAGCCCTTATTAAACTATTACTATAGATTTTTTGATATTTTTTAATTTTCGTGGGAATTGCAAGTTATGACTGTTTAGAAGTAGAGTACCTTTCCCAGTATTGTAAAGTAGAGAAGTAAACTTACCTGTGTACTCTACTTAAGTAACTTTTCTCGGTGTTTACTTTTCAAAAATTTCTGATGATGTAACGAACATATCGTTATCAGATTGAAGTGAAGTAAAAGTAATAACAGACTTCAGTACTTAAGTAAAAGTAGTGGGCAATTTCATACTTTTAAAAGTTTAAAAACAAAAAAACTTACTTATTATTAAGAAGTTCTCCAGGTTGTTATAAAAGTTCTCAGAGGTAAAAATGAAAAATCAAAAACTAAACCGAAACTGAATTCATGAAAAAAGTTAGAGATTAGCATTTTACTGTTTGCTTCAGCTAATTTTTTCTGCCAATTAGGGGTTTTAGCGTTAGCGGAGCTAATTATTAGTTAGCGGGGGTTAGTGGTTAGCGAAGCTAACTTTTCGGTTAGCTATGCCCACTATGTTTAAAGCTTATTGAGGGTTAAATTCTTAAATTTAAAAATTAAACAAATTTCTTAAATTTTAATAAATGCAAAAAATGAATCAGAACTAACACAAGCCAAAAATAATAATTACCATGGTTTGAAGACGATCAGGCGACCATTCTCCAGTTTACTAACATGAATCACTATCACAGTTTGTTCAATATAATTTAGTTTAGGATTTACACTCCCATTAACAAGCCAACGTTTTTTTGAGTAGAGTACAAGGAAGCAAATTTTTCCATTTCATATTATTAACTTAACAAATCAAAATCAATACTACCTTAACTGTACGAGTCTTTATTGTGGGTCAGGTACTTTACTGCTTAAGATCTGATTCGGCCAAAAGAGGAATTCTCAGGTCATTACATGATAACTTATACAAATTGGCATCTACCCAAAACCCAAACAATGTGAACTTTCCTCCATGATTTGCAACTTTGAAGATGTTCGAAAAATGTCCTTCAAGGCAGCACACAGAAGTCAAAATCACTTTTAGTGTATAAAATTAGCAAATGAGCACCTGCACACCTTAATAATTATGAACACTTTCGTGTAGGTATGTACATAAACATTAAAATTTGATCCTCATTAGATTAGAAGTTTTTAAGTTACAGATGGACACAATGGAGGAAAAAAAACTGAATTAGAGGCATCAAATTCCAACATAGATCATCCCCCTCGAGGAATTCCTGATTACCATTACACCAGGGACAAGTATGTGTGTGTATGAGCACAGCAATTCTCCAGGAAATTTAGGTACACCCCCAGCTTGGCCAAATATTTTTCTGCCGCGTTACACTACCACCTGTTGACCGCAAGAGCTATTTTCTGTTCATACCTCTCTGGACGGCCCTAGTATGCTTGCATACTCAAAAAACTGACAAAGGAAACAACCACAGTAGGAGTGGAGGTAAGGGCCTTTATATTCGTAAAAAGGGCAACACTTGGGTGACGCAAGAGGAATGACAGGGAAAAAAATAGAACGAGAACCCGACACCACTGAAAGGAGTGGTGGAAAAACTACGTGTAAAAGTATTCCCCATTCTGTAAGTCGAAGTAGTGATGAGTAGTTTACCACCAGGGGTGAAAAAAAGTATAGATATTTAGCATGATATTGTTCGTAGACCAAACCGGTCTGAGATGTAAATGAATGGTTCAGAGAACCCACATGTTGAATTAGACACATGTGCAACTTTGGGTATCTTTTTTGGGAAACGTTCCCCCACACAGTGGCTTATCACCCTACAAAGGAAAAAACTTGAAAACAGAAGGAAAATTAGGTAATCAGCCCCTCACTTGGTCGATGTGGTCAGCCATAAATCTTGAATGGAATCGGTTATGGGGGGAGAAGCAGCTTATAAACCGTAGCAGGAAAAGTGAGCAGTCTTTGGTGGGTCCATTTGTCCAATGGGGAAATTTGGTCGTCCCCCAAGGGTTAGGAAGTGAAAAAATTTCCTAATTTTAAAAGATCCCAAAAAGTTGAGTGTTGACGGATTGAGAAAATGGTTCAGGAACGCATGTTTTTGAATTGCCCACATGGCAACTCTTGGGCTTTTTATTGAGGAAACGTTTCGCCCACAGTGGTTCATCAATCCATAAAAAAGGAGAACTTAAGAACGAAGGAGAAATTCTTCATTTCCCAAAACCTGGGCCCGACTATTCCCCACTTTGGACAAATGTGACACCACTACGACTGCTGCCCCTTTCCCCTGTTACGTTTAAACTGTTCTCCGTATATCCCGAATTTATTAAAGTTGATGGACTGACCACTCGCTCAAGGCTGAGGGACTGTTCCAAATTTCCCCTTCTGTTCTTCATTATTTTATTTTTCAAAAAGAAGCGCTAAGCCACAAGGGTATACAGCGCTGCGGGTGGGAAGGAAGAAAGGGGAAATTTGGATGGGGAGGGGGGGGGTGATCAGCAGGTTAAAAAAAAGGGGGCAGGGGATAGTAGGGGGGGTAGAGGGGTAGCAAGAGATACAAGTAAAAAGGGCTGAAGTTCAAAATTTTGTGAAGTAGTCAGTCGTTGTAAAAAGTCAATAAGAGAGTCCGGATGAAAGGTGGGGTCCATAGGGGGAAGGGAAGTAAAGAGAGGCCCCGGGGGGCAAAGACGAGAAGAGGAAATTCTGCGTGCTCTTTGATAAAGTGGGCAGCCCAAAACAGAATGGGGTGTGAAAAGGGGCTTGGAAATTTCTCACAGAGGGGAGCAGACGTCTCCATGAGTTTCCCATGAGTAAGCGAGTAGGCCAATGGAAGAGGGAGGAGTGTCCCCCAACCTCGACATGGTGATAAAAAGAGGCAGTAACCTATATGGGTTTAATAGACGAAGTTTGTTCGGATAGTAGCCCAAACCGTTGTTTCCCAAAGGGGTGTGAAGGGGGAAAGATTTTTACAGCAAAATAGTCCGTACATGGAATACCCGTAAGAAATGGTAGGCATGTACTGTGACCGCGCAGCGTGTCTGCCTGTTATTGCCCTGTACGTCAACTGAAGGGACCCAAAAAAAAAAACAAATCTTTATGCTTAGTAAAGATGCGGCGTACCCAAAATTTGGATACGGGGGCAAAGGGGGTGAGGTGTAAAAATTTTTTGTATAGCCTGAAAGCATAAGGGAGTTGAGACAACACAAATGATGACACGGGAAGATGCAATACGGAAAAGTGTGTAAGGATGGCATATTTTTCAGCAGTAAAAATACTAGCTAAAGATAGTAAATCCCCTTGACGCGCTGTCGGAAAACACTGATGCGAACCCTACGCCGTAGAGATTTAGGCCATTGTTTTAAACAGCAAGGGCATGGAATGAGAGTGAAAGTGGTCAAGAAAAAGAGGGGGAACGACCGTAGACATTTGGGCTTTGGCAAGGGGGGAGAAAGAACAGACTCGAACGGGGACCCCCCCAGGGGGGTAGGGAAAAGTGAGTGCTACATGTACATAGAAAGGGGGTAGTTAAAGAGAAGAAGAGCGAATGAAGGCGAGAGAGAAGGGACGGAGTAAGCGGGGCGGCGAACAAAAAAGTTGTCTACAAATTCAGTGCCATTTTAAATGGGGATTGGGGGGAAGATCTGAGGGGTACATAGAGCGCAGGCAAGGGCATCCGGCGATGGTAAGGATGGAACGTTTGTTTGCATAGAGGTTTTCGACGGGGGGGAAGACAAAAAAGCCAAGCTAAACGAAACCTTGGTGATAAAGGGGGGTTTAAAGGGTGGAAAAGAGTAGCAGGAGATGCGGAATAGATTGGTCACCAAAATCAATTTTCGATAAAATAAGGGTGGAATGAGGTAAAGGAGGGTTCGACGATCCCCCCCACGAAAGATGGCAAGGGTTTTAAGAGGTTTTTCACCCGGCTGTGCAAGTTGCCTTCAGGGGGTAATGTGGGGTTTCCCAGGAAAACCCTACGATAAAAGAGGGGCCGGAAACTTGATGATCACGTTCGGATACGTGGGCATAGAGGTACAAAGGATGATCAGGATACAGAGCGTCTAGTGAAAGTGTTTTGGTGGGTTTTGTGCGGGAAAAAAATTTAAACCATGTGTGGTGCCCCAATTGGAAACACGGCGACTGCTGCTGGGGGAAAAAATGAAAGGAGGTGACAGTCGGGCCCCGCAAGGCAATACCCAAAGTTAACATAGAGGGGATGACCAAAAAATTTGATGGAAGACTAGAGGCCAAATTTTAATAGCAAGGAGAAAAAGTGTTTGTCAAAAACACATCCCTGGGGACACTTCCTTGGCAAAGTCGGGGAGGGGGGAAACATTATTAACCGAAAAAAGGAAATGCCTGTTTCAGTTAAAAAAGTTCTTAGGAAGGGGAGGGTTTTTAGATTGCCCTCGAAGGTAAGGATGGGCTTGGGAAAAATTTTTTTCCCCTTTGTGCTGTTTCGGAAAAAAAGGGCTTTTAAGGGGTGGAGAAACTTACAAAATAAGATAAGGGTAAGGGGCTAGGTGATTTTAAAAGCTTTTATAAAAAGAATTTGTGTGTCCCCAAAAAACGTTTTTTACTAGAGTTCCATTTTTTAAAAAGAGGTAAAACGGGGACATTATTTATCCCCCTTCTTTTGCAAAAGGGGAAAAAGGGGTTTCCAAGGGGGAAAACTTTGGCAATGTTTAAGGGAAAAGGATGAGGGCTAGAGGGGAAAGTTGAGATACGAAATGAATTTTTGGCCCCAAACCCAAAGTGGGTTTGTTTTATTTTTAAAAAAAAACCTTATTTTCTTTTAAAAAAATTTTTAATTAATTTCCTTTTAAAAAAAATTTCATTATTAAAAATTTTATTTTTTTAAAAATTTTTTTTTCTATTCAACACGGCAACCCCCCAGAACAGGAGCCAGGTCAGGGAATATTTACCACTCAGTTTTTTTACTTTTTTCCAGATGCACCATAGAAAAGCAGGGTGATGGTGGAGACTAATCTCGCCCAAGTGCGTTTAGCGTCCGGATGACACGGCGGCGATCGCACGCTTCTTTTTTAAAATCAAGGGTCGCTCTGTGGTTCTTTGTCCGGTACTGCCCATGCAGCGCTTTTCCCAAAGTACTGCACGAGCACAAGCAGGGGCCCAAAAAGGCACCATTTCTGAGAATGCCTGCCCCAAGTTTGGGGTATAGAATGAGAAACTGCGGTGAAAAAAGGAGACGGAAGAGGTGTAAAAGCTCAGATGGAGGCGAAGAAGGAACCTCTTTAAAAAAAAAGTCAGGTGTGAGTAAAGGTTCCCTTTGCCCCATTAAATTTCCGCGTGGGGTGCGAAGAGGTGGCGAATTTGAAGGGGAAGTAAGAATGATTGGGAAAGACACGTCATGTAAAATCCGGGGGGAACAGCCAGTAAAGTCTAATGCGGCGGAGGAAGAGCAAACTGAGAGTCGATGCAAAAAGAGAGTATGAGTCCCGGGATCAAAATGGTGTGGTCCTTTTTAAAACGGAGGGGGTGGGTGGGAAAAAAAGCTCTAACTGAAATTCCCGGGAAAAACGGGACCCCCCCAGAGGGAAAAGGTGGGCTTTAAATCACCAAGTAACAGAATCGGTGGCGGTAAGCGAAACAAGGAAGGCAAATCCGGGAAAGATAATGCCCCAGAAAGGGGGAGATATAAAGAACAGGGTATACCCCTATGTAAATGGATACGGGTGCTGGTAAAGCAGCGAAGTATGAACAAATAGTTGGTACGGAAAACAGTGGGAGAAAAAGGGCCCTTTTATTAAGGTCCCCTCAGGGAAAAGGGTCTGAAGAAAAAAAATAATTTTAGCGGAAGGAGAAATAACGAGAGTGTAAATTTGGGTTTCCCGTAAGCAAAAAACCCAACAGGGGCAAATGGGGAGGGAAAATCTGAAGCTCACCCCCATTACCCCCGAGGCCGGTATATTCACCCGTAAAAAAAGGGCCTTTATTGGCAATGATAAAGTCTTTAAATCCCCAGGTAAGGGTTCCCACGGACTAGAAGGGGTTTGAAAAGTCCCTCGGGGCATGGAAAAAAAGTTTTAAGCAGCGAAGGAACGGTGCGTGTGAAGAAAGGAGTTGCGCGGATGGAGCAGAGGAGAGAGGAAGAGCGGAAGGTGGGTCAGTGTCCTTGTGGGTTTGGGCTCTGCAAAATTTTTCGAGATTCTTCAAGTGTTTGGTTCAGAGATGCGTAGGGGACAATATTGGGAATGGTAGGGGGAGGATGGTAAAGATTGGAACTGTATTGGATGTCAAAAGGAGGGGGGGCGAAAGGGTGGAGGGAATGGAGAAGCGTGGCGGGGACAGAAGGACAGGAACCTGGGAGGTGGCAGAAGAGAAGAAACTTGGGAGGGAAAGGGGGGGAAGGTACATTACGGGAGGAGAGTGAAACCCCTGCACTTTTAACTGAGCCAGTGAGAGGGGGGAAAAACTAGGGAAGAGACAGGGGGGTTTAAAAAGGGAGGGGAAAAATGGGTAGGAGGTTTCCGGATTTTTTTGACTTTTTGGGAAAAGAGGGTTTTGGGAAGAGGTGTGTCGAGGTCTCGTCGATATGAGGTTGTAAGAGAGAATGAAAAAAGGAGATTAGACTGGGCGTTGAAGTAGGGGTTGGCCCGGGCAGCAAAAGGTTAGATAAAGGAAATGTTTTGGGAGAGGTAACCCCAGAGGTGGGTTTTAGAAAATGGGATACCAGAAGTGGGGGGACGTTTTTAAACACGGGAAAAAGAAAAACGTGGGAGTTCCCTTTGGGGGCGGGGGATGAGAAACTGCCATGGCATAAGGGAACCTTTGTCTCTTGAGGGGAAGGATTTTTCCCCTCTTTAAAATAGACCTGACAAAGGGAGGTACGAAGGGTGAGCCTTGACAGTTAAGGCAAGAGGGGGATCGATTGCAAACGTATTAGAATGGTATCGGGGGGACCCCAAGACTGGGCATTCGGCGATAGATCTGCAATATTTGCTGGATGGCCAAAACGCCCGCAATTTCAAACTGTTGTGGTGTGGGACACCTTTCGAACTTGTAACCGTGTCTGCTATATAAAAGGAGGATGGGGTTCCGGCTGTCAAAAATTAAAGAGCCACATTGCTAGGGTATCGTCTCCCCCCACGGGAGGAAGAGTAAATGTCTACCTTTAGGATTGGGAGATCTTGGAGTTCCCGTGTTCTAGAATTCGGTGCACATGTCTGGAATTTTGTTGAACTATGGTATGGGGCAAATAACGGTACCACTAAAGAATTTGGGGAATGTGTTTTTCAAGGGGGACAGGAACAGTATCTATTGGGTTTTGACGAGAGAGCTCACGAGCCGGGGGAGCTTTTGTCCCTAATGATGCGCGACCGTCTTAAGAGCAGAAAAGAAATATCTTTACCAACTGGGTAGGAGTGCCTTCCCAAAACTATGGTCAGAAAGATAGGCGTAGAGGAAGTTGGTCGTAAAGTGAAGAATTTGTCCACTTTCGTCTGAAACTGAGGGGGAAAAGGTGTGAAGGGGGTGTCGTCGTTTTGAGAAGAACGAGAAGGTGAAAGGGGGAAGATCATCAGCAGGTAATTGTCGTTGGTTTAGGGTGGGACCAAGTTTGGTCCCACGTGGAAGGGTCGGCGATTTGAAAATTTTCCCACCGTAGAGGGAGAGGCCGGAAAAGCATGTCAGAGGGAGCGAAAGGGTTGATAAATCGAAGGGGGTCAGTCGAGCCTCGTACCTGAAGGGGTGAGGAAACGCACCGGCAATAGGTAAGAGGGTGAGGAATTCTGAAGGTGGTCCCAAAGAGAAGGGGGGGCAGAACGGGGTGCGGTTCAAAAGGGGCCGGGGGACCCGGTTATGGAAAGGGGTGCCCCCTGGTTAGGTTACTTTTTTTTTGTTTTTAAAAAAAAAAGAAAGAAGAAAGAAAATAAAAATTTTAAAAAAAAAAAAAAAAAGGGGGGCCGGGGAGGGAAGTTAGGAGGGGTGAAAGGGCCAGAAATCTCCCCCTCGCCCCAAAAGGACTCGACACCCCTGTTTGCGAGATGCAGCAGGAACCGTCCATACCCTACCCCTTATGCCAGTAAACCAGCAATCTGGGGTAGCAAACCTCACATTTCCGAGCTACCTCCGTGGACAAAAGAGAGGGGCCGGATATCCGCACAAAGCATACCTCCTTCAGCCACCCCCCCGGGAAACCCAAAGGTTTGGTTCCGAGCTACACCCCCTGCCCAAAAGGGCACCCAAAGCTACTCCGGGATACCCGGAGAGGGGTCGGGACATCCCTAGGCAAATCAGATTCCGGCAAACTACGCCACCGCCAAAAAACCTCAACGGAATGGGATGGACCCGGTGGGCCTTTTCCACCTAGGAACAGCGCGTGTGGGAGAAATCCCCCAAAGGGCAAAAAAAGGGAAGGGGAAAAAAGGGGGGGGGGAGGAGGAGGAGGAAGGGAAAAAAGGGGGGGGGGGAGGTGGGATAGGGAGGGGAGATTGGGGGGTAATTAGGTTCGGTTGAGGGGGGAAAAAGGGGAAGGTTAAATTCCCCGACAAGAGCCTCTTCCCACGCCAAGGAGCCCCCCTTGAAGAGGTTCTGTTCTTTAATTTTTTCCCTTTTTATGGGTGATAAGCCACTGTGTGGCGAAACGTTTTCCCAAATAAAAAAAACCCAAGGTTGCACTGTGTCTAATTAAAACGGGCTGAAAAATGTGAAATACCTGTGCTAGTTGTGTTCATTTTTACTATATTTTCTACAGTTGATAGACCCAAGGATTTGTTTGATGGACCATTTCCCCGGGAATTTTCTTGGCTCGTTTTTAAAAATTCGGGATTTGTGACGTTCTTGTGTACAGTGAAGGGCATCTTGTGGGGATTATGTTTTTTTTTATGACAGGTACCTTGTTTGACAACTTGGTGGGGGACTTTTACTGATAACTCTGACTGACACTTCTGATTTAACCTCGATGGCCCTCTTTGGGACAACTTGACCCGGGATTCTGATTGATTTTCAACCCCTGATAGTTAAACCCCAGCCAATGATGGAGGTACTATTACTTTTGTGATGGTAAAACAGTCCAGGGTGAAGGATACCGTTCTATGTGAGTGAAAACGCCAATGGAGGGGACCGTACTGTTGGTGTGAGCAGCAGCCCTGATGGAGGGGGGCAAATGCTGTAGTGAGTGGTAAACCCCAGTCCAGGTTGGGGGGGTCCAGTCGTAGTGAGTGAGAACCCAGTCCATGATGGGGTTTCCCTATAGGAGTGGAACACAGTCCATGATTGGGGAAAAGTACTGTAGTGAGTGTTAACCACAGTCCAGGTTGGAGGGGGACCCCGTAAAATGTAGTGAGAGGGAAACCCCAGTCCACGATGGGGGGGTCCCAAAAATAAAAGTGGGGGGAGAAACCCCAATTCACGATGGGGGGGTTTCCCGTACTGTAAATGAGTGGTAAAACCCCAGTCCATGGGGGGAGGGGGGTTTCCACTGCTGTAGTGAAAAGGTAACCACAGTCCAGGTGGAGGGTGGGTAGTACTGTAAATGATGGTAAACGTCCGCAGGAGGGTGGCAGTACTGTGGGAGTTTTTGGTTTAAAACACAAAACCAGGATGGAGGGGGCCCTTAAATGTTGTGAAATGGTAACCACGTCCGGATGAAGGGGGGCCGGGAAATGTTTGTGAGTGGTAATACAGCCAAGATGGAGGGTGTTGTACTATAGAAAAATGAGGGAACCCCAAATCCGAATGGGGGGGGTGCTGGTACTGTTTGGGGGAGGGGAAAACCCCTCCAGGATGGAGGGTGTTTTTATGTAGTTTGGTAGGTTTTGTTGGGGGTCCAAAGTTCAGGAAAAGGGGGGTGCCCCCCGTTTCTAAGTGAGTGGGAACCACAAATCCAGGCAGGGAGGGTTTCTAGTAAAAATAGTGAGTGGAAAAACAGTCAGGAGGAGGGGTTTCCCGTACTGGAGGAGTGGTTTAAAAAACAGTCCCCCCCCGGGGGGGAGGGTGAGTACTGTAGTGAGTGGAAACTACATCTTGATGGGAAAGGGGCTAATCTGAAGTGAGTGTAATCCACTCTAGAATGGAGGGTGCCCCGTTTCTGTTGTGAGTGGTTTAAAAAAACCCAAACCAGGATGGATGGTTTCCAGTTTTCAGTAGTGTTCGTAAACCAAAATTTCCCTGATGGAGGGTTTCCATTAAATGTTGTGAGTGGTAACCAAGTCCAGGATGGAGGGGCCAATCTGTAATGAGTAGTAAAACAGCCAGGGTGGGGGGTTTCCGTTCTGGAAATGGGTGCTAAATAAGGGCCCATTTTTAAAAGGGGGGGGCCAAAAGTCGAGGATTTGGAGGGTGTCGTTTTGTGTTAGTGGGAAACACCCGTCCAGGGGGGGAGAGTGCCAAATACTATAATGGTTGGGTCCCGGTCCCCGGGTGGAGGGTGGTTTGTACTGCAATTTTGGGGGGGAACCCCAGTCCAGGATGGAGGGGGCTTTGTACTGCCCTGGGGAGGGAAAAAACAGTACAGGGTGAAGGGAGCCCGGTCCATAGTGAGTGGGGGAACCCCGGCCAGGATTTATGGGGGGCCCGTTATAAAGAGTGGGAATCCAGGCCCGGTTTGGGGGGTGCTAGCTCTATAATGGTGGGAACCACAGTCCAGGTGGAGGGTTTTGTACTGATTTGGAGGAAACCCAGTCCGAATGGAGGGTGTAGTATATAATGAGTGTAACCCCTGTCCATGATGGAGGGTGCTGTTCTAGAGTGAGTGGGAAAACTGCGTCCAGCGGAAGGGTAGTGTATACTGAGTGGGAACCACAGCCAGGATTTAGGTTTTAGTATTAATGAGTGGGAACCACATTCAGGATGGAGGGTGCCAGTCCTTTAGGGGGTGGGAATCAGTCCGGATGGGGGTGAAAGCACTATAGGAGCGGGACCACATTTGTATGAGGGTGCAGTACTATGTGAGTGTGAACCCAAAACCCATGTGGAGGGTGCCTTCTTAGTGAGTGGGAACCACAGTCACAATGGAGGTGCCAGTACTATAGTGAGGGTACCACAGTCCAAGAGGGGAGGCTGCCAGTGCTATAGTAGTGGGAACTACAGTCAGGATGGAGGGTGGTAGTATGTGGGTGAGTGGGAACCACAGTCCATGATGGAGGGTGCTAGTAATGTAGTGAGTGGGAACCACAGTCCAGGATGGGGGTGTGCCAGTACTATGTGAGGGGGAACCACAGTCCAGGAGGGAGTGTGCAGTAATAGTGAGTGGGAACCACAGCCCAGGAAGGGGGGTTTGCAAGTACTATGTGGGCGGATCCACAGTCCAGTATAAAGGGGGTGCGGTACTTATTAGTGAGTGGGAACCACAGTCCAGAAGGGAGGGTGCTAGTACTGTAGTGAGCTGGAACCACAGTCCAGAATGGAGGGTGCTGGCACTATAAAGTGTGGGAACCACAGTCCAGGTTGGAGGGTGCTTGTACTATAATGAGTGCTAACCATAGTCCATGATGGAGGGTGCTAGTTCTATAGTGAGTGGGACAAACAGGCCATGATGGAAGGTGCTAGTACTATGCTGAGTGGGAACCACAGTCAAGGATGGAAATTGTTAGTACTATAGTGAGTGGGAACCACAGTCCAGGATGGAGGGTGCCAGTCCTATAGTGAGTGGGAACCACAGTCCAGGATGGAGGGTGCAAGTACTATAGTGAGTGGGTTCCACTGTTCAGCATGGAGGGTGCCAGTACTATAGTGAGTGTGAACCACAGTCCATGATGGAGGGTGCCAGTATTATAGTGAATGCAAACCACAGTCCCGGATGGAGGGTGCCAGTACTTTTAGTGAGTGGAAACCAAAAGTCCAGGATGGAGGGTGTAGTAGTAGTGAGTGGAAACCCAAAATCGGATGGAGGGTGCTAGTACTATAATGGGTGCTAACCACAGTCCATGATGGAGGGTGCTAGTTCTATAGTGAGTGGGAACCACAGTCCAGGATGGAAGGTGCTATTACTATACTGAGTGGGATCCACAGTCCATGATGGAGGGTGCCAGTACTGTAGTGAGTGGGAACCACATTTGCATGATGGAGGTGCTAATACTGTAATAAGTGGGAGTCACAGTCTGGACCTGGCCCGGCCTGACCAAAACAGAGATATAAGAATGTGAGAGTTCATTCATGTTTATTAATCCAGATTACTGACAAGATAACCCGGGAAAGCCCACCACTCGGGTTGTTCCATTACAATTTCCCTTTTGGGCTCTTTTCCCAGGATCGACCCACAACTTTAGGCTAAGACTTTGGTATCTAAATTTCTTTAGACGATCAGGGCAAAAAAGATGTTAGGAAACTGTGACTTTTTCCTCGTCCTGGGTTCGAGCAGGTTGGTCTTTCTATAGAGAACTGAAGATTCTACAATTTAATGCTCAAGCCAACCGAAGCAGAAAATTCTGTGTTCATGGCAGTGGAAGTTGACACTCATTAAACCGAAGAAAAAGATTAAAGAGGGGTAGCAATTAATGTCGATATGTTTTTGTTGTTGTATGTGTAATAGGAACCCTTTTAAAACCCCGCATAAATTGTTTTCAACTTTTGTAAGGGATTTTGAAGGATTCTAATGCTATCAGATGACAACAAGAAACTTTGAAGACAGCACAAGCAGATTAGAGGACAACAATTAATGTTGAGGAGAGAGGACAACATTACAGACGAGAGCAGCAAAGTTTTATTAAGACAAAGACAATGTTATTGATAACAGTAACAATGTTGATTAAAAACGAAGACATATTATAGACAACAATGTTGAAGACAAAGACAGTTATTATAGACAACAATACAATGTTGAAGACAAAGACAAATATTAAGACAAAAAATACAATGTTGAAGACAAGAGCAGTATTATAGACAACAATACAATGTTTTAAAGAAAAAAAGACAATATTATAGACAACAATTTCAATGTTGAAGACAAAGACAATATTATAGACAACAATACAATGTTGAAGGGCAAAGACAATATTATAGACAACAATACAATGTTGAAAAACAAAGACAATTTTTATAGACAACCAATACAATTTTTGAAGAAAGACAATATTATAGAAAAACAATACAATTGTTGAAGACAAAGACAATATTATAGACAACAATACAATGTTGAAGACAAAGACAATTTTATAGACAACAATACAATGTTGAAGACAAAGGGCAATATTTATAGACAAAAATACAATGTTAAAGCAAAGACAATATTATAGACAACAATACAATGTTTGAAGACAAAAGACAATTATTATAGACAACAATACAATGTTGGAAGACAAAGAAATATTATAGACAACAATACAATGTTTTTAAGACGAGACAATTGTAAAAAAACATAACAATGTTGAAGACAAAGAAATATTATGACCACAAAGAATGTTGAAGTCAAAGACACTAAAGATCAATGTTGAAGAAAACAAGACAAATTAAAAGACGACAACAATTTGTCAGGGCAATAGCAGCAAAGGATTTTCATTTTAGTTAATAAAATTTTAGTATCTGTTATGGTTTGACAATAATTGTTAAAATCTAACTTTTTACCTTGGTTGGTGGGTTAATATAAGTTACAGAATATTAAATGATTCTAGTCAATATTGTGTATTCCCGACTTATTACTTAAAAATTACTTAAATCCAGAACCACGATAGTCAAGTTGTAGTCTAGATTAGCCTAATAATAAGTTGTGTGTGAATATATTCTTAAATGCAATATACTTATTATTCATTCAGAATCAGATGAAATTGATCCCATCTTACTATGGAAATCTGTTATATTATTTGTTTCATCAAACTTACCTACGAATAATTTATTAATTTTTGTATGTATAAATTAGCATTGTCTGATGAATAAAACTTATCTTAGGTTATACATGTTAGTGGTATAAACCTTGGCAATAAATACCGACAAGTTGGTTTAGAAAGACACGTAAGCGAACACTATGACATATTTATTAGAAAACGTTTCGGTCCTGGGACCTTGATCACTTCTAACATACAGAGGTAGAAAGACATTATATATATATAGGCGGAGAGTGAGGTGTGAGTGACTCATGACCTGAGGAATGTCATGTTGTGATGAGGACGGGTAGACGATGAAATCATGTGACTCCTGTGTTGTTGGGTTGGTGGTGCTTAAGTATCATGTATGCCAATGTTTTTGAAATTTTTTAGTTTCCAGTGTTGCGTTCTATAGTGTCGGTTTACGGCGATTGTGAGGCTTCTAGGCACCGTGGCGTCTGAGGTTGGTTCGGTGAGAACGAGTTGTGGGCCTCATTCCAGTTCATCAAATGCCCCGTGGAGTCTCTGTGGAGGACACAGGGGTACCTTACATCGTCTCTGTTAGAAGCATTTCGATGCTCATTCAGGCGGACTGCGAGATCTCTGCCTGTCTCCCCTACATATTTCTTGGGACAGAACCCACAGGGGATAGTGTAGACGCCTGCTGTAGAAGTTAGAGGTGTGGGGCTGCGTTTCGTAGTGAGGTCTTTGATAGATGATGTGTTTATGGTGGAAACGTTGATGTTACTCATAGCAAGTGCCCGGCGAGTATTTGTGGCAACATCACCGCATGGGAGCACTATGAACTGCTTAGGGGGCTGTTCCATGGGCGGTTTGTTGAGGATAGCTTGTGCCTTGAGTCTGCAATAAATATGTCATAGTGTTTGCTTACGTGTCTTTCTAAACCATACATATTAGTAAATAAAGCTGGCGGTCTCTTACCGTAGTCATCCCTCGTATGAGTGACTTTTTGCTTCCAGTCTTCGTGCTTAGATGAATTATTTTTCCTTTTGTTACATGTAATTATATCTTAATTATTCGTGTGTTAGCTCCCGTTTCATACTGGTCTTACTTTCATCACTCTCATTATTGTTAAAAATTAGACACACGTGCAACACCTTCATTGTAGACGTTTCTTCATCCAGTGACTTTATCAACACAAATACAGTGACGTTATTGTTGAGACTGTAGACCTAGTCATAGAGCCTCGGCATGTACTGTATAGATTTAGATGTCTGGCAGCTGGTTCCTGTAGTGCCTTCTACCCATCCTCTCTCTCTCTCTCTCTCTCTTTTCTTTTCTCTCTCTTCTCTTCTCTCTCTCTCTCCCCCCCTCTCCCCCTTTTCTTTTTTTTACACGGGGTTTGAAAATTTTTAAGGACCCTACCCTTTATTGATAAGTTTTTTTCATTTTTAAAAGGGAACGGGTCAATCTTGATACATCCCCAGCAATCAAGGAGCAAATACGGAAGGGGGAAATTTTTTCTAAAAAAAAACCAGAAACAGAGAAACTTTTTTTAAACCATTGGGAATCAAGGGGTAAAGAATTAGGGACCCAAAACTGGCACAAAAAAATTTTAAATTTGATGATTTAATTCCCCAATTTGAGAGTGTTTCACAGATCAAGTGGGGGAAAGGAATAGGAAAAAAGCCCCTCCATTTAAAATACAATAAAAACCAATGTAAATACTATATGGATCCACAGCTGCGCAATTAACACATGCGTGGGAAAGGTTTGGTAAAGCATACGTGAATTTTAAAACCCCCAAAACCTGCCAGAACGTTCCAAGCTGCACTAACAAATGCAAGGAATGGGAAAGGAAAAAATTAGAAAACGGGAAAAGGGGAAAATTTTGTTAGTGGTTTAAAATAGGTCCCCCCCTTTGAGTTTGGGGGGGAAAGGTTAAAATTTAAAAAAAAACCAGGAAAAAGATGGCAAGCTGATCATCCCTTTCCTTTTTAAAAAAGAAAATGCCCCTCATAAAGGGGAATGGCCCAAAAAATTACCAGGCATGAAACCCTTTTCCCTTATTATTAGAAAAAATTTGAAAAGAAACTTCTGAAAAAAAAGGGAAAACTGTTTAAATTTTTAGGGCCAAAATATTGATGAGAGTGATTCCCTCTTACCGAGTTTAAATTTTGAAAATTGCTTTAAAACCAAAGGTCGATCAACTGCTCCTGGAGAGGAGGGGTAAAACCCTTATGTTTATTTTTCCGAATTTCTAAGGCACGTGCTTGAAAAACCCTTTTTTCCCACTGTATAAATCTCAGTTAAAATAGGGGGGTTTTTTCCTATTCCGGGGCCCAAATAGTCTCATTGGGGCCTTTTCCCCTAACCCCCAACAGCCGGGTACATTTGGGCCAAATCTCTTAACTATTTGTTTTTGAAAAAACTTTTGAAAAAAATGATGTTTTAACAGATTGTTACTACAGAATCAGACATAACTTTCCCCTACCTCTATGGTTTTCATAAAAAGGAAAAAAGGTGAAGAACTGTATTTCCCCCTTTCTCACTGCACAAACCTCTACTAGTTTTACCACTTTTTTGATCTAAAATCTGCATTTTTATATTGCAAAAAAGAACCGTTATACTAATTTAAAAAAGCCAAAAAAAATATTGGTGGTAAACTTCCCCTTTCTGGATAATTTGGGTACCTGTTTAAATAGAGTATCCTCTGCCTTTACCCAAGGCTTTAGAAGTGGGTTTTAAAGAAATGTTTTAGGTACACCGCAGGGAGGAGTTCTTAAATTTAAAGTTATTTAATTTTTCTGATTAATGCTCTCCCAAATGCTCTACCTGCCTACCTAAAAAAATAGTTAAGCTTTGTGATGATATCATGATCCATACAACCCCCCCATAAGAAGATGAATTTCCATTCTTAATGAAGTTAAGCAATTTGTAAAACGACTAGGGCCCCATAATTTTCTTCCCCTAAAAAAAAAGATATTAAAAAAAGCCAAACGACATCCCCCAAACCCCCTATTTTAAAAGGGGGGAAAAACATTAGCATTTTTAAAAAATTTCAAAATTCTTGGTGGGAGATGTACCCCCTTTTAAAAATCCACTATTTCCACAAAAAAAAACAAGGAAAAGTAAAAGCTAGGCTTAAAGCTCTCAAAGCTGTTGTGGCTACAATCCCCAAATATGGTGCTAATTTTTGAGAAACCCTGGGGAATGATGTACTAGGCCCATGTTAGGGCCCTTTAATTTTATTTTTTGCTGCTCCCTTTTTGAATTTTAGTTAGAGAAAATTTTCCCCCCGCCCCCTTTGGGGTTAATGCAAAATGAAAACTCTCAGGAATATTCTTGGCTGTCCCAGATCTACAAAATTTTTTTTAACATGAGGGAAAGGGGGCTTGGGATTTCTAGTATCAGTGATAGGATTGTTGAAAATTTAAAACTGAAAAGGTATTAGGAAAGTTTAGAAAAGAACCCGGGCACTGTCACAGTGAATCTTAAACCCAAATGTTTAGAGGTAAAACACAAGATCTAAAAGGATTGTGAAAAAAGTGCATTGCATTTAAGTTTTATAAACCCGCATGAACTGTTTTTACTGTGGGGGAACAAGGGCATTTCCCCCCCCCCCTAAGTGGGGGTTCATTTAAATTTAAAATTCCTACAAGTCCCTCCCAAAAAGTCATTGCTTTAAAAATCCCTTCCCTTAAAAATTTTTGTTAGAGCAACTGCTCAAGAAGAATTTTTTCGCCTAGCTGGTAGTAATAAGTTATCACAAGTTTATAACACTGTTTGGTCTAAACAGGAGTCTTTTTGGAAGGGTGCATCTGCTCTTGTTGCCCCTCCCTAGTAAGGGAAAATAATTTAAATTTTTTTTGGGGTTAGCATTTAAAAAAAATTTAAAAACTGGGCCGTCTACACTGCAAATGAATTGTTTGGGAATCCCAATGGCGTAAAGCTAACCCTATGCACTTTAGCTTGACTCTATCTCATTACTGATTCCCATGGTTTATTTATTGGGAAAGGTCTTGGTCATTTTAAGACTCCCCAAAACATGCTCATTGGGGAAGCCGGATGATACTCAAAAATTTGGGACAAAGGGAAATTTAAAGTTTCAAATTTCTATGGATTTCCCCTCACAAATTTGGGTTACTCCTTCATGATTTAAAGTTGGGTTTGTTTTCCAAGAAGAGAAACCCGAAGGAGAACGTAGAATATTAAATTTTGGGATAATGTGTCTAGCATTAGGAATAATATTAGGAGAGAAGTAAATAATGAAGATGACTGTTATAGGAATGCAGTTAAAAGCCTGAGTAGATCTATAATCCACTATGATAACATGAACTTTAGAAAAGTATGTTTATGGAGCAACTTGCAATGTGAACAGATTTGACTGATGTTGTAGTGGCGGGGCTTAGGCTTGGTTACAAGTACTTCTGGCAGTTTGGGAGACACACAGATGATGATCAAACTAAATGTAAATTATGTGATCAGAATATGGTCACTCTTTTGAAAACTATGTGCTTAATTGTCCACTTTTTGAGGAATACAGAGACAGACAGTATAATAACCTATGTGACATGTCAAGATATCTTATTAATGAAAATAAGATACCAGATATACTAAGCAAATTTCCTAAATTTGCTTGTAACAGATAAGTGAACTATAGATATGTAGATATAAATCCATATGTATTCCTGTTAACCCTTTGGGGTCTAGTTCCTAGGCCTTTTGTGTATCCACATGCTCTCGCGCTACCGTCCACAGGATGGATATGGGGTGCACAATAAACTAGCCACTTCGGTGGCAAAATCTAATCTAAGGATTCCTAACTTTATTGGTAAGCTAAGAGCTGTTACCTACATCAGCTCATTTGAAAGCATTTTTATTGCTATTAGACATACAAGTAGGCAGCAGGATGAAGTTGGAGCCATCTGTGGGCCAGCATTTTCATTTGATCAACTGACTTTATATCGTTGACATGATAATGCTGTACGAATGTGTTCCATACTCGAGTCATCCTGGGTATGTATGATCTCAGATGGAGTGATGTTCTGGAGAAGAGTACAGCCAGAGTGAAGTTGTTGCTTTCTGCCCGTCTTGTGGTATAGAAACTTGTTTCACGCTGTCCTCGAAGTGGATCCAAGTGTGGGACTTTTACAATATTGGCCTTATACATAACAGTAAGGCCACCCACATCCCTCCTGTGTTGAAGGCTCTGCTGAAATGACAGATCTGTCCAGGATTGGTCCAGGCGAGAGATGAGACGTCTTGCTCTGTTCTCTACTCTGCCAAGCAGTCGCAGATGAGAAGGGGGGCAGGCGAACCAAGAAAGTGGAGCATACTCAAGGTGTGAGCGTACTTGTGCCTCGTAGAAAATCTTGCAACCCCTACTGTCAAGCAGATGCGAGATACGGCGAAGTGCTGTAAGCTTCCTGGCTGCCTTGTTTGCAAGATTTATAACGTGATTTTTCATGGTCAGTTTGGAGTCAAATTTCACCCCAAGGATATCAACTTCTTCCCCAGGTGCCAACACCCTCCCATCCATCCTTACTACTGCACAGGCATTACCATCTTGGTGCCTAGAGGTCATCATCAATTGTGTTTTCTCAGGTGCAAATGTTACTTACCATCTATTTCCCCAAGCTGATACAGCTCTGAGCTGGTGATTGATGTAGCTTAGAGCAGCTGGCATTTCTTCTCTTGGATAAGTGAATGTCAGTGTACAGTCATCTGCATATGCATGGGATTCTGGGATGAGACGAAGGTCATTGAAGTAGACATTCCATAACAATGGTCCCAGAACATTTTCTTGTGGAACACTTGCCCCGATAGGATGTCTCAAGGAGATTGCCAGTGATTGGCAGGAGTGACACTGGTCTGTAGTTGCTGATTTCTGCTCTGCTCTTCTTTTTGTGAACAGGGACTACATTTGCCTCTTTCCACAGAGAAGGCCATTTACACTGTACTAGGCAGTGCCGAAAGATGTGAGTTAGAGGTGCTTCTAGCTGGTCTGCACATCTTCTCAGCAATCTTGGGCTCAACTTGCCTGGGCCCACAGCCTTTTCTTGGTCAAGCAGTTTAAGAAGGAAGTGTATCTCTTCCTGCCTTATTGTCACCACTGACAGTTTTGACACAGTTCTTGCAGCCAGCCAAGGAGAGTCCCTTGCTGGATCAGGAACTTGCATTTTGGTAGCAAAGTGTTCGGCAAAGAGGTCCGCATTCTCTTGACTGCTAGTAGATGTGGTTCCATCCCATCTCTCTCTCTCTCTCTCTCTCTCTCTCTCTCTCTCTCTCTCTCTCTCTCTCTCTCTCTCTCTCTCTCTCCCTCCTTTTTTTCCACAGGGTTTGAGGTTAAGGATTTCTAACTTTATTGACAAGCTAAGAGCTGTTACCTATATCAGCTTATTTGAAAGCATTTTTATTGTTATGAAACATACAAGTAGGGAACAGGATGAAGTTGGAGCCATCCGTGGGCCAGCATTTTCATCTGGTCAACTGACTTTATCTCGTTGACATCATAATGCTGTACGAATGTTTCATACTCGAGTCATCCTGAGGATAAATGATCTTAGATGAAGTGATGTTCTGGAGAAGGGTACAGCCAGAGTGAAGTTGCTGCTTTCTGCCCGTCTTGTGGTATAGAAGCTTGCTTCACGCTGTCCTCAAAGTAGATCCAAGTGTAGTACTTTGATAATATTGGCCTTGTACATAAGTAAGGCCACCCACATCCTACCTGTTTTGAAGGCTCTGCTGAAATGACAGATCTATTAAGGATTGGACCAGGCGGGAGATGAGACGTCTTGCTCTGTTCTCTACTCTGTCAAGCAGTCGCAGATGAGAAGGGGGGCAGGCGAACCAAGAAAGTGGAGCATATTCAAGATGTGAGCGTACTTGTGCCTCATACAGAATCTTGCAACCCTTACTCTCAAGCAGATGCGAGATACAGTGTAGTGCTGTAAGCTTCCTGGCTGCCTTGTTTGCAAGATTTAGAATGTGGTTTTTCATGGTCAGTTTGGAGTCAAATTTCATCCCAAGGATGTCAACTCTTCTCCAGGTGCCAACACCCTCCCACTCATCCTTACTACTGCACAGGCATTACCATCAATGTGCCTAGAGATCATCATATTTTGTGTTTTCTCAGTTGCAAATGTTACTTGCCATCTATTTGCACAAGCTGATATACCTCTTAGCTGGTGGTTGATGTAGCTTAGAGCAACTGGCATTTCTTCTCTTGGATAAGTGAATGTCAGTGTACAGCCATCTGCATATGCATGGGATTCTGGGATGAGATGAAGAAGGTCATTGAAGTAGACATTCCAAAACAATGGTCCCAGAACACTTCCTTGTGGAACACTTGCCCCAATAGGATGTCTTGCTGATTCTGTTCCATTGAGAACCCACAGGCACAACACCAGACACAAACATCTCTATGACATTCCCAGTGTCCGACTAAACCTTTACAAAAATTCAATGTATGTCAAAGGCCCTAAAATCTGGAACAGCCTACCTGAAAATTCTAAAACTGCAGACACATTCATCACCTTCAAAACTACCATCAGAAAACATCTTATCTCCCTGATACACCCTGTCAACTAATTACACGAATACCACCTGGTGGTTAACACTTACACTCACTCACCCATTTGACCATAAACAGAAATATCAATCTCAATCTCAAAATAATGAATCTTAACTAGTCATAAGTTGGCCTGTGATACTCCAAATACTGAAACTATGTATAGTGCCAAAACAAAAGCATTCACATTGCTAAACTCACAAACTAGTACTTAGTCACTTAGCCATAATAACAACTTACCTCATAATTTTGTAATATTTTAAACTTAAGATTTAATTTAAGTCTGCCCGAAATGCCTAGCCAAGCTAGGTGTTCTAGTGGTACACTCTGTAATTATTATTTTACTACATGTAAACCACACAATAACCAAACTCTGTAAACTCAGCATTGTAATCCTTATAGAGAATAAACTTTGAATTTGAATTTGAATTTAGAGATCTACCATGAAGGAAATCACTGAGGAGACATAGAGTAGAGCCTGCAATTCCCAGTGCTTGCAGTTTTGCTAAGAGGCCCTGGTGCCACACCCGGTCGAAAGCACCAGCAATGTCCAGTGCTACCACACAGCTGACTTTGGATTCATCCAGTGACTGATGCCACTTAGTGGAGAGGTTTAACAACATATCAGCAGCAGAGTAACCTTTCCTGAAGCCATATTGACAGTCACAAAGTAGTGAGTGATAGTCAAAAAACTCTGTCATTTGTCTTGAGATTATTGTCACAAAGATCTTACCAGTGATTGACAGGAGTGACACTGGTCTGTAGATGCTTATTTCTGCTCTGCTCTTCTTTTTGTGAACAGGGACTACATTTGCCTCTTTTCACAGAGAAGGCCATTTACACTGTACTAGGCAGTGCTGAAAGATGCAAGTTAGAGGTGCTTCTAGCTGGTCTGCACATCTTCTCAGCAATCTTGGGCTCAACTTGTCTGGGCCCACAGCCTTTTCTTGGTCAAGCGATTTAAGAAGGAAATGCACCTCCTCCTGCCTTATAGTCACCACTGACAGTTTTGACACAGTTCTTGCAGTTAGCCAAGGAGGGTCCTTTGCTGGATCAGGAACTTGCATTTTGGTAGCAAAGTGTTCGGCAAAGAGGTCCGCTTTCTCTTGAGTACTAGTAGATGTGGTCCTATTCTGTCGATATAGAGGTGGAATGAGTTCATCAGGCAAACAACCTTGTCTATCCTTGACAAGGGACCACCAGGTTTTGGAGCCTACCCTACCTGATGCTAGCTTTCTTTTTGTGTCCATTTACCATTTAGCGACGGCCCACATTTGAACGTCACCCATATGCCTGCAGGCTTGTTTGTGCAAGTTCCTGTTATATGTTTTTAGAATGTCTCTTATACCTTCGCCATGCTTTGTACTTAGCAGTAGCAGCCTCTCTACAATGAAAGCCAAACCAATGATGATCTGTAGGCTTCGTCACATACTGCCGGTGAGGAATGTATTCTTGTTGTAGATTAAGGATGTGTCCAGTGAAGGCTTTCACTTGGTTGTCAACATCCTCTTGGAGAAGAGCATTCCAATCGGTGGTCGCGAGCTCAGAGCAAAGGGCTGGCCAATTACCTCTTTCCTACAGCCAGGGATCTTAAGTGTCGTAAAAACAGCCTTGTGGTCAGATGATCCAACATAGCCGAGGGGCTGACAAGTGACTATACCTTCTGCTAGATCGCTCACTACTGGGTCAAGGGAGGAGCCAGAGATGTGAGTAGGGAAATCAACAAAGTTTCTCATGTCAAATACTGCAAGAAGGTCATCAAAGTCCCTATGTATAAGGTGTTGGTTGAGGTCACCAACAGTTATGACATGTTGACAGTTGTGTTGTAGCAGAAGGAAGTCCACATTTTCCATTAGAAAGTTGATAGGGTCTGCATGTTGCCACTGAGGTCTGTACATTGCACATGCTAGTACAGAGGTACTAGTGTTTATGCATAACTTGAAGAACATCATTTGAAGATAAGTAGGGATGGCAACATCAATGTGCTGGGTATGTACACTTTTAGAGAAGCACCAGACAACACCTCCTCCTTGCCCTTGCCTGTCTCTTCTCATCCATGAGGTGTAGCCAGCAATTCTTGCAAAATTTTCTGGAGTCCTGTCGTCCAAAAATGTTTCAACGACAGCTATCATGTCGGGACGTCGAAAGTTCACAAAACTGTGTGTGAGCTCTCCAACATTAGTAATGAAACCCTCAAATGTTGGCCGACGGGATGCTGATAGACTGGCTTTCATGATGTGGTCAGCTTGAGGTGGTGGGTTGTGTAAGGCATGAAAGGGTGCCTGCCCTTGAGAGGGGTTTAGGGTACTGAGGCAGTCCCAGGGAGTAGGTCTGTGTCTTGTATAAGGCACAATCCCAAACTGCTGGGCGGGAGATAGGGTGCTGAGTGGGTGAGGTGTTGTGAGAGTGTTCACCAATTCAGAGATCCTGCTGGTTTGTTCCGAGAACAGGTCTCTAAACAGGTGGTCCTGTCTGTCAAGTTCCTTTTTTTTCCGACACTGGTCCTCCTGATGTCCTTTCTTGTGGCAGTAATTGCACCTGGTGTATCGCAGGCAGTTGTTAGTGGTGTGCCCCTTCCGGTGACAACGAGAGCACCGCCTAGGTGCCTGGAAGGGTGGATTGTTTGTTGCACCTCCTGTGTTTTGCTGATTTGTCCGCAGGAACTGTGTTGGTGGAAGATGAAACGACTGCAGATGTCTTCCTCCTCCACGTCCTCTTCCACGTCCTCTGCTACGTCCTCTACCACGCCCCTGTGCAGTTCTGACAGATGTGTCCCTGCTGTTCGTACTTTGGCGCAGTAGGTGTTGAGGTGCAGTGATAGTGCCCTGATTATTAACTGCACCAATCTCTGGAGAAAATCCTGACTCAGAACTTGCCGATGAAGCACTGCTCTCTCTCTCTCTCTCTCTCTCTCTCTCTCTCTCTCTCTCTCTCTCTCTCTCTCTCTCCCTCTCTCTCTCTTCTCTCTCTCTCTCTCTCTCATCACTTAAAAGTGTTTCACAGGCGTCCAGTCAACTTTGGACTGAATCATACAAATGTAGATTCCAGCATTTGGTACAGAATTACTAACCAAAGTGTTTTAACTCTCATGTGATTCATCATTATATAATGCTGTACTCATTATGGAATGCTAGTACTCATTATATAATGCTAGTACTCATTGCATAAGGCTAATACTCATTATTTAAGGCTAGTACTTATTATATAATGCTAGTACTCATTATTTAAGGCTAGTACTCATTATATAAGGCTAATACTCATTATATAATACTAGTACTCATGATATAATGCTAGTACTCATTGTACAATGCTAGTACTCATATAATTCTAATATTCATTATATAATGCTAATAATCATAATATGATGTTATTACTCTTTATATAATGCTAGCATTCATTATATAATACTAGTACTCAAAATATATAATGCTAGTACTCATTATATAATGCTAGTACGCATTATATAATGCTAATACTCATTACATAATACTAGTACTCATTTTATACATTGCTAGGTACTCATTATATAATGCTAAAAGTCATATAATACTAGTACTCATTAAATAATGCTAGTACTCGTCAAATAATCCTAGTACTCATTATATATTGCCAGTACTCATTATATAATACTAGTACTCATTATATAATGCAAGTACTCATTATATAATGCTAGTATTCATTTTATAATGCTAGTATTCATTATTAAATCCTGGTACTCATTAATATATATATATATATATATATATATTATATATATATATATATATATATATATATTTTAAAGTATATTATATATATATATTATATATATATATTATATATATATTATATATATATGCTAGTACTCATTACATAATCCCAAGTACTCATTATACAATGCTAGAAGTCATATAATACTTGTACTCATTATACAATGCTAGTACTCATAATATAAAGCTAGTTCTCATTATATAATGTTAGTACTCATTATATAATGCTAATACTCATTACATAATACAATGCTCATTATATATATTACTAAGTACTCATTATATAATGCTAAATAATCACTTCATAATCTATTTTCGTTACCTACCTATTATTTGTAGGCGCATTAAAGATCAACTGCTTCTAGGCCTGTGTCATATTACATTGAACTTATGTTTATAGATTATTTTTTTTTTATTATCACACTGGCCGATTCCCACCAAGGCAGGGTGGCCCGAAAAAGAAAAACTTTCACCATCATTCACTCCATCACTGTCTTGCCAGAAGGGTGCTTTACACTACAGTTTTTAAACTGCAACATTAACACCCCTCCTTCAGAGTGCAGGCACTGTACTTCCCATCTCCAGGACTCAAGTCCAGCCTGCCGGTTTCCCTGAATCCCTTCATAAATGTTACTTTGCTCACACTCCAACAGCACGTCAAGTATTAAAAACCATTTGTCTCCATTCACTCCTATCAAACACGCTCACGCATGCCTGCTGGAAGTCCAAGCCCCTCGCACACAAAACCTCCTTTACCCCCTCCTCCAACCCTTCCTAGGCCGACCCTTACCCGCCTTCCTTCCATACAGACTGATACACTCTTGAATCATTCTGTTTCGCTCCATTCTCTCTACATGTCCGAACCACTCAACAACCCTTCCTCAGCCCTCTGGACAACAGTTTGGTAATCCCGACCTCCTCCTAACTTCCAAACTACGAATTCTCTGCATTATATTCACACCACATTGCCCTCAGGACATGACATCTCCACTGCTCCAGCCTTCTCCTCGCTGCAACATTCATCACCCACGCTTCACACCCATATAAGAGCGTTGGTAAAACTATACTCTCATACATTCCCCTCTTTGCCTTAAAGGACAAAGTTCTTTGTTCCACAGACTCCTAAGTGCACCCACTCACTCTTTTTCCCTCATCAATTCTTGATTCCCCTATCTTTCATAGATCATCCCTGACACGTCCACCCCAAATATTGAATACGTTCACCCCCTCCATACTCCTCCCTCCAATCTGATATTCAATCTTTCCACCTAATTTTTTTTGTATCCTCATAACCTTCTTTTTCCTGTATTACTTTTAATTTTTTTTTGCACACCCCACCAAATTTCATCCCCCCAATCTCTGCAACTTTTCTTCAGAATTCCCAAGAGCACAGTTTTCATCAGCAAAGAGCAGTGTGCAACTCCCACTTTGTTGGGATTCTTTATCTTTTTAAATCCAGCCCTTTCCAAGACCCCGCATTTACTTCTTTACAACCCCTCTATAAATTATTAAAAAACCACGGGACATCACACATCCTTTCTAAGGCCTCTTTCTGGGAAAAAATTTCCCTCTTTCCTAACATACCTAAATTGGCCTCACTTCCTCGTAAAAATCTTCACTGCTTTTTGTAACCCACCCCCTACACCAACACTTGCAACACTGACATTGCCCCCTATCCCCCTGTCATACGCCTTTTCCAAATCCATAAATGCCAAAAGACTTTTTAGCCTATAAAAAATACTTTTCCTTATATGTTTCACTGTAAACCCGGTCCACACACCCCCTCCTTCAAAACCTCCTTGGGTTCATCTGCTATCCTTTCCCCCTCTTACTTTTAAATTCTTTTCAATTTAACTCTACCTACACTTTACCAGGTACACTCAACAGACTTATCCCCCTAAAATTTTTTGCACTCTCTTTTATCCCCTTTGCCTTTTACAAAGGAACTATGCATGTCTCTGCCATCCCTAGGTACCTTACCCTCTTCCATATTTTTATTAAAAATTGCCCAACCACCCCAAAACTATACCCCCCACCTGTTTTTAACATTTCTATCTTTTATCCCACAATCCCGGCTCCCTTCCCCCCTTTTCATTTTACCTATGCCTCACAACTTCCCCCACACTCACAACGGCTTTTCCCTCACTCCTACAAGATGTTATTCCTCCTTGCCCTAAACACAAATCCAGCTTCCCTATCTTCATCAAATTTAAAAATTCCCATAAAATTTTCCCTTTCCCTCTTCCCAATACCCTAACTCTCCTTTAATAACCTCCTCTCCTTTTTTTAACTGACAAAACCATTTGTTCTCTAGGCTTTTTTAAAATTGTTAATCTCACTCCAAAACTTTTTTTTTATTTTCAACAAATTTTTTGATAAATTCACCCCCCTCTATTTGCTCTCTTTTTTCATTGCTTCACCCTCTCTTACTTCTCTCTTTTTCTCCATATACCTTCCCCCTTGCATCATTCTACTTTGTAAAACTTTTTATATGCAACTTTTTCTCCCTTTTCACTCTTTTACATCATCATTCCACCCAAACGCTCCTCTTCCTCTGCACCCCCTTTCCGTAAAACCCCAAACTTTGCTGAACACTCTAAAACAATTTTTAAACCCACCCCTACCTCTTCGACCCCCTTTTCCTATGCTTATTAGCCCCCTCTACCCCCAATAGGTTTTTATCTACCCTAACTGTCCTCTTTTTGTTTATAAAAACCCTTCACCTTTTTTCCCGAGCTTCTATTCCTTGTTCCCATCCCTTTTACTCTCAGTGTAGCTACAACTAGAAGTGATCTGATATATCTGTGGCCCCTCTATAAACGACACCCTGAAGTTACTCAACAGTCTTTTTCTACCAATACATAATCCAAAAACTACTGCCCATTTCCCCCTTTCCCCATCAATCGTGTATACTTATTTATCCTCTTTTTCAAAAAATATGTATTCCTAAAACTAAAACCCCTTTTCTATCAAAGTTAATAAAAGGGCTCCATTATCATTTACCCCCTGGCCCCCCCAAACTTACCTACCACACCCTCTCTAAAAAGTTTATAGATGTATTTTTATATATATATATATATATATTATAATTTTAATATATTTTAAATATATTTTAATAATAAAATTAATATATAAATATATATTTATATATATAAAATTATATTAAAAATTTGTATAAATAACAAAAAGGCACAATACCGTGACGGAACAATACACAAATAACCCGCACAAAAAAGAGAGAAGCTTACGACGACGTTTCGGTCCGCGGGGACCATTGACAAAGCACACTTTGTTTTTTTATATATATATATATTTTATATATATATATTATATAAATATATATATTATATAATATTATATATAAACACTGATCTCGGGCTAAAGGAGACTCGAACCTAAACCTTAGGGACAAGGTAGCGGGTTTTTTACCAATCAGTAAGGCTGATGCTGCAGGGGCGAGATGAAAAGCATAAGCCTTTTTCCCTGAAACTGGCTGCCTTTGGGTCAAAAGTTAGCCATGTACACGCCCAAAGGGATTGGCCAGTGTGGGTGATTGGTAAAAGCACTGCTTACCTTGTCCTAAGGTTGTAGGTTCGAGTCTCCCTTTAGCCGAGATCAATGTTTTTGTATATTTGCATGCTATCGCGGGTTTCCTTCAATAAATATAAATATATAATTTAAAAATTATAAAATAAAAATATAATATTTATATATTATATTATAATAATATTATACTAAATCACGTAAATAGGTGTATTTGAAATGCAAAAAACCATGTGAAAAAAAAATGAAATTCCAAGACCGTTCGTGATTTTCACATTTTTAAACAACTTTAAAAAAAAAATGCATCAATGGGAAGGCATAATGAAGGGTCGAGAAACACCCACCATCACATATGAAGGGTCGAGAACCACCTCACCATCACATAGAAGGGTGAGAACCACCCCACCCTCACATAGAAGGGTCAGAAAAACACCTCCCATCACATATGAAGGGGTCGAGAACACACCCCCATCACATATGAAGGGACGAGAACACACCTCCCTCACTTGAAGGGCGAGAACACCACTCACCCTCACATATGAAGGGTCGAAACACACCTCACCACACATATGAAAGGGTCAGAAAAACATCACCCCTCACTAGAAGGGGCGGAAAACACCCACCATCACATATGAAGGGGGCGAGAAACCTCACCCTACATATGAAGGGTCGAAAAACCTCACCAAACAATATGAAAGGGTTTGAAACACACCTCACCATCACATATGAAGGGGCGAGAAACACACCTCACCAAATATGAAGGGGCGGAACACACCCCACCATCCCTATGAAAGGGGCGAGAAAAAACCTCACCACACATATGAAGGGTCGAGAACACACCTCACTACACTAGAAGGGTCGAGAACACCCTCACCCTCACATATGAAGGGTCGAGAACACACCTCACCCTCCATATGAAAAGGGGCGAGAACACACCTACCCTCACATATGAAGGGTCAGAACACACCCACCATACTATAAGGGTCGGAACACACCTCACTATCACAATGAAGGGTCGAGAAACACCTCACCCTCACATAGAAGGGGAACACACCCACCACACATTGAAGGGGCGAGAACACACCCACCTCAATATGAAGGGTCGAGAAAACACCTCACCACAATTTGAAGGGTCGAGAACACACCTCACCATCACATATGAAGGGGCGGAAACACACCCCCCCATCACATATTAAGGGTCGAGAAAAACCTCACCATCACATATGAAAAGGGGCGAGAAACACCTGCTTCAATATGAAGGGGCAGAACACCCTCACATCACTATAAGGGGCGGAAACACCTCACCCTACTATTAAAGGGTTTTGAGAACACACCCACCATCACTATGAAAGGGGCGAGAACACACCCCCCATCAATATAAGGGTCAGAACACACCCACCACACATAGAAGGATCGAGAACAACCTCACCCTCACATATGAAGGGGCGAGAAACCCCCTCACCATCACATTTGAAGGGTCGGAAAAACCCCTCCCCATCATATATGAAGGGGGGAAAACACCCCTCACCATCACAAAAGGGTCGAGAAACACCTCACCATCACATATAAGGGTCGAGAACACACCCCCCACCCTACATTTTGAAGGGGCGAAACACACCCTTACCCTCAATATGAAGGGTCGAGAACACACCCACCATCCATATGAAAGGGGCGAGAACACCCTTACCATCACATATGAAGGGGAGAACACACCTCACCCCCATTATGAAGGGGCGAGAAAAACACCCCCCACCATCATTTTGAAGGGCGGAAAACACCTCACCACAAATATAAGGGTCAGAACACACCCCAAAACCCAAACCCTATGAAGGGGCGAGAAAACACCCACCTCAATTGAAGGGTCGAGAACACACCTCACCATCAAAATTTAAGGGTCGAAACACACCCCACCTCAATATGAAGGGTCGAAACACACCCCACCATCACATATGAAGGGGGCGAGAACACAACTCACCATAAAAAATGAAGGGTCGAAACACACCCCACCATCACATAGAAAGGGGCGAGAACACACTCACCATCAAATATGAAGGGTCAGAACACACCTCACCCTCACGTATGAAGGGTGAGAAACACCTCACCTCCGTATGAAGGGTCGGAAACACCTCACCATCAATATGAAGGGTCGAGAACACACCCAAACCCTCACAATTTAAGGGCGAAACACACCTCACCCTACATATGAAGGGCGAGAACACACCTCACTATCACATAGAAGGGTCGGAACACACCCCACCCTAATATGAAGGGGCGAGAACACACCTCACCACAAATTTGAAGGGTCGGGAAAACACCCACCTAATTGAAAAAGGGGCGAGAAAAACACCTCACCATCACAATGAAGGGTCGAGAAACACCTC
This sequence comes from Cherax quadricarinatus, assembly GCF_026875155.1. NCBI lineage: Eukaryota > Metazoa > Arthropoda > Malacostraca > Decapoda > Parastacidae > Cherax > Cherax quadricarinatus. The sequence goes on from NC_069404.1 coordinate 40,809,680, forward strand.
ACCATCACAATGAAGGGTCGAGAACACACCTACTACACATATGAAGGGGTTTTCGAGAACACACCCCACCTCACATATAAGGGGCGAGAACAACCCCACCATCACATCCCCCAAGAAAGCAACACCTGTCGTCGACCACACCTGACTCATAAAGGGGGGAACACTGATGCTTGTTTTATGTTCCTTTTTAATGTGAAAAATCACGAATGCGCTTTAGTTTCACTATTCTTTCTAGAGGCCATTTTTCCCAGTGGAATGTTCTGGGTACCCTCATCTTCAGGGAAAACTAAAGGGTTTCCCCTAAAAACTGTTTGAAAAATTTTCTTCTCCCACCCCCCTTTTTATAAACACTTTTTAAAACAAAAACTTGCAAAAAACACGACAAAATAAAAAGGGGCGTAGAACAACATGGATAAAATCAAGCTACTCTCAAAAATTTCGTCCGCCCCGGTGGGGGGGCCCCGCGTGCCCAAATCTGCAGGCTTTTCCCTTTCCGATTGCAACATGAATCCTTTAAAGAGGAAGAAGAAGATAGATGAAGGTTTTCAGAGTTTTGTATATAAGTTAGTTAAATAAAAGAATATTTTCCTAACGGGTTTTTTGCCTAACCCCTGTTAACCAACCCTTGAAGTAACGAATTCGGGTTAGCGCTTTTGTTTTGACTTTTACCTTTGTCTTTAACAAGGCCTAGCCCCCAATTTTCCCACTTTTCTGTTAACAGGGGAGTCCAAAAGTCTAGAAAATATGCAAATTTGCCCACAATATGTTTGTTCACATGGGCCAGAGAACCAGGCTCATGGAAAAAGATTGCATCTAAGTTCCTTAAGGAGTTAGGCAAAAACTCTCAGGGAACTGGGGACCCCAGGCGTAGTTTTCTTTTCCCCAGCGATTCGTGCGGCTGTTCCAGGGGGGAAAAACCCCTTTTTTTTTTGGGCAGTCCCCAGCTCTTCAGAGCGGGTACGTGGGGTACAGTAAATACATTTTCCAGGGGGTGTTTCAAAAAAAAAGGAAAACAGATTTTACTTGTTAAATTCTATAGAAATCAACATAAAATTATCACTCCCATTCACAGAAATTTTTTAGTAAAAAAAAGGGTTTCCCCCAGCACACCTCGCGAAAATCAGGAAACCGGGAAGGGGGAAAAAATCGCCCCAAAAAAAAGCAGGTGGTATAACATAAATCTTTTTGGGGGGATGGGCCCGTAAAAACCGGGAGTCACGTGAAGACCCCCAAAAGGTGGACCTCCCCAGGCTGACACCTAATGTCTTCCAAGGCCCCTGGAGTAACCCAGCGGTGATCCAAAAAGGAAAAAAAAAATTAAAAAGGCCTGGAAACACCTTGGATCAAGAGACAGGGCCCCAAACAGGGGGGGGCATCGCCCCAGCCCCCACACTAAAACTTGGGTTTTCCAACAGTCCCTCCCCAACAAAAACGGAGGAGGGGCATCCCACCAACCCCAAAAAACACCAACGTTACCAACATGGCACTTGATGTGACCCCCCCAAAAAAACACACCACCACTAGGAAACCTTACCTCCACTCAGCTCCCCCTCCCCCTTCTCCCTTTGGTGGTAGGGTTCCCCTACTTGTCTACCGCAAATCACTGCAAAAAAAAAAAAGATAAGTGATCATACACAAAAACGTGCACTTTAAGCACGAGACAAGGCATCACAACCACATTTTCCCCCCCCTTTTACATAAAGAAACACAAGTTAAGAGGTTGGGGAAACAAGACCCACCTTGTAATCTTGATTGTGGGTTTCCCCATTAAGTGAAGGAACATAAGGAATTGGTCACTATACACAGTTTTTAAGGGGGGGAAATGAGATGAAATTCACCTCAAAAAGTTGCCTGCCCAAAACTAAAACAAAAGCCCCTTTTTCTATGGGATATAACTTCTTTGGTGCCTGTTTTCTTTTTTGCCCAGAACAGCTGAAGACATTATTGCCCTGCTCTACCCTGCAACAAACTTCCCCAACCCCGTTAAAAATTTTTCAAAACCCGGGGGGGGGTAACACAGGATTAACATAAAAGATCTTGAGGGGAATGGCTACAAAATGTTATGTACAGAGAATTAAAGTTTCAAATATGGGTGTGTCCTTGGCAAAATTTTCAGGGAATCAGATGACCTTCCCCCCGGCTCATTTCCCCCAATTTGCATGTAGTTTATAAAGAGGAGACAAAAAAAAAAACCCCAATTTCTTAAATGTACCCCGGGGCAGTCATGCACGTTTTCCCAAGTACACCTAGTGTGAGACCAGTAAAAGACAACCCACCCACTTCCCCTGGATACAAACACAGTTTCTAGAAATAAACACATCACTTCCTTCAGGAACCTATTTCACCCCGCTTTTATCATGCAGGGCCCGCTGACGTTGCACAAATTCCGAAACCTCCCTCAGGGGGTTAACATGGCCCCTTTTTTTAGTATCCCAAAATTCTTTCATAAGGTGCACCATGGCTGGCCCCCACAAACCCCCTTTCAGAAATCCAAATCTTCCACAGTCTCTTAGCACATTTTTCCTGCTTACATTATCTTCACCTCAGGTGACCATATTTCCACCATTATTTCTGAAGCCACACACAGTTCCATCATGAGCCTTCACCAAAAAAAGGGACCCGCTCCAATGCCAATGCCCATCCTCTCCAGCTCCGCCAGAAGATGGAGCACCACCATCATGGTCCCCGAGTCACCAGGGCGGACTGGCAGGCTGTAGGAGTGCCCTAGTTGACCGATCGACCCTCATCTTAGCCAAGCAGTTTCGACACTGGAAAAAAACAACCGCGGGCAAACATCATCCATCCTCACGTAGCCCCATGACTTAATGCGTTCCATGTGCTGTCCCCACTACGGGAAATGAAAAGGAGGGAATTTCCCTCCTCGAGTCCGTCTTCTGGTACTGGTTAAAGACAAAGCAAGCATTGCCCTAGAGACTGGGAAAACCACTGTGCTTTTTCTTTGACATCCTAGGATGACTAATTCAAAGGTTAAATTTAACCGTCAAGTAGGCCTCTCAAAACTACATGACACATTTCATAAACTATGACTGTCTGGGGTATTTGTGCAAAGCCTAAAGAACACAATGTTTCACCAGAAATCTCAACCACACCCAAAATTAATTCAGAAGGGTATAAGGAGCCACTGGTAACCTGTTATTAGAGAGTTATTAATAAACAACTGGGTTATTCAGCCTTCCTTTTCCTTCGGATCTGGTAAAAAAAACAGACAATGACACTTTAATAGTGTCCTGCTGTGGCCACTGTGACCATCAGTACCCCTTGACAAGTGCGGTCTTAGCTCATCTTGATTCAACTCTGCAAAATAAACATTTGGTATATTTAGCGGAACCACATCCTCCCGCAATGCTGGCGTAAAGTGAAGAGCAGCGTTCCGGCTGGTCACAACCCTTCTGGGCCTACCGGTCAGCTGCTGCAGAGTCAGGGGATCTTTCCCGCATCCTTTCTGCATACACTATTTGCCAGGCACCGGGGCGGACGAAACTAAATGATCGTAGAATCAGCAGCAAATTGGGTAACAAGAGGGGGGGGGGGGGGGTGGGGGGGGGGTGGTATCATTAAACTCGGGTGAGGGGAGATCGATGACATAATGTTGAATAATACGGCGAAGGCACGAGCCCTGTGGTACTCCGGCTAACGGTGTGAACGGATCAGCTGTCTTACATAAAGAATGGATGATGTTTCTGTGTGAGAGAAGTTATATATAAAAGCGGAAAAGGTCGCAATGTTAGGTCAGGAGTCGACCCAGTTTAAGAATGAGCCAAAATGCCATCAAACGTCCCCAAAAGCTTTGAGAACAGTCTCTGGGATGGCAATGAGGGCCAAGACTGCCCTGTTTCCACAGGCTGCAACTGCAATCGAAAATTATCTTAATAGCATGTTGGGTTATCCGCTCATGAGTCCGGAATCCACCGACCTGGTTTCCTCCAGTGAAGACGGGTTGATTGTAAATTCCTTGTAATAGTTTAACGAGTCGATGGAAATGAACATTTCTCCGAGGACTTTAACACCGTGTCCGTCAGATAAAGAGATAAGTCGAGGCAGTTTTATCTGCTTTATGGTGGTCTTATATTGGTTTTGACATAACTACATCTTCGCTGTCTAAGAACAAGGAAAGGTCCGATGGAGGCCAAGATGGCATTGAAGAAATTCACAAGAGACATTTGCAGTATTTTTTTCGCTGGTAAGAACTTGACTTACCCTTACTGTTGACGCCAGAGAGACGCCAGGGCTTTATTATAGCATTCTACCGAGAAACTGACACAACATTCTCTGAGGTAATTGATCTTGTAAGAGATTGGATATTCTTCAAGAGTAGATATGTCAATTCAGAGTGAGCGGGTGGAGATCAGCTAGGTGACATCCCTCCGTTCGGTAACTCATTTGATAATGATATTATTTCAACTGTGTCTACTCGCATTGGAGTGTGTAGGAATTCGCGCACACCCTCACCCATACAGGAGTGGGGCTGGTCTTGTGAGTCAGCAGTTTATGTCGACTATCCTCATCGTCATTCATGCGAAATGAAGGAATGTGAGATAACTGAAGCCTTATGTTTTGGCCCTCTAAAAGCGGGCAGATACTTGCTTCCAGAACTTTGCAGACGAGTTATACTGGTTAGCTTGAAGAACAAGATATTCCACAACTTCGCTCTTGTGCTGGGAGATCAGGGAAAAGTAACACCATCTTCTCAGCCCTGCAAATATTTGCGCGCGTGTGGCGACAGTAGGTAGTGCCTGCTACATTCTGTCTGATAATTTCCTCATCAATCTCTAATATTGTATCTCTAGTATTGTTATATTGTTGTAGAGCGTCGACGTAGTTTTTGGATCAAACCGCATGAGTCGCCTCTATTTATTCGTCCATGCAAAGAGTTGATTTCGCGATCCGTCAATCGCCGTAAAGGGCTGGTCACAAGCGTGTGAAGGCTTACTCAGACCCTATGTAACAACATCAAGACAGCATTACCAGGCTGGCTCCTCCTCAGAAAATTTATGATAGAAAAAGAAGATAATAATTACACACGACGATAAACACTGTTACTTATATTTAAGTACGATAGGCAAAGATACAACAGTGAAACCTGAAGGGTTACCATTGTGAAAGCAGAAAAATGAAAAAATGAAATAGAACAAAAAAAAAAGACACTTGAATTCAACGCTAATATGTACAGTTTATACTAGGGGGTGTCTGGGGTGGAGGTTTGACACACGGTTCTTGTGAAATTGTAGCCGTTACTGATGATGTGTGGGGGATTCACCGGTGATTGGTTGACAACCCAACGGCTAGTTCTTCAACAGAGTTCTAAGCCTACAATAGTATCAGATCCAGATGACAAGGAAAGCAGGTGTCTTTATACCACTACAAAGATGAGGGTATGTTGACTGCTGTCGCTACTAGTTAATCAGAGTAGGTAGATTACCAAAAAGTGATGTCTCCGACATTGCAAAGTTCCTTCACCTTCAACATTCTCGTAGTGGTTGGCAGGTGACCCGATCGTCATTCCAAGCTGGAAAGAGAGACAGGTTACCCACTGGCTTAAGATATCACTATCCTCACATGATAATACACTACCTAAAAGACGTAGTGATTATCAAAACATCTAACATGGAGGATCAATGAGCTGTGAAAGGACTAAGATAGAGATAAACTAAGATCTTAGTTCGGGATTTATTAACACCCGAGGGTTAGACACTGCCAGGATAACCCAAGAAAGTCAGGTGCGTCATCGAGACTGTCTAACTTATTTCCATTGGGGTCCTTATACTTGTCCCCCAGGATGCGACCCACACGCATCGACTAACACCCCAGGTACCATTTGCTGCTAGTGAACAGGACACACAGGTGTAAGGAAACGTGTCGAAATGTTTCCACACCCGCCGGAGGTCGAAACCCGGGCCCTCCGTTGTGGTGAAAGCAGGGAGCTTTTCGAGCCACCAGGCCACCGGGCCCCACTAAGTTTATTAATCGGTCAAAAGTGAAGCTTTCAACCATAAGGTCCACTAGACTAGTAGTCGGCTTTTACTTACGAGTATGTGCTGGAGCTGTGAGTCGAGTGATTTACTTTTGGGCGGAGCCCTTGGCGCACACTCACTTTCGGGTGCGGGGGGAGAAAGGGGGGAGATAGCGGGAGCTAGACTACCTACCTTATAACAAGCAGCCGGTACAATCAAACGTATTGGTTACCATATAACTCGCTCGCGTACTCCTATCACTGACCCCATACCAAGGACTTATAGTCAAGGAGTAATAAGAAGACTAAGGTTGAGGAAACAGTTTCTGAAATGTGAATCACGTAAGTGCAACACATCTCTACTGACTGTCACGACTTAACCAGTCAGAGAAATCATTGGTGTACCAGTTTGATAAACATAATATGAAACTTCAAAGCTTGGAGTGCCGCATGACACGCTCACGAGCGACGCTGTTTGGTTCCCTTAAAATTTCTAAGTAATATCAATGGTTTGATGATCCATTTCTAAAATGACTCTTTTCCACAGTAACTAAAATTTAAGCTGAGATACCGCCCCACAAGGGCAAACAAGCCTTCTATGGAGAGTATCTTGTTTCTGCAAGAAGGAGTTTTCTAGGCTTAGGTAAGCATACGAAGGAAGGAGGAGTACCATCATGGTATTCTGTAGTAACACCGCACCTAAGCCAGTAATTGGAGGCATCAGTTCTTAAACGAAAATGTTATTATTAATATCTGGAATCTTAAGTATAGGGTCCTTTTCGTGAAGATATTTTTAATCTTCATTAAAGCGTTTCTCGGTACTATGTCGGAAAAGATCAAGAGTCCTTCACAGACTTTTTATAAGGAAGTAGCGGATAAGATGCTCTGTAAGATCAGTAAGGTTCGAAAAACCTGCATCAAAATTTACAGAACCAAGCCAGCTATGCATGAGAGCTTCTTGTGTTTGTGTGGGGAATTTTAAATTCTAATAAAGCGTTAATAGCGTACTAGGAGAGGCTGAAAAGAGTTATTAGCGAAGGTCATGACAGGGTCCGAGATATCTAATCTTGTATACCCAAGGAAGCATTTCTTCGGCTTGGGCAGTGAGCCTAGAGCGTAACCTACGAAACAACTGATGTTTAATGGTTTGGAGTAGTTCTTGCCCCCACGTGGATGTCATTACATAAATGTTAATGTAATCAACGAATAAAAAACTGAAGACATTGGGCATATTACCCAAGACCTTTCTCATCAGTCTCACGTAGTGTAGCACATGGGCAGTTTACCAAACCGAAGAGGCATAGTTCTCGTCTGCATCAGTCCTTGTGTGTAGTGTAAAGCGGTGTACTGCATAAAGAAGTGATCTAACATTACTGATGATATGCCTGCGCAATCAATATCTCTGAAAAGAAAGAAGAGTCATAAAATTTGTGTAGATCACTATCTATTACCAGGGCATAGCTCAGCAAGAGCCCACCTAGATATAGCATAAGCCTCTGAAGTCAATAGCAATCTGATATGAATTATCCTCTTCTTAACCAGGACTAACGGTGAGCAATATGCAGATACTGGAAGGTGCAATGATCTTTAGTTTTAGAATTTGTCTACCTCTCGGTCAAATAGCATCCACTAAGGTGAACTGGAACTGGAGGTAATAATTTCCGTCTTTGATAGATGTCCCTGACTAAATCCACCTTATGGACTACCGTTGAGGTGACACCTGGAATATCAGTAAAACATCTGGCGAAGTTACTCCACATTGAAGTCGTTCAAGTTTGCTTACGGCAGCCAAAAGGACATCCTTAATATTAATGTTTTGTTGCACACCGAGTGGTCACGAGTTACCAAAGTCATGAAGTTCTCTGCCAGTCGTCGAACGTAGAAGTGTCAATTACGCACACCTTACACTCCTCCAGTTGTCTTATCAAGTTTGTGTGGAAAAACTAAATCAAAGTTATTCAGGCAGTTAACTCGAATTTCCCTTCGGTAATCTTCTTAAGGATGTTGAGTATGATAAAAGCTTTGAGAGGTTTCTCCCCTTGACCGAGCTAGAGAGGTCGACGATGCTAACCTATCCCGACAAATTTTAACACCTTAGAATGGACCTTGTCCATAGCTGACAATAATTTATATTGACTTGAAAGGAAAAAGTACCCGAACTTCACTTCCCCTACTTTTAAAACGTTCGATCCTACTGACTTTTGGAATCAAAATAGGTTTATGTACTGGTCCGAGATGACCAAGCATAATATTTTCGGAAACTATGACAGAGGTCTCCTTAATGGGATCTAAGTCAAGAGAAGAAACTGATAAGAAAGACAGAACCCTCACAAATTATAACGTCCTCTTTTAGTCATAAGTCATGAAGGATGACAATGGACCTCTGGCCTTGTCTACCATAGAGAAGTAGTCAAAAGGTAAAACCCCAAAGAGATCCCTGGGAACTTCCATCAGGGCAAACAAAGCACAGGTAGGTAACGATGCAACTCCTTGGGTTTAAGGGGCAAAGTTTCCCGTTAAAATGGACTTGAGACGCACCGATGCTGGCCTCATCCTCACCATTACAGCTGGGATGATATGGTGTTTGTTGAGAGAGGCTTCACTCCCCGCAAGTTGTAGAGATGTTGCATAAGTCAGATGTGAGTTGTGTCCCACGGTCAGACAAAATCTCTCTAGGGATGCCAACTCTGAGAAGATGGACAAAAGGGCTTGCAGCCACCTCTGCTAACGTAGATATGGACTTTCAGGTAACAGCTTCGAGGGAAACTCGAAGCATAATCAACTAATGTTAATTTATATCTATTCCCCCAGATGAAAGTGGGCGATAAAGGCGCCAGAGCGATGTCAATAGCTACTCTTTCAAACGGTATCCGAAAGTCTTGGCATTGTTGACCATGAGGTACTCGTGCCTGGTACCTCGGGAGGATGACAGTTGCAAACTTTACACGATCTACAATAGGTATGATATCTGAGTACATTTTGGCCAAAAATAATAGTTTCCCCAGGTTTATTTAAGGGTTTTACGATGGCCGATAAATGTCCAGCCACTGGGAAGGGTCATGAGCCATTTTAAGAACGCAGTTCTCTGTATGCTCTGCATTGACTTGTGAACAACTAGATGGGAATAGTCTCACTCATCTGAATTTAATTTTGAACCTGATTAGTATAACAGGTCGTATAAACTTTTATCCATTCCAAATTTAATGAAACAGTTTTTCCTTTGGTTGACCTAGATTTAGGCCAGCTGCATTATGGCCAATTCTGAAGAGAAGGGCAAGTTACACGTGTAAATTGACAAAGGAGTCTTACGATATATCTAAAAGGCATTAAGTCAGGGAAAAATCAAAAGGAGGCCAGTAGGAGAAGCCTGGGCTTTGGTCTGAGCCCTAGTCAAGACATTTATAGAATCGGAGGTGATATCCTCACTTTCATCTAACAAGTGAACCGGTGATTCTACTATCTCGCTTTCGAGAGTAGTATCACTGGTTTCTAACCCCACATGAATATTCCGAGACATTGCCTTAACAAGCAGCCGGCAATCAAACTATCGTTACCATATACTCGCTTGTTACTCCTATCTGTTGAACTTCTCCCCTCACAAAGCGAGATAGTATCGTCATGGCACAAGCAGTCCCGGAACGGATCAAAGTCCAGAGAGGCTAGGTTAATTTTCGGAGGAGTGGGCGTCCGAAACGACGATGCCTGCAGAGTAATAACAACAGGGATGTGGTCGGAACCCACGTTACCAATGTGAAAGTTAAGACACATGTGCAACATCTGGATATCTTTATTGTAGTAGACGTTTCGCCATCCAGTGGCTTTATCAATACAGATTCTAGGACATAATAGGAAGACAGTAGAACTATATACAAAAGATGAGGTAATCAGTCCCTCGGCCTTGGAGTTAGTGTTCACAGCATCGTGGTGGAGGAGAGTCTGGAGCAAAGGCAAGAAGACTGGCGCTTTTTATAGGCGTCAGTGAATGGGGCGGGCAGCAGACGAGGGCAGTCACTGGTAGGCGGGATTCCCCAGTGGAAGTAGGTCCTTCCCAAAGAGATGGGTTAGTTGCAGCAGCCGTGAAGAAGGTCTTGTAGATGTCCTCTGAACCAAGATTCCATGATGTTGCAGTGTCTGACAAGTTGTGCAAGAAAGGTTTAAAAATACCGACAATATGAAAGTTAAGACACATGTGCAACATCTGGATATCTTTATTGTAGTAGACGTTTCGCCATCCAGTGGCTTTAATCAATACAGATTCTAGGACATAATAGGAAGACAGTAGAACTATATACAAAAGATGAGGTAATCAGTCCCTCGGCCTTGGAGTTAGTGTTCACAGCATCGTGGTGGAGGAGAGTCTGGGGCAAAGGCAAGAAGACTGGCGCTTTTTATAGGCGTCAGTGAATGGGACGGGCAGCAGACGAGGGCAGTCACTGGTAGGCGGGATTCCCCAGTGGAAGTAGGTCCTTCCCAAAGAGATGGGTTAGTTGCAGCAGCCGTGAAGAAGGTCTTGTAGATGTCCTCTGAACCAAGATTCCATGATGTTGCAGTGTCTGACAAGTTGTGCAAGAAAGGTATAAAATACCGACAATATGAAAGTTAAGACACATGTGCAACATCTGGATATCTTTATTGTAGTAGACGTTTCGCCATCCAGTGGCTTTATCAATACAGATTCTAGGACATAATAGGAAGCCACTGGATGGCGAAACGTCTACTACAATAAAGATATCCAGATGTTGCACATGTGTCTTAACTTTCATATTGTCGGTATTTTATACCTTTCTTGCACACCCACGTTACCACCAGGAGAGACCTTGCAGTGGTAGAGGTCACAATCTCTGTTGGTTAAGACTAAATCAGGAGTTCCCGGTCGAGGGCCGACAAAGGACTGAAAGAAAGAGCCCTGAAAAGATAGGTGACGCGCTATCATTATGTTAAAGAGTTGCTGACCCTTTAAGTCTCCCAGTGGATGTCCAACTGTACAGTTGAAGGCAAGGTGATGGGTGTTAAAATCACCTGCCAGTAGTGTGGGAACATTTCTACTCAGTATCCCATGGAGGGGAATGGACTCTATATACGACTGTCAAGAAGGAAAATAGACAGTACCAACAATTAACCGACAGTTCTACTGCAAGAATGGTGTCCTCGTCAATGTGTATGGTCCGAAAGGCATACCCTAGTTTAACTAGGATGCCTATACCACTATGGAGCCCTCTCGATTTTTCAACAGTAGAGTAACCACGTAATTCAATATGTTGGTCTGCCTTTGCAGCTGTCTCATTCAGGAGGATGATGTCAGGGTTATGATTGTGCAGTTCAACTTCGAGGAGGTACCGGTTGTTCAAGATATGTTGAATGTTAACTTATAAAATTGTAATCCCCATTATTTCTTGTATTTTGCACTCTTGGTGTGGACCGAGGATTGGTTTCGGAGATAGTAGCTGCTGTCCGATTAAAACTCTCCCAAATTTCGATTAAATAAAGGGAAGGGCGTAGTTCTGATTTGGTTTCTGGGTACTGACAAGCTTCTTTTTTCCCTCACTGGGGGCCCGTGAATCAAAAGATCTTAAAGGAATCGTCATCTGACAATTGAGGGTAGTATCTCATTTTTCAAGGGTGGAGGCACAAAAAGGTACACAGGAGAATAAGGGAGCCCAAGAGAAATTTTGGTAGTCCACATAAAGAAATCCGGGAAAATTTCCCGGGAACTTTTGGGGTAGTTTCTTTTAGCGGTAGTTTGAGCCCCAAAGAGCCCCCTTGGCCCCTAGTTCAGCGGGAGTTTTAAACGTAGGGGGGCAGAGGTGTTGCTAAAACCCGGGTCTTAAAGGGAAATGGTTGACCCGTTGTTGGAATGAAGGTTGCAAAATTTGAAGGTGTAGGGGCATAGTCCCTTTGGCAGGGGGGGGATTTGGCCCCATTATTGACTGCACATTTTGGGGGATTTTTAAATGGGACTGATCTCATTGCCCCCAAACCAAGCCCTTGAAAAACAGAGGAACGAGTTAAACCCATCTTTTAACGTGCCAAAACCTTTTACCCAAACATAAACATAAAAGAATCCCGCACAATGTCAAACCTCAGGGCCCAAGGGAAAGTAAAAATTTGATGTGCCCCCCTTTTTTTTCCTGGGGGCCCTGGGGGTTAGCTTTTGGGTTAAAGGTTCACAAGGGGGGCAGTTTTCCCAAAAAACAGTAGAAGTGTGGGGGGCCAGTAGAGGAGGCAGAAAGGAGTCCCCCCCCAAGCTCCAGGGAGACTAGGGGAATGAACCCCTGGGACATGTTTGGGGGGTTTTTTGGTTTTCGGGTTTTCTGAGTTTTTCGTCTTTTTCCCTATTTCCTCCAAAAATTTTCTGCTTTGGGCAGCTTTCCTTACGGGACGCTAAGAAAACCATGCTGTTTTTTATTACAAAGGGCCCCACCTGGGTTGTTTCTTTAGTGCTGCAGATGGTTTTTTTGACTGCTGCACTTTTTAGTTTTAAATGCCAAATTCAAAACCCTTTAAAAACTTTGCATGACACTGAAAAACCCTTTCCCCCTTTGGGAAAATTTGATCGGGGTACACTTTGTCCCCAAAACATTTCAAAACCATTCTGACAGATGAAGTAGCGCCCTTCGGGAGTCTCAAAAATCAATCTGTTTTGTTGGCCCAACCTGAAATTTTTCCTAAATTTAAAAGGTTTTTAACCAACCGCGAAAGCAAAATTTTCTCCGACGGATTTTATACAATTTCCCCTCGGGTTTCAGCCTCTCTAAACTTTTGATTCTAAAAAAAAAAACCGTGCGTTGCCCCCGGGAAACTGTCACCCCGGAATGGGGATGACCCAAAGACTAGGGAAATTTTTTTCGGGCCCATCTTCCTTGAGTATTTGAAACAGCTCCTCTTCTGAGGAGGGGAAATACTGCAACCAGAGGGGGTTAAAAAGGGATATCAACGGGTTTCCAACCGGGGAAATTTTATAAAAAATTGCTTTCCCCAGGTAGTTATTTCTTAGACTTCGGGTTGTCAGGGGCCCTAAAATTTTCGTACTCTTATTCTCGTCATGATCCCCCGTAAGGAAAACCAGCAGACACAAAGTCCCATTAAAAAAAAAAGAAAATTCCTTATTTTCATCCTAACCACCCTTTTTTTTCCAGCTGACTTTTAAAGGGCCCAACCCTGTGACAGCGTACCCCCCGGGGAGTGGGGGGGGAAAGGGGCCCCCCAAAAAAGGGATCCGCCGGTTTTTTAAAAAACCACACGGGCAACCTGATGGAAAAAAACCCTTGTGTTCCCCGCCGAAGGGGGGGAAATTTTCCCTAAAAGAAGAAGATAAGGAAAGGCAAAAGGTAGCAATGTAATATTTGTGTTTATTGTGGGGGCCCAGGTAATTTTTGTGTGGGGGAGGATGGGGAAGGAAATGGGGAGGAAAAAGGGGGGAACAAGCAAGCTATCACCCCCTTTAAACCATTTTGAAGGGACGGGCTCGAAGTGACCCAGCAATTTTCCCCCCTAAAGCTCTGATCAAAATTACCCAGAAAACCCCAAAAAAAAAATTTGGGGTCCCAGTGCTCAAGAAAGGAACCCCAGACGTCTCTCTACGGCGGCAAATTTTAAGCAAAAACGACGTAAAAGGGAAA
>NC_069404.1:40828269-40831156 GCF_026875155.1 Cherax quadricarinatus
GATGGTCATTGTTATATCTAAGAATGGTCATTGTTATATCCAAGGATGGTCATTGTTATATCATGGATGGTCATTGTTATATCCATGGATGGTCATTGTTATATCCATTTATGGTCATTGTTATATCCAAGGATGGTCATTGTTATATCTAAGGATGGTCATTGTTATATCTAAGGATGTCCATTGTTATATCCAAGGATGATTCTTGTTATATCCAAGGATGATTCTTGTTATATCAAGATAATTGTGTTATATCCAAGGATGATTCTTGTTATATCCAAATATAATTGTTGTTATATCCAAGGATAATTGTTGTTATATCCAAGGATAATTGTTGTTATATCCAAGGATAATTGTTGTTATATCCAAGGATATTGTTGTTATATCCAAGGATGATTCTTGTTATATCCAAGGATAATTGTTGTTATATCCAAGGATAATTGTTGTTACATCCAAGGATAATTGTTGTTATATCCATTATGATTCTTGTTATATCCAAGGATGATTCTTGTTATATCAAGGATAATTGTTGTTACATCCAAGGATAATTGTTGTTACATCCAAGGATAATTGTTGTTACATCCAAGGATAATTATTGTTACATCCAAGGATGATTGTTGTTATATCCAGGTGTGATTCTTGCAATGCCCAGAGGTAAGAATGTAGGAATCCTACAAAACGTGTCAATGCATCAAGGGAAACACTCAACTGCTACCAAGTGTTTGACTTCGCTTTTCTTGCAAGTATAACTAGTAAACAAACCTGTATTTAACATAGAAGAAGCATTGCTTTTATACATAATGAGAATTTTGAAAGTGATTTGTCATAGCAATACATTTACACAGCGGAATAGCCTCACCTTGAATATGGACCTCAGTACAGAGAGTGGATACTGCTGCTGAGACTTCACTCAACGATATAGTTGCGAAATGACCTCCGGGCCTTCTTATATACGAGCCTTGCACTCTACACCTATGAGAGGGGGAGGAGCTTAGACGCAGTATGAAGTACCTTGTGACTCAGTAGTCTAGTGTTGGGGAGGGTGTCTTGTGGTGGGGGATAGGAGGGGAGGAGAAAATACTGTTATGAATGCAAGCTGTGTGCGTATTTGGTACTTCCGTCATAGCCTCTCTGCCCCCTATCAATATCACCCACCTCCTCACTCTCCCTCCCCCATCCTCCCCCTGCTCCCAATTCTCTCTCTCCCCCTTCCACTGTCTGGTTGCAGATCAGGCAGGAGGCACACCCAAGAGTGCTTAACCTGACCAAGTGAACGTACCAGGCTGATTTATATTAAGTGGTTCTCGCATGCCTTTGTCTTACAAACTAATGTCCCTCTTCCTCTCCCTCCTCGCCCACTCAAATATTCGTTGAGCACCTGCATGACGCATCCTTCTTTACTGATGACACAAACAAAGTCTGACCCCTAGTTTGCTGATCACAAAGTTCGGCGCACAGTACATCGGTCCAGTTGAAACACGGAATTTTCTGGGTATGGTCTGGTACCGCGTCGTTCACAGCGATGACCACTGGAATCAACTAGCTTATAGACTCGCGAAATCCTAATGACACGATTGTAAACAACTCGATGACCGGAGCGGAGTTTCAACACATGCGAGAGAGTTGTGAAAATTATTATTATTATTATTATTATTATTATTATTATTATTATTATTATTATTATTATTATTATTATTATTATTATGTGAGCAAATCACATGCAGTAGGCTAACAGGGCATCACCTGAATTATTACCTACAAGTAATTTGGGTGAGGTAAGTGGGACTTAGTCACAGTAGGTCGCTGAACTGCAACTCCTTTGACTGCCCACTTCTTCATCACTCTCACAAAAGGCTAGACCTGACATTAAATTAATAATCATAATATTAAAACCAGCTACTCTGGTAATTAAAGTTGTGGACTGTATGGTATTTTGGTTTAATTGCTGGGCACACAAAATATTCAAATTAACACTTACCATTTAATTGCTGTAAATGGATCACACCACAACACCTGCCTAACACCTAAACCCTACACTGGCCAGCTAGTGATCTAAATGCAGAGATTATGGTGCACTTCCCTGTGAGTGATGTCCGCATTTATTTTCCGCCATCCACATGCAATTCCATAAATTTCCTGTCCCATTTCTTCAGCAGGGGACATTAACACGGGTTCCTATTACAAATCCAGGCCAAAATACCCCATTATGGCCTAGATGATGCTGGATTATTAAACAATTGTAACAACCAGTGTACACACTTTAAATTCAATATGGCACATTTTCCCCGGAGTCCCTTAGCAGCTGTTCTACACCTCCTCACTCGAAATTTCTCGAAAGGGTCAAATCAGCATCATATTTTATTACATAATTATTGTATTATTCATACACATGCGGAATTTAGGAAAATCGAAAATTTTCCAGGCTAGTCTTCAAACTATAGCACTAGTACATTATCCGCTCTACCCTGCTAGCCTAATAAGATTTATCGCACCAGGTGTATTTCTATACACATTAGAAAGGTTAGCATGCAGATTTTTACAGACGAATCTCACTCCTGGATGACTGTAACAAGCTCTAGCTAAAGTCCTCTCAAAGCCGTTATGAATCACTACAGTAATCTAACGTGGATAACGCACTGCTAGTTTTAGGACTGACTTACCATTGGTTCGACTCACACTACTCTGTTCGATAACAAGTTGATAATACACAGGTAGACCTCTGTGTATGTGGAAGCTGAAAAGGCACCAATAGGTTAGTTGATCATTGTTCACACGATGAACGTGGCAGTTTTCAGGAAACACAGATTGCTGGAACATTCAAGTGATGGGGTGAACTGTATACCATGCACAATGATTTTTAATACTGTTTTTAAAAAGCATTGTGAAA
>NC_069404.1:40831656-40941559 GCF_026875155.1 Cherax quadricarinatus
AGTCTGTTTATATTTAAACTTGAGACACCAGTTTTTTAGTGTTCCTGTGGGGTTTTAGCATACGAGAAAGCAAAGCCAAAGATTGTGAGCTGTAGATGGCCCTTAGCTTGATGATAACACAACATTCCACAGCCGCTTCCAGAACATTCTTGGAGCCGAAGATGCAGCCACACTTGGGCTGTGTGAATAAATTGGTATAAAGTACCCCTAATGGGTGTTATATCAGCATATCTCAGAGATTAAGTGCTGAAGTTCACACTTACAGGTGTGGGCTCGATGGCCCTCTTGTCACCGGGTGTATAGTAGATCTTGAGAATTAATGAACTAGCTATCTGCTGCGCAGCTGACCTGACTAGTATCATTAACGACCAGATCTACCTGGATATCTGTATCAGATAGTATGTTTACCTGAATATCGATGTCTTGATTAAAGAATAGTATCTTAGGGGAATGTTACACGTCCTTCAGTCAGTCTGGGAAGCACTAACGCTCGCACTGTTACTTTAATGTTCTTCAATACTTATCTATTTGTTCATCTCACAATAATGTCTAAGAAGCTGTACACACTTTTTAATATTTCTATTGTTAAGATGGAGGTTGTCAGTGTAGCTCAGGATGCACTGTTAGCTCCTTGGTTTATGTCAGTGCACGCGCGACACACGCTCGTTTGTTGCAATCTGCCCCGCGGCCCTAGCTTGCCCTGGTGTCTCCCGACACACAAAAGAAGTGCAGATCAAGCATGTTTCCCTTGTTTGTCAAACTGCAACAAGAAAACAACAAGATGTTTGATTTCTCGTTGTGTGAGCATAGATAACTGTTGACGCTAACATGGTAATAAATGGGTGCAGGATTTTCTTTAATTTATCTGCTAAGTTAAGAGATTATTTGTCTCTCATTAACTCACACTGGTTGCAACACTGGTCTCTTGCACAGTATCCTGACAACGACACACGCTGATACCGCATCTGGAATCAATTATAAACTGTTGATGCAGAAGTAAGACGCCATCGCCCTTTCTGAGAGGGCTGGGCCCCTCAGGGCTGAAAGGGCTGAAAAGGGCTGAATAGGGGCTGATACCCCCTCCTTGGAGAAAATTTCTCCGTAACACCCCATATGCTCGTAAATATAACTGGTAAAAAGAAGGCAACGAAGCGCACTAAAACTGTGATTCTTTCTTTTAGGACACCCTTCAGAGCTGAAAGTTTAAAGCCAGTGGTGGGCACAGTTTCGCTAATCAGTTAATCGCTAATTAGCGGAACTAACTTCGTGTTTAGCAGATTAATGTTTCCGCTAACTTCAGAAACCGTTAGTCGACCAATTAGCTTCCGCTAAATAAAGTTTTGCTAACTTTGAGTCCGCTAAAAAAAATCCTACTTTGCTGGTAATCGGAAAGCAATGCCTTTTCAACGGCGCGCGTGTTTGTTCCTGTCTTCTGTGGAGACCATCATCAAGGGACAAGCTCGAGCCTCTACAACGTGAAGTCGCATGTAAAGAGGAAACACCCAGCGTATGCCATCAAGTTTGAGTAGAGAATCAAGGCTAGATCTTCCCGTGGAAAACACGGGCGATCTTCTTGTGGCAGTGACACTAGTAGGAACAACAACCAGATGTCACAGCCGCGTGAAAAGTGAGCACGCCAGGCCACCATCGGTGAAGCGTTTGTTACTGCTAGCACTAGCGTCCATCAGTCTGTGGTGGGCACAAAAATTGTGGACCTATTCGTCTGCAACATGCTACCGCTGCATGTTGCAGCCTGATCAAGACGCTGAACCCCATCAAGATGACAATGTCCCGCCCCACCCTAGACACGAGGATTTTGGTCAGCCATAAACAGCTGGAGTAGTATCTTATAAAGTACTGATGAGTTATAAGCCCTTATTAAACTAGTACTATAGATTTTTTGATATTTTTTTTAATTTTCGTGGGAATTGCAAGTTATGACTGTTTAGAAGTAGAGTACCTTTCCCAGTATTGTAAAGTAGCGAAGTAAACTTACCTGAGTACTCTACTTAAGTAACTTTTCTCGGTGTTTACTTTTCAAAAATTTCTGATGATGTAACGAACATATCGTTATCAGATTGTAGTGAAGTAAAAGTAATAACAGACTTCAGTACTTAAGTAAAAGTAGTGGGCAATTTCAGTACTTTTTAAAAAGTAAATACAAAAAAACTTACTTATTATTAAGAAGTTCTCCAGGTCTGTTATAAAAGTCTCAGAAGTAAAAGTGAAAGATCAAAAAACTAAACCGAAACTGAATTCATGAAAAAAGTTAGAGATTAGCATTTACTGTTAGCTTCAGCTAATTTTTTCTGCCAATTAGGGGTTTAGCGTTAGCGGAGCTAATATATTAGTTAGCGGGTTAGTGGTTAGCGAAGCTAACTTTTCGGTTAGCTATGCCCACTATTGTTTAAAGCTTATATGAGGTTAAATCTCTATAAATAACAATTAAACAAATTTCTTAATTTAATAAATGCAATAAATGAATCAGAACTAACACAAGCCAAAAATAACTAATTCACCATGGTTTGAAGACGATCAGGACGACCATTCTCCAGTTTACTAACATGAATCACTATCACAGTTTGTTCAATATAATTTACACCTCCCATTAACAAGACCAACGTTTTTTTGAGTAGAGTACAAGGAAGCAATAATTCTCCATTTCATATTATTAACTTAACAAATCAAAATCAATACTACCTTAAACTCTACCGAGTCTTTATTGTGGGTCAGGTACATCACTGCTTAAGATCTGATGTCGGCCAAAAGAGGAATTCTCAGGTCATTACATGATAACATATACAAATTGGCATCTAACAAAGCCCAAACAATGTGAACTTTCCTCCAAGATTTGCAACTTTGAAGATGTTCGAAAAAGGGTCCTTCAAGACAGCACACAGAAGTCAGAATCACTTTTAGTGTATAAAATTAGCAAATGAGCACCTGCACACCTTAATAATTATGAACACTTTCGTGTAGGTATGTACATAAACATTAAATATTTGATCCTCATTAGATTAGAAGTTTTTAAGTTACAGATGGACACAATGGAGGAAAAAAAACTGAATTAGAGGCATCAAATTCCAATGGTAATCAGGAATTCCCTCGAGGAATTCCTGATTACCATTACACCAGGGACAAGTATGTGTGTGTATGAGCACAGCAATTCTCCAGGAAATTTAGGTACACCACCAGCTTGGCCAAATATTTACTGCCGCGTTACACTACCACCTGTTGACCGCAAGAGCTATTTTCTGTTCATACCTCTCTGGACGGCCCTAGTATGCTTGCATACTCAAAACACTGACAAAGGAAACAACCACAGTAGGAGTGGAGGTAAGACTCTCATATTCGATAACAGGGCAACACTTGGGTGACGCAAGAGGAATGACAGGAAAACTAGAACGAGAACCTGACACCACTGAAAGAGAGTGGTAGAAAAACTACGTGTAAAAGTATTCCACATTCTGTAAGTCGAAGTAGTGATGAGTAGTTTACCACCAGGGGTGAAAAAAAGTATAGATATTTAGCATGATATTGTGGGTAGACCACAACCGGTCTGAGATGTAAATGAATGGTTCAGAGAACCGACATGTTGAATTAGACACATGTGCAACTCTTGGGTATCTTTATTGAGGAAACGTTTCGCCACACAGTGGCTTCATCAGTCCATACAAAGGAGAAACTTGAAGAACAGAAGGAGAATTAGGTAATCAGTCCCTCAGCCTTGAGTCGATGTGGTCAGTCCATCAATCTTGAATGGAATTCGGTATATGAGCGGAGAAGCAGCTTATAAACCGTAGACAGGAGAAGTGCAGCAGTCGTAGGTGGTGTCACATTTGTCCAATGTGGAAGCAGGTCGTGCCCAAGGGTTAGGCAAGTGAAGAATTCCTAAGTATTAAGATCCCAAGAAGTTGCAGTGTCTGACAGGATTGTAGATGAATGGTTCAGAGAACCGACATGTTGTTGAATTAGACACATGTGCAACTCTTGGGCATCTTTATTGAGGAAACGTTTCGCCACACAGTGGCTTCATCAATCCATACAAAGGAGAAACTTGAAGAACAGAAGGAGAAATTCTTCACTTGCCTAACCCTTGGGCACGACCTACTTCCACATTGGACAAATGTGACACCACCTACGACTGCTGTACCTCTCCTGTCTACGGTTTATAAGCTGCTTCTCCGCTCATATACCGAATTCTATTCAAGATTGATGGACTGACCACATCGACTCAAGGCTGAGGGACTGATTACCTAATTCTCCTTCTGTTCTTCAAATTTCTCCTTTGTATATACTGATGAAGCCACTGTGTGGCGAAACGTTTCCTCAATAAAAATACCCAAGAGTTGCACATGTGTCTAATTCAACAACGGTCTGAGATAAATGTGAAATACCATGTGCTAGCTACGTCGTCTCATTTCTTACTATATTGCTACACGTATGATAGACCTAGAAGGATTAGTTTTGACTGACACATTTCCAGCGGGAATTTTCTTGGACTCGTTTTTAAAATATCGTGATTTGTGACGTTCTATGTAGTACAGTGAAGGAGCATCTAGTGGGAGCCATTATGTTTTTTCCTATGACAGGTACCTCTGTTTGACAACTCTGGCTGGGGACCTCTTACTGATAACTCTGACTGACACTTCTGATTGACACCTCCGACTGGCACCTCTTAGGGACAACTCTGACCGGCACTTCTGATATGATTTACAACCCCTGATAGTAAACCACAGCCAATGATGGAGAGTACTATTACTGTAGTGAGTGGTAACCACAGTCCAGGATGAAGGATACCAGTACTATAGTGAGTGAGAAACAGTCCATCATGGAGGGTACCAGTACTGTAGTGAGTGAGAGCAACAGTCCATGATGGAGGGTGCAAGTGCTGTAGTGAGTGGTAACCACAGTCCATGATGGAGGATACCAGCACTATAGTGAGTGAGAACCACAGTCCATGATGGAGGGTAACAGTACTGTAGTGAGTGTTAACCACAGTCCATGATGGAGGGTACCAGTACTGTAGTGAGTGTTAACCACAGTCCATGATGGAGGGTACCAGTACTGTAGTGAGTGTTAACCACAGTCCATGATGGAGGGTACCAGTACTGTAGTGAGTGGTAACCACAGTCCATGATGGAGGGTAACAGTACTGTAGTGAGTGTTAACCACAGTCCATGATGGAGGGTAACAGTACTGTAGTGAGTGTTAACCACAGTCCATGATGGAGGGTAACAGTACTGTAGTGAGTGTTAACCACAGTCCATGATGGAGGGTAACAGTACTGTAGTGAGTGTTAACCACAGTCCATGATGGAGGGTAACAGTACTGTAGTGAGTGAGAACCACAGTCCATGATGGAGGGTAACAGTACTGTAGTGAGTGTTAACCACAGTCCATGATGGAGGGTAACAGTACTGTAGTGAGTGTTAACCACAGTCCATGATGGAGGGTAACAGTACTGTAGTGAGTGTTAACCACAGTCCATGATGGAGGGTAACATGTACTGTAGTGAGTGTTAACCACAGTCCAATGAGGAGGGTAACAGTACTGTAGTGAGTGTTAACCACAGTCCAGGTTGGAGGGTAACAGTACTGTAGTGAGTGTTAACCACAGTCCAGGTTGGAGGGTACCAGTACTGTAGTGAGTGTTAACCACAGTCCATGATGGAGGGTAACAGTACTGTAGTGAGTGTTAACCACAGTCCAGGTTGGAGGGTACCAGTACTGTAGTGAGTGAGAACCACAGTCCATGATGGAGGGTACCAGTACTGTAGTGAGAGGTAACCACAGTCCATGATGGAGGGTACCAGTACTGTAGTGAGAGGTAACCACAGTCCATGACGGAGGGTACCAATACTATAGTGAGAGAGAACCACAGTCCACGATGGAGGGTACCAGTACTGTAGTGAGTGGTAACCACAGTCCATGAGGGAGGGTGCCACTGCTGTAGTGAGAGGTAACCACAGTCCAGGATGGAGGGTGGCAGTACTGTAGTGAGTGGTAACCACAGTCCAGGATGAAGGGCGCCAGTACTGTAGTGAGTGGTAATCACAATCCAGGATGGAGGGTGCCAGTACTATAGTGAGTGGGAACCACAGTCCAGGATGGAGGGTGCCAGTCCTATAGTGAGTGGGAACCACAGTCCAGGATGGAGGGTGCAAGTACTATAGTGAGTGGGTTCCACTGTTCAGCATGGAGGGTGCCAGTACTATAGTGAGTGTGAACCACATTCCATGATGGAGGGTGCCAGTATTATAGTGAATGCAAACCACAGTCCAGGATGGAGGGTGCCAGTACTATAGTGAGTGGGAACCACAATCCAGGATGGAGGGTGCTAGTACTATAATGGATGCTAACCACAGTCCATGATGGAGGGTGCTAGTTCTATAGTGAGTGGGAACCACAGTCCAGGATGGAAGGTGCTAATACTATACTGAGTGGGATCCACAGTCCATGATGGAGGGTGCCAGTACTGTAGTGAGTGGGAACCACAGTGCAGGATGGAGGTGCTAATACTGTAATAAGTGGGAGTCACAGTCTGTGACCTGGACGGCCTGACCAAAACAGAGATATAAGAATGTGAAGAGTTCATTCATGTTATTAATCCAGATTACTGACAAAGATAACCCGGGAAAGCCCACCACTCTGGTTGTTCCATTACAATCCTTTGGTCTCTTTTCCTAGGATCGACCCACAACTTCAGGCTAAGACTTTGGTATCTACTTTCTTTAGAAGAACAGGGGCAAAAAGATGTTAGGAAACCTGAGCGACTTTTTCCCTCGTCCTGGGTTCGAGCAGGTTGGTCTTTCTATAGAGAACTGAAGATTCTACAATTTAATGCTCAAGCCAACCGAAGCAGAAAATTCTGTGTTCATGGCAGTGGAAGTTGACACTCATTAAACCGAAGAAAAAGATTAAAGAGCGAAGCAATTAATGTCGATATGTTTTTGTTGTTGTATGTGTAATAGGAACCTTCTAACCCAGCATAAATTGTTTTCAACTTTGTAAGGGATTTTGAAGGATTCTAATGCTATCAGATGACAACAAGAACTTAGAAGACAGCACAAGCAGATTAGAGGACAACAATAATGTTGAGGAAGAGAGGACAACATTACAGACGAGAGCAGCAATGTTGATTAAGACAAAGACAATGTTATTGATAACAGTAACAATGTTGATTAAGACGAAGACAATATTATA
This sequence comes from Cherax quadricarinatus, assembly GCF_026875155.1. NCBI lineage: Eukaryota > Metazoa > Arthropoda > Malacostraca > Decapoda > Parastacidae > Cherax > Cherax quadricarinatus. Next base: position 40,838,861 of record NC_069404.1, read on the forward strand.
GACAACAATGTTGAAGACAAAGACAGTATTATAGACAACAATACAATGTTGAAGACAAAGACAATATTACAGACAACAATACAATGTTGAAGACAAAGACAATATTACAGACAACAATACAATGTTGAAGACAAAGACAATATTACAGACAACAATACAATGTTGAAGACAAAGACAATATTATAGACAACAATACAATGTTGAAGACAAAGACAATATTACAGACAACAATACAATGTTGAAGACAAAGACAATATTATAGACAACAATAGAATGTTGAAGACAAAGACAATATTATAGACAACAATAGAATGTTGAAGACAAAGACAATATTATAGACAACAATACAATGTTGAAGACAAAGACAATATTATAGACAACAATACAATGTTGAAGACAAAGACAATATTATAGACAACAATACAATGTTGAAGACAAAGACAATATTATAGACAAAAATACAATGTTGAAGACAAAGACAATATTATAGACAACAATACAATGTTGTTAAAGACGAGACAATAGTATAAATAACAATAACAATGTTGAAGACAAAGATAATATTATAGACCACAAAGAAATGTTGAAGTCAAGACACTCTGACAAGTTGAAGAAAACAAGACAATATATAGACGACAATAATGACAGGCACTGAGCAATGGATTTCTTTTAGTTAATAACTCTGTATCTGTTAGGGGTTTTGCACAAATTAGTAAACAAAAACTTTTTACCTTGTTGTGTGGTAATAAAGTTACCAAAATAAATGAGTCTACGTCAATATTGTTGTATTCCCGATTTATTATTTAAAAATTATTTAAACCAGAACCCGATAGTCAATTGTAGTCAAATTTGCCTAATAATAATTTGTGGGGGAATATATTCTTAAATGCTTTTATTTATTTTCATTCAGAATCAGATGAAATTGATCCCATCTTACTATGGAAATCTTTTTATTTATTTGTTTCAAAAAAATTCCCTACGAATAATTTTTAAATTTTGTATGTTAAATTAGCTTGCTGATGAATAAAAATTATTTAGGTTATACATTTGTGGTATAAAACCTTGGCAATAATCCCGAAAGTTGGTTTAGAAAGCCCGTAAGCAAACACTATGAATATTTTTAGAAAACGTTTCGGCCCCTGGCCCTGTCACTTCTAACATACGAGGTAGAAAACATTATATATATATAGCGGAGAGTGAGGTGTGGTGACTCATGACCTGAGGATGTCATGTTTGAGAGGACGGGAAACGATAAAATATGTGATCCTGTGTTGTTGGGTTGGTGGTGCTTAGTTCTGATCCCAATTTTTTTAAAATTTTTTGTTTTTCCCGTGTTGCGTTCTTAGGTGGTGACGGCGATTAGTGAGGCTTCTAGGCACCGTCGGGTCTGAGGTCTGGTTGGGTTTAGAACAGTTGTGCCCTTTCCGTTATCAAATGCCCCGGGGAGTCTTGTGGAGGAAACAGGGTCCCTTACTGCTTGTTAGAAGATTTCGAGCTCATTCAGGCGGACGCGGTCTCCCTTCTCCCCTAATATTTTTTGGGGACAAAACCCACAGGGATGTGTAGCGCCCTGTAAAATTGAGGGGGGGGCTGCTTTCGTAGTGGGTCTTTGATAGATGATGTGTTTTGGTGAACTTTGATGTTATCATAGCAAGTGCCGGCGAGTTTTTTGTGGCAACATCACCGCATGGGAGCACTAAAACGCTTGGGGGGCTTTTCCCAGGGCGGTTTTTGTTGAGGATAGCTTGTGCCTTGAGTCTGCAATAAAAATGTCATAGTGTTTGCTTACGGGTCTTTCTAAACCATACATTTAGTAAATAAAGCTGGGGGTCTTTCCCGTAGTCACCCCTTTGAGTGACTTTTTGCTTCCATCTTCGGCTTAGATGAATTTTTTTCCCTTTTTGTTACAGAAATTATATTTTAATTACGTGTGTTAGCCCCCTTTTTCATAGGGTTTATTTTCTCACCTCTTATTGTTAAAAATTAGAACCCCGTGAAACCCCTTTATTGTAACGTTTCTTCCCCCCAGTGACTTTTTTTAAACCCAAAAAATACAGTGACTTATTGTTGAGACTGTAGACCTGTCATAGAGCTCGGCATGTACTTATAGTTTAGAGTCGGGCGGGGTTTCCCTGTGTCCCTTCTACCCATCCTCCTCTCTCTCTCTCCTCTCTTCTTTTCCCCTCTCTCTCTCTCTTCCCCCTCTCTCTCCTCCCCTCCCTCCCTCTCTTTTTTTTTTACACAGGGTTTGAAAAGGTTAAGGATCCCTGTTTTTATTGATAAGCTTTTTTACAGGTTAAGAATGTCAATTTTGATACATCCCCAGCAATGGGAGCTAAATACAAAAGGGGGAAAAACTTTTTCCCAAAATCCAGAACCAGAGACAATTTTATTCCCTTGGATCAAGGTAAAGGGGAATTACGAGCCCACTGGAAAAAAAATTTAATGATGTTTTAATTTCCCACTTTGAGAGTGTTCTCACAGACAAGGGGCGGGATAGGAAAAAAGACCCCCACTATAAATAACAAAAAAAACAATGTAAATACTATAATGATCCACGTGCGCAATCAAACAATGCCTAGGAGGTTGGAAAAGCATACCGGAATGAAACCCAGACCTGTCAAAACTTTCCAAGCTGCACAAAAAAAGAAAGGGAAAGAAAGGAAAAAAATTAGGCAACAGGAAGGGGAACGTTTGTTAGTGGATTAAATAGGTCCACCCTTTGAGTTTGGTTGGAAAGGTAAAAATAAAATAACAGGAAAAAGACTGGGAATGTGCTTCCCTTCCTCTTTAAAAAAGCAAATGACCCCAAAATGATGGTCCAAAACATCCCGGCATGAAACCTTCCATCTCATATTAGAAAAAATTTTTAATACTTTTGAAGAAATGTTAAAACTGATTTAAATTTATGAGCCAAAAAATTGATGAGGTGATTGCCTCTTACCGAGTAAATTTTGATAAGCCTTAACCAAAGGTCGATCACTGCTCCTGGGGGAAGGGTTTAACTATGATATTCTCAAAAACTGGCCTGCTTTATAAAAACCTTTGTTTGGACTGTTAATCTCGTTACATGAGGGCGTTTTTCCTACTTCCGGCCCAAAAGTCCTTTGCCTATCCCTAAGCCCCCAAAAGCCTTACATTGGCCGACTCCTTAATAGTTTTCTTTGCAAAAAATTTTTAAAGAATGAGCTTAACGATGTACTCAGAAACAGACTCAACTTTCCCCCTACCTCTATGGGTTCATGAAAGGTAAAAAGTGGCAGAACTGTAAATTTTTCCCCCTTTTCCCCCCACACACCCTACTTTTTACCACTTTTCTTGATCTAAAATCTGATTTGATATTTCAAAAAAGAACCGTTATACACATGAACTAGCCAAAATGAATATTTTGGGGGTGGGTTACTTGTGGGGTAAAAGGATACCTGTCAAATGAGTATCCTTGTCCTTTTCCAAGGCTTCGAATGATTCTAAAAAAAATGTCTTTAGGACACCGCAGGAGGAGTTCTTAGTCCCATCTATTTAAAAATTTGATTAATGCTCTCCCAAAAGCTTACCTGCCTCACCTAAACATATGCTATAAACTTTGCTGTGATATCATGACCCTCAAAAGGCTAAAAAGATGAAACCCTTTTTTAAAGAAGTTCAAGCAATTTTTAATGACTAGGCCTCAAAAATCTTTCCTCTAAAAAAAAGATTTTAACAAGCAAACGACATCCCCCCCCCATCTATTTGCAGGGTGAAAACATTAGCTACGTTAAAACTTACAATTTTTTGGTGTAGATGTACCCTTTAAAAATCCACTATCCCCAACTAAAAAAGAAAAGTAAAGCTAGGCTAAATGCCTCAAAGCTGGGGCTGGCTACAATCCCCAAAATGGTGCTAATGTGAGAAACGTGAGAATGAGTATAGCCTATGTTAGGTCCCTTAAATTGATTTTGCTGCTCCCTTTGATATTAGCTAAGGGGAAAATTCCCTCCCACCCCTTTGGGTTAAGCAAAATGAAGCTCTCAGGACTATTCTTGGCGTCCAGATCTACAAATTTCTTAACATGAGGAAGGGGTTGGGATTTTGTATGTTAGGATTTTTTGAAATTAAACCCGTACTCGGGATTTGAAGTTGAGAAACAACCAGACATGTCACAGTGAATCTTTCCAAGGTTAAGGGGAAATACACACGTCTAAATGGATTGTGAAACGTTTCCATTGCATTAAATTTTATAACCGCATGAAATGTTCCTGTAGGCAACAAGAGATTTACCCCTCCTGGAAATGTGTTCATTTAATATCAATACCTCAAGTCCCTCCAAGAAGCTCATTGCTATAATCCCTTCCCTTTAAACTTTGTTTGAGCAACGCTCAAGAAGAATTTTTCGCCTAGCTGGTGTAATAAGTTATCAAAGTTATATACACGATGGATTAAAAAGGAGTCTTCTGGCAGGGCTGCATCTGCTCTTGTTGCCCTCCCTAGTTTAAAAAACATAATAAATTTGTTGAGTTAGATAAGAATAAAAAACTGGGCTCTACACGCAAATGAATTGTTGCAAACCTAAAAGGGGAAAGCTAACTATGACACGAGCTGACCTATATCATTACTGATTCTATGTATCATTTTAAAGGGTCTTGGGGGCTTAATGACCCAACAAAGCTCATTGGGGGGGCCCGGTATGATACTCAAAAATTAGGGGCAAAGGAATTAATGTACAAATTTTTATGGGTCCATCACACATTGGATTATCCCTTTATGATAAGTTGTATGTTAGCCAAGAAGAGTATCCGAAGGAGAACGTGAATATAACTTTGGGTTTTAAAATGTGTCTAGCATTAGGAAAAATATTAGGGGAGAAGAAATAATGAAAATGAGTTATGGGAAAGCAGTTAGAAGCCCGAGTAATCTATAACCCCCCCTTTAATACAGAAGTAGAAAAAATATGTTTATGGGGCACTTGCTGTGAACGACTGATGAGTTGTAGGGCCAGGGTTAGGCTTGGGTTTCAAGTACTTCTGGCAGTTTGGGGACACACGTGATGATAAATAAATGTAAAATTTTGTGATCGGATTGGCACTCTTTTGAACACTATGGTTTAATTTTTCCATTATTTAGGAAAACAAGCAACGTAAATAAACCCATGTGACATGTCAAGATATCTTATTAATGAAAATAAATACCAGATATACCAAGCAAATTTTTTAAATTTGCTTGTAACAGTAAGTGAACTAAAGATATGTAATTTAACCATATGTTTCCTGTTAACCCTTTGGGCCTGTTCCAGCCTTTTGTGTATCCACATCTCTCGCGCAAACCGTCCACAGGATGGATATGGGTCACAATAAACTAGCCACTTCGGTGGCAAAATCTAACTAAGGATTCTAACTTTTTTGGGTAAGCAAGAGCTGTTCCTACATCAGCTCATTTGAAAGCATTTTTAATTTGCTAAGACATACAAGTAGGCAGCAGGATGAATTTTGGAGCCATCTGTGGGCCAGCATTTTCATTGTCAACTGACTTTATATCTTTGACATCATAATGCTGTACGAATGTGTTTCCATACTCGAGTAAATCCTGGGGTTTAAATGATCTCAGATGGAGTGTGTTCTGGAGAAGAGTACAGCCAGAGTGAATTTGGGTTGCTTTCTGCCCGTCTTGTGGTATAGAAACTTGTTTCACGCTGTCCTCGAAGTGGATCCAAGTGTGGGACTTTTACAATATTGGCCTTATACATAACAGTAAGGCCACCCACATCCCTCCTGTTTTGAAGGCTCTGCTGAAATGACAGATCTGTCAAGGTTTGGGTCCAGGCGAGAGATGAGACGTCTTGCTCTGTCTCTACTCTGCCAAGCGTCCAGATGAGAAGGGGGGCAGGCGAACCAAGAAAGTGGAGCATACTCAAGGTGTGAGCGTACTTGTGCCTCGTAGAAAATCTTGCAACCCCTACTGTCAACAGATGCGAGAAAACGGCGAAGTCTGAAAAGCTTCCTGGCTGCCTTGTTTGCAAGATTAAACGTGATTTTTCAGGGTCAGTTTGGAGTCAAATTTCCCCCCAAGGATATCAACTTCTTCCCCAGGTGCCAACACCCTCCCATCCATCCTTACTACTGCACAGGCATTACCATCTGGTGCCTAGAGTCATCATCATTGTGTTTTCTCGGGTGCAAATGTTACTTACCATCTATTTCCCAAGCTGATACAGCTCTGAGCTGGTGATTGATGTAGCTTAGAGCGGGCTGGCATTTCTTCTCTTGGATAAGTGAATGTCAGTGTACAGTCCCTCTGCATATGCATGGGATTCTGGGATGAGACGAAAGGTCATTGAAAGTAACTTCCATAACAATGGTTCCCAGACATTTTCTTGTGGAACAACTTGCCCCTGATTAAAGGGTGTCTCAGGAATGCCAGTGATTGGCAGGGGTGACACTGGTCTGTATTGCTGATTTCTGCTCTGCTCTTTTTTTGTTTGGGCATGGAATAACTAACATTTGCTCTTTCCACAGAGAAGGCCATTTACACTGTACTAGGCCATGCCGAAAGATTGGGGTTAGAGGTGCTTCTAGCTGGTCTGCACTTCTCTCAGCAATCTTGGGCTACTGCCTGGCCCCCAGCCTTTCTTGGGTCAAGCGTTTAAGAAGGAAGTGATCCTCCTGCCTATTGTCACCACTGAACAGTTTTGACACAGTTCTTGCAGCCAGCCAAGAAGTCCTTCTGGATCAGGAACTTGCATTTGGTAGCAAAGTGTTCGGCAAAGGGTCCGCATTTTTCTTGACTGCTAGTAGATGTGGTTCCATCCATCTCCTCTTCTCTCTCTCTCTTTTCTCTTCTCTTTCTCTCTTCTTTTACTCTCCTTTTCTCTCCCCCCCTCTTTTTTTTCCAATTACTCCTTTCCTCTCCTTCAACTAACTTTCCTTTAGATTTCTTAATCTTCTTTTTTTCCCGGGGCATTTTTTAAAAGGGTTGAGTTTAGGATTTTACTTTAGGGCAACTAAACTGTTACATATAAGCTTAGAAAGATTTTATATGTTATGAAACATACAGAGGAACGGTTGAAGGGCCCGTGGGCCAGCTTTTCTCTGTGTCAACTGATTTTTATCTCGTTGACATCATAATGCTGTACAAGTTTCAAAACTCGAGTCACCCCGGGAGGATAAATGATCTTAGATGAATTTATGTTCTGGAAAAAGGGGTACAGCCAAGTGAAGTTGCTGCTTTTTTGCCCGTCTTGGGGAAATAGAAGCTTGTTTTCACGCTGTCCTCAAAGTAGACCCAAAGGGGTATCCCTTTTGAAAAAATTTTGGCCTTGTACATAAAGAAAGGGCCCAAACCCACAATCCAAACCTTTTTTTAAAAGGTTCCTGCTGAAATGACAGATCTTTTAAGGATTAAACCAGGCGGGAGATAGACGTTTTGCTCTTTTCTCTACTTTTGTCAAGCGGGCCCGCGATGAAAGGGGGGCAGGGAACCAAGAAAGGGGAGCATATTCAAAAAGGGGAGCGTACTTTTTTGCCCCCATAACAAAATCTTGAAACCCCTTTCCCTCTAAAAGCAATGCGAGATAAAGGTTTTTAGTGGCGGAAAGCTTCCTTTTGCCTTTTTTTCCCAAGATTTAGAATGGGGGGGTTTTTCGGTCATTTTGGAGCCCAAATTTCATCCCAAGGATGTCAACTCTTTTTCCCCAGGTCCCCAACCCCCTCCCACCCCATCCTTACTATTTTCCCAAAGGCATTACCATAAATTTTCCCCAAAGATTTCCACCCAATTTTGTGTTTTCTCATTGAAAAGTTACTTGCCATTTTTTTGCACAAGTTTATAACCTCTTAGCGGGGGTTGATGTAGCTTAGAGCAACTGGCATTTCTTCTTTTGGGAAAGTGAAATGTCAGTGAAAAGCCATCTGCATATGCATGGATTCTGGGAATAAGAAGGGCCCCTTGAAGAAACCCTTTCCCCAAAAACAAGGGTCCCAGAACACTTTCCCTTGGGGAAAACATTTTTTGCCCCAAAGGGATGTCTTGCTGATTCTTTTTCCATTGAAAACCCACAGGCAAAAACACCAGACCAAACAACTCTATGACTTCCCAGTGTCCGACAAAACCCTTTTTCAAAAATTCAATGAAATGTCAAAGGCCCAAAAATTGGGAAACGGGCCTCCCCCGAAAATTTCTAAAACTGCAGACACTTTTATCACCTTAAAAACCTACCATCTAAAACATTTTATCTCCCCAAATCACCCTGTCAACAAAATTACACGAAAAACCACCGGGGGTTTTTTAAAACACAACACCATTTCCCCCTTTTGACCATAAACAGAAATTAAATCCAATTCAAAATAATGAATCTTAACAGTCATAATTGGCCTGTGATACTCCCAATACTAAAAACAAGTATGGGTGCCAAAACAAAAGCATTCACTTTTGCTAAACTCACAAACTAGTATTTGGGTCATTAGCCATAAAAACCAATTTAAACCTCATAATTTTGTAATATTTTAAAACCCTTAAAAAGCATTTAATTTTAAGTCTGCCCAAAAATCCCTAGCCAACCCTGGGTTTTTCTAGTGGTCAAAACTCTGTAATTTTTTTTTTTAACTAAAATTAAACCACACAAAAAACCAACTCTGAAAACTCACTTTGGTTAACCCTTTATAAAAAATAAACTTTGAATTTAAAATTTGAATTTAGAGACCCAAACCCTAAAGGGAAATCACTGAGGGAGACTAGAGTAAGCCGCAATTCCCAGTGCTTGAAAGTTTTAGCTAAAAGGCCCGGGTGCCCACACCCGGTCAAAAGGGGCACCAGCAAAGTCCAGTGCAACCAAAACAGCTGATTTTGGGATTCTCCAGTGACTGATGCCCCTTATGAAGGTTTAACAAAAATATCACCGGGCAGAAAACCCTTTCCCTTGAAGCCATTTTAAACAGTCACAAAGAGTGAGTGATATTTCAAAAAACTCTGCCCATTTGGCTTGAGTTTTATTTCAAAAAAAACTTACCCAGGTTGCCCAAGGAACAACTGGTCGGTAATGTTTTATTTCTGCCCCTGCTCTTCTTTTTGTGAACGGGGAAAAAAACATTTGCCTCTTTTTCACAGAAAAGGGGGCCTTTTAAACACTGTACTAGGCAGTGCTGAAAGATGCAATTTAGAGGTGTTTTCTAGCGGTCTAAACATCTTCTAAACAACCCTTGGGCTCAATTGTCTGGGCCCACACCTTTTCTTGGTCAAGCGATTTAAAAAGGAATGCCCCCTCCTCCTGCCTTATAGCACCACTGACAGTTTTGGGAAAAACATTTCTTGCAGTAGCCAAGGAGGGACCCTAAAATTTTTTTTTTAAAAGGGGAAAAAAGGGGGCCCCCTTTTTTTAAAAATAGGGGTTTCCCTTTTTTTAAAAAGGGTTTTTTTAAAAAAAAAAAAAATTTTTTTCCGGGAAAAAGGGGGGGCCCCCCCCTTTGGGTTTTTTTTTATTTCCAATTCCAACCCCCCCCCCCCCCGGGGGGGTTTTTTTTTTTTTTTTTTTTTAAAATTTTCCCCTTTTTTTTTTTTTCCCCCCGGGGCCCCCCCAAAAAAAAACCGGGGTTTTTTTGGGTTTGGGTTTTTTTTTTTTTAAAAAAATTTTTTTAAAAAATTTTTGGGTTTTCAAATCCTCTTGGAAAAAAGAAACCAAACCCGGGGGGGGGGGGCCCAAAAAAAGGGGGGGCCAATTACCCTCTTTCCCAGCCAGGGATCTTAAGGGGCGTAAAAACAGCCTTGTGGTCAAACCAAAATAGCCGGGGGGAAAAAAACCTTTGGGTTTTTTTGGGGGGGGGGGAGCCCGGGGGGGGAAAAAAAAAAATTTTTTTAAAACCAAAAAAAAAAAAATCCCAAATTTTTTTTTTTGGGGGTTTTTAAACCCCCCAAAAAAAAAGGGGGGGTTTTTTGGGGGGAAGGGCCCCCAAAAATTAAAAATTTGGGAATTTCAGGGGGGTTTTTTTCCCCGAAAAATTTGGGAAAAAAGGGTTTTTGGTTTTTTAAAAAATTAAAAAAAATTTTGGGGGGTTTTTTAAAAAAAAATTTTTTTAAAAAAAAAACCCCCCCCTTTCCCCCCTTCCTGGTTTTCCCCAATTTTTTTGCCAAAATTTTTGGGTTTTTTTTTTCCAAAAAAAACCCCCCCAAAAAAAGGGGGAAAAAAAAAAAGGGGGGGAACTTTAAAAAATTAAATTTTTTGGGGGGGGATTGGTTTTTAAAAACCGGGGGGGGGGGGTAAGTTAAGGGGGCCCCCCCAAAAAAAGGGGGGGGGGGGGGGGGGGTCTTTAAAAAGGGAAAAACCCTTTGGGGGAAAGGAGGGGGGGGGGTTTTTTTCACCAATTTCCCCCCCGGGGGTTTTTCCAAAAGGTTTTCCAAAAGGGGGGGGCCCCCTCCCTTTTTTTTTTTTTTTCCACCGGGCCTTTTTTTTTGGGGGGGAAAATTTTTTGGGGGAGGGTTTTTGGGGGCCCCCCCCCACCGGGGGAAAAAAACCCCCCCCCCGGGGGGTTGGGGTTTACCCTTTTTTGTTTTCCCCTTTTTGGGCCCGGTTTTTAAAAAAAAGGGGCCCCCCCGGGTTTTTCCCCCCTCCCTTCCCTCCCCCCCCCCCACAAAGGGCCCGTTTTTTTATTTTGGGGGGGGGGGGGAAAATTTTTTTTTTTTTTGGGGGGCCGGGGAAAAATTCCCCCAAAAAAAAATTTTTTTTTCCCCCCCCCCCCCCCTTTTTTTTTTTTTTTTGGGGTTTCCCTTTTCCCCCCCAAAATTTTTTTTTCCCCCCCCCCTTTTTTAAATTTTAAAAATTTTTTCCCCCCCCCCTTTTTTTTGGGGGGGGGGGGGGGCCCCCCCTTTTTAATTCCCCCCCCCTTTTTTTAAAAATTTTTTTTAAAAAAATTTTTAAAAGGGATTTTTTTAAAAAAAATTTTTTTGGGGGGAAATTTTTTTTCCCTTTAAACCCCAAAAAAATTTTTTAAATTTTCCCAAAAATTTTAAAAATTTTTAAAAAAATTTTTTTTAAAATTTTTTAAAAAAAATTTTTAAAAAAATTAAAATTTTTAAATGCTAGTACTCATTTTTTTTAAAAAAAATTTTTTTTTTTTAATTAAAAATTAAAAATTTTTCCTTTTTTTTTTAAAAATTTTTTAAAAAAAAAAAAAAAAAAAATTTAAAAATTTATTCCTTTTTAAAAAAAAATTTTTTTTTTAAAAAAAATTTTAAAACTAAATTTTTTTTATTAACCCAAAAAAAATTTTATAAAAAAATTTTTTAAAAAAAAAACCCCCCAAAAAATTTTCCAGTACCAAAAATTTTTTTAAAAAAAAAAATTCAAAACCCAAAAAATTTTTTTTTTTTTTAAAAAATTAAAAAAAAATTTTTTTTAAAAAAAAAAAATTTTTAAAAAAAAATTTTTTTAAAATTTTTTAAAAAATTAAAAAATAAAAAAAAAATATTTAAAATTTAAAAAAATAATTATCCAAAAAAAAGGTTTTTTAAAAAAAAGGGTTTTTTAAAAGGGAATTAAAAAAAAGTTTTTTAAAAAAATTTTTAAAAAAAATTTTAAAATTTTAAATTAAATTTTTTTTTAAAAAAATTTAAAATTTTAAATTTTAAAAAAAAAAAAAAAATTTAAAAACTTTTTTTTTTATTTTAAAATTAAAAATTTTTTTTTTTTATTTTTAAATTTTTTTATAATTTTTTTTTTAAAAAAAAAAAACCCCCCGGGGGCCCAAAAAAAAACTTTAAAAAATTTTTTTTCTTTTTGGGGGGGTTTCCCCTTTTTTCCCCAAAAAAAAAATTTTTTTTTCCCTTTTTTTTTAAAAAAAAAATTTAAAAAAAATTTTTTAAAATTTTAAATTTTTTTTTTTAAAAAGGGCCCCGGGAAAAAAACCCCCCTAAAAAAAAACCCCCCCTTTTTCCCCCCCCCCCAAAAAAAACCCCCCCCACCCCCCCCTTTTCCCCCCCCTTCCTTTTCCCCCCCTTTTTTTTTTTCCCGGGTTTTTTTAAAAAAAACCCCCAAAAACCCCCGGGCCCCCTGGCCAAAAAAAACCCCCCCCAAAAAAAACCCCTTTTTTTTCCCCAAACCAAAAAGGGGGGGGAAAAAAAACCCCCCCCCCCCCTTTTAAAAGGGGGCCCCCCAAAAAAAATTTTTTTTTGGAAAACCCCCCCCCTTTTTTTGGGGGTTTTTTTCCCCCCCAAAAGGGGAAAAAATTTTTTTTTCCCCCCCCCCCCCCCTTTTTTTCCCTTTTTTTTTTAAAAATTTTTTTTTTAAAAAAATTAAAAAAAATTTTTTAAAAAATTTTTTAAAAAAAATTTTTTAAAAAATTTTTTAAAAAAAACCCCCCCAAAAAAAAAAAAAATTTTTTTTTTTTTTCCCACCCAAAAACCCCCCCCAAAATTTTTGGGGAAAACCCCCCCCCCCCTTTAACCAAAAAAACCCCCCCCCCTTTAAGGGCCCCCTTTTTTTTCCCACCCCGGGGGCCCCCCCTTTTTTTTTTAAAAACCCCAAAAAAAAAAATTTTAAAAAAGGGGGAAAAACCCCCCCCCCCAAAAAAAATTTTCCCCCCCAAAAAAAAAAAACCCCCCTAAAAAAAACCCCCCCCAAACCCCCCTTTTTTTGGCCCCCCACCCCCCCAAAAAGGGGAAACCCAACCCCCCCAAAATAAGGGGGAAAAACCCCAAAAATTTTTTTGGGGAAAAAAACCCCCCAAAAAACCCCCCCCCCAAAACCCCCATTAACCAAAAACCCCCCCCCTTTTTTAAAAAAAAACCCCCCAAAAATTTTGGGGAAAACAAACCCCCCCCCTAAATTTTAAAACCCCCCCAACCCCAAAAACCCCAAAAAAAACCCCCCCCAAAAAAGGGGAAAAACCCTCCCCCTTTTTTTTTTAAAAAAAACCCCCCCCAAAAAAAAAACCCCCCCCCCCCCCCCTTTTTTTTCCCCCAACCCCCCCCCCCCCCAAAAAAAAACCCCCAACCAACCCTTTGGGGAAAAACCCCTTTTTTTAAATTTAAAAACCCCCTTCCCCCAAAAAATTAAAACCCCCTTTTCCCCCTTTAAAACCCAAAAAACCCCCCCCCAAAAAATTTTAAACCCCCTTTTTTTCCCCCCCAAAAAAAATAAAACCCTTTTTTGGGGGCCAAATTAAAAAAAAAAATTTTTTTTTTAAAAAAAATTTTGGGAAAAACCCCCCCAAATTTAAAGGGGTTTTTTTTTTTTTTAAAAAAAACCCCCTTTTCCCCAAAAATTTTTTTAAAAACCTTTTTTTTAAAAAAAAACACCCTTTTCCCCCCCCTTTTTTTTAAAAAAATTTTCCCCCCCCTTTTTTTTCCCCCCCCCCCCTTTTTCCCCCCCTTTTCCCCAAAATCCAAAAATTTTTTTCCCCCCCCCCCTTTAAAAACCCCCCCCCCAATTTTTTAAAAAAAAAACCCTAAAAAATTTTTTTTTTTTAAAAACCCCCCCTTTTTCCCCCCCCCCCCTTTTTTAAAAAACCCCCCCCAAAAAAAAAGGGGGGGGAAAAACCCCCCCAAAAAAAACCCCAATCCCAAAAAAAAAACCCCAAAAAAACCCCCCCCCGGGGCCCCCTTTTTAAAAAAAAAAAAACCCCCCCCAAAAAATATTAATTTAAAAAAAAATTTTTAAAAAATTTTTTTGGGGGCCCCCCCCCTTTTGGAAACCCCCAAAAAAACCCCCAACCCCCAAAAAAAAAAAAAAAATAAATTTAAAAAAAATTTAAAAAAAAAAATTTTTAAAAAAAAAAAAATTTTAAAAAAAAAAAAAATAAGGGAAAAAACCCCCCAAAAAAAATAAAAGGGGGGAAAAAAACAAATAAACCCCACATAAAAAGGGGAAAAAAAAACCCCCCCCCCCAATTGGAAAACCCCCCAAAAAAATTAAAATTTAAAAAAAAAAAATTTTTTTTTTTAAAAAATTTTAAAAAAAAAAAAAAAAAACCAAAATCCCTTCCAAGGAAAAAAAACCAAATTAAACAAAAAAGGGGGGGAAAAAACCCCCCAAAAAAATGGGGGGGGAAAAAAAAAAACCCCCCCCCCGGGCCCCCCAAAAAAAAATTTTTAAAAACCCCCAAAAACCCCCGGGGGGGAAAAAAAAAATTTTTTTTGGGGGGCCCCCCCCCAAAAAAAAAAAAATTTTTAAAAAGGGGGAAAAAAAAAAAAAAAAAAAAAAAAAAATTTTTTAAAATTTAAAAAAAAATTTTTAAAAAAAAACCCAAAAAATTAAAGGGGAAAAAAAACCCCCCCAAAAAAAGGGGGGGGAAACCCCTACCCCAAAAAAAAAAAAACCCCCCCCAAAAAAAAAAATCCCAAAAAAAATAAAAAAAAAAAAAAACCCCCCAAAAAACCCCCCCCCCCCAAAATTAATTTTAAAAAAAAAAAAAAAAAAAAAAAATTAAACCCCAAAAAAGGGGGTCCCAAAACCCCCCCCAAACAAAAAAAAAACCCCCCCCCCCCAAAAAAAAAAAAAAAAAAACCCCCCCCCAAAAAAACCCCAAAAAAACCCCCCCCCCCCCCAAAAAAAAAAAAAAAAAACCCCCAAAAAAATTTTTCCCCCCAAAAAAAAAAAAAAAAAAAAAAAACCCCCCCCCCAAAAAAAACCCCAAAAAAAAAAATTTTAAAAAAAAACAATTTAAAATAAAGGGGGGAAAACCCCAAAAATTTTAAAAAACCCCCCCTTTTAAAAACCCCAAAAAAAAAAAAAGGAAAAAGGAAAAACCCCCCCTCCCAAAAAAGGGGGGAAAAACCCCCCAACCCCAAAAATTTAAAAACCCCCCTTTTACCCAAAAAAGGGGGGGGCCCCCCCCCCAAAAAAAAAGGGGGAAAAAAAACCTTTTTAAAAGTTTATTAAAACTACTTTTGGCAATCTATTTTTTAAAGGCTAGTACTTATTATAAAAATGCTAGTACCATTATTTAAGGCAGTACTCATTATTAGCTAATACTCATTATAATATAATACTCATGATATAGCTAGTACTCATTGTAAAATTTCCTAGTCCTCATAAATTCTAATACCATAATATATTTTAATAATCATAATATGATGTTTATTACTCTTTATAAAAATGCTAGCATTCATTATATATTACTATACTCAAAATAAATAATGCTATTACCAATTATTAAGCTAGTACGCATTAAAATAATCTAAAAAAACTCATTAAAATACTAGACTCATTTTATACATTCTAGGTTATCTATTATATAATGCAAGTACCCCATTATATATTGCTAAAAGTCATAAATCACAGTACTCATTAAATAATGCTAGTACTCGTAAAAAATAATCCTAGTTACTCATTATATATTGCCAGTACTCATTTAATAATACTAGTACTCATTATATAATGCAAGTACTCATATATAATGATAGTTTTCCCATTTTATAATGCAGAAATTCATTAATAAATCCTGGTAACTCTTTAATATAATATATAAATATAATATTAAATATATATATATATATAAATTTTATATAATAATATATATATATTATAATATATATTTATATATATATAATATGTATATATATACATATATTATATATATACATTATGTATATATATATATATATATATATAATAAATGATTATATATATATATAAATAATATAATATATATATATAATATATTGTATAAATAACAAAAAAAAGGCACAATACCGTGACGGGAAACGATACACAATAACCGCACATTAAAAGAAGAACCCTTACGACGACGTTTTCGGTCCGATTTTTAAACCCAAATGACAAAGTCACACTTTGTATATATAAAATATATATATATATATATATATATATAATATAAATATATATATATAAAATATATAATATATAAAATATATATATATATATAATATATATATACAACACTGATCTTGGCTGAAAGGAACTCGAACCTACAAACCTAAGGACAAGTACGCAGTGTTTTAAACCAATCTACCCACACTGACCAATACTTGGCTTGTAGCTTGCCGCTACCTTTGATCAAAGGCACCACTTTTCATGGAGAAGGCTTACAGCTTTTCATCTATCCCTCTTTCATAACCTTTACTAGAGATTTTGAAACAATGCAAGGAATCGCGAGAAAATCAAATAACACAAACACTGATCTCTGGCTGAAGGAGACTCGAACCTACGAACCTTAGGACAAGGTACGCAGTGCTTTAACCAATCTAGTAAGGCGATGCATGCAGGGGACGAGATGAAAAGCTGTAAGCCTTCTCCCTGAAAGCTGGCTGCCTTGGATCAAACGTGTAGCTCATGCTACACCCCAAAGGGAAATTGGTCCAGTGGGGGTAATTGGTAAAGCACTGCGTTTCCCCTTTTCCTAAGGTTCGTAGGTTCGAGTCTCCTTCAGCCAGAACAGTGTTTGTGTATATTTCGCATGCTCTCGCGAATTCCTTGCATATATATATATTATATATATAATATATATATATATATATAAATATATATAATAAAATATATATATATATATATATATATAATGATAAGATCACAGTAAATAAGGGGATATCAAATATGCAAAAGAACCACTGTGAAAGAATAATGAAATTCCAAGACCGTTCGTGACTTCTCACATTATCAAGCATCAATGGAAGGCATATGAAGGGTCGAGAACACACCTCACCATCACATATGAAGGGTCGAGAACACACCTCACCATCACATATGAAGGGTCCCAGAACACAACCCTCACCATCACATATGAAGGTCGAGAACACACCTCACCATCACAAAAGAAGGGTCGAGAACACACCTCACCATCACATATGAAGGGGCGGGGAAACACACCTCACCATCACATATGAAGGGTCGAGAACACACCTCACCATCACATATGAAGGGTCGAGAACACACCTCACCATCACATATGAAGGGTCGAGAACACAAACCCCACCATCACATTTGAAGGGTCGAGAACACACCTCACCATCACATATGAAGGGTCGAGAACACACCTCACCATCACATATGAAGGGTCGAGAACACACCTCACCATCACATATGAAGGGTCGAGAACACACCTCACCATCACATATGAAGGGTCGAGAACACACCTCACACCATCACATATGAAGGGTCGAGAACACACCTCACCATCACATATGAAGGGTCGAGAACACACCTCACCATCACATATGAAGGGTCGAGAACACACCTCACCATCACATATGAAGGGTTGAGAACACACCTCACCATCACATATGAAGGGTCGAGAACACACCTCACCATCACATAGGAAGGGTCGAGAACACACCTCACCATCACATATGAAGGGTCGAGAACACACCTCACCATCACATATGAAGGGTCGAGAACACACCTCACCATCACATATGAAGGGTCGAGAACACACCTCACCATCACATAGAAGGGTCGAGAACACACCCACCATCACATGAAGGGTCAGAACACACCCACCCTCACATTGAAGGGCGAGAAACACCTCACCATCACATAGAAGGGTTTTAGAACACACCTCACCCCACAATAAGGGTCGAGAACACACCTCACCACACAAGGAAGGGGGCGAGAACACACCTCACCAAACATGAAGGTCGAAACACACCCACCCTCACATATGAAGGGTCGAGAACACCCTCACCACACATATGAAGGGGGAGAACACAACTCACCATCACATATGAAGGGGCGAGAAAAACACCTCCCATCACAATGAAGGGTGAGAACACACCTCACCATCACATATGAAGGGCGAGAACACACCTCACCATCCATAGAAGGTCGAGAACACACCCCACCATCACATAAAGGGTCGAAACACACCCACCATCACATAGAAGGGTCAGAACACCCCTCACCATCACATAAAGGGTCGAAAACCCTACCATCACATATAAGGGTCGAGAACACACCCACCATCACATTTGAAGGGGGCGAGAAAAACACCTCACCATCACATATAAGGGGCGAGAACACCCCACCATCACATATAAGGGGCGAAACACACCTCACCATCACAATGAAGGGTTGAGAAAACACCCACCATCACATATAAGGGGCAAACACCCCACCATCACATAGAAGGGTCGGAACACACCTCACCATCACATATGAAGGGTCGAGAACACACCTACCCTCCATATGAAGGGTCAGAACCCCACCTCACCATACAAAGAAGGGCGAGAACACACCTCACCACACATATGAAGGGTCGAGAAAAAAACCTCACCACACATATGAAGGGTCGAGAACACCCTCACCATCACATAGAAGGGTCGAGAACACACCTCACCATCACAATGAAGGGTTGAGAACACACCTCACCCTCAAATATGAAGGGCGAGAACAACCTCACCATCACAAGAAGGGTCGAGAACACCCTCACCATCACAATAAGGGCAAACACACCTCACCATCACATATGAAGGGTCAAAAAAACACCCCCACACATATGAAGGGTCGAGAACACAACCACCATCACAATGAAGGGTCGAGAACCACCCCACCATCACATAGAAGGGTCGAAAACACACCTCACCATCCCAATGAAGGGGCAGAAACCACCTCACCATCACATATGAAGGGCGGAAAAACACCCCACCCTCACATATGAAAAGGGCAGAACCACCTCACCATCACATATGAAGGGGCAGAACACACCTCACCATACATAAAGGGCGAGAAAACACCTCACCATCACATATGAAGGGTCGAGAACACACTCACCATCACAAAGAAGGGGCGAGAACACACCCCCCACCATCACTATGAAGGGTCGAGAACACACATCACCATCACAATGAAAGGGGCGAGAACACACCTCACCATCACAATAAGGGGCGAGAACACCCCTCACCTCACTATGAAGGGTCGAAACACAACTCACCACACAATAAGGGCGAGAACACACCTACCATCACATATGAAGGGGCGAGAAACAACTCACCATCACATTGAAGGGGGCGAGAACACACCTCACCCTCACATATGAAAGGGCGAGAACACACCTCACCATCCCATAGAAGGGTCGAAACACACCCCACCACAATTTGAAGGGTCGAGAACACCCTCACCATCACATATGAAGGGTCGAGAACAACCCAACCAACAAATGGGGAAAGGGTCGAGAACACACCTCACCATCACATAGAAGGGCGAAACACACCCACCACAATATAAGGGTCGAGAACACACCCCACCATCACGTAAAGAAGGGGGCAAACCACCTCCCATCCGTAGAAGGGGCCCCAGAAAACACCTCACCATCACATATAAGGGCGGAACCCCCACCTCACCACACGTATGAAGGGTCGGAACACACCTCACCATCACATAGAAGGGTCGAGAACACACCTCCCACAATGTGAAGGGTCAGAACACAAAACCTCACCATCACATATGAAGGGCAGAACACACCTCACCATCACATATGAAAGGGCGAAACCACCTCACCACACATAAAGGGTCAGAACACACCTCACCATCACATAGAAGGTCGAAACACACCTCACCATCACAATGAAGGGTCAGAACACACCTCACCCCAATATGAAGGGTCGAGAAACACCTCACCACCCCATATAAGGGGCGAGAACACACCTCCCATCACATATGAAGGGTCGAAACCACCTCAAACCCTCACATAGAAAAGGGGCGGAACACCCCCTCACCATCACATATGAACGAGAACACAACTCACCCTTTACTATGAAGGTCGGAACACACCCACCATCACATATGAAGGGTCGAGAACACAACTCACCATCACATAGAAGGGCGAGAACAAACCTCACCCTCACATATGAAGGATCGAAACCACCCACCTCAATATGAAGGTCAGAACACACCCACCACACATTTGAAGGGGGCGAGAACACACCTCACCATCACATATAAGGGGCGAGAAAACCCTCACCATCACAATGAAGGGTCGAGAACACACCTCACCATCACATATGAAGGGGCGAGAAAAACACATCACCATCACATATGAAGGGGCGAAACACACCTCACCACACGTATGAAAAGGGAGAAACACACCCCACCCCAGTATAAAGGGGCGAGAACAACCTCACCATCACATAGAAGGTCGAGAACACCCTCACCATCAGTAGAAGGGGGGGAGAACACACCTCACCACACATACGAAGGGTCGGAACACACCTCCCACACATTGAAGGGTCGAGAACACACCTCACCATCACATATAAGGGGCGAGAACACACCTCACCATCACAATGAAGGGCGAAACACAAACCCCCCACACATATGAAAGGGGGCGAAAACACCTCAAACCCCACAAGAAGGGGCGAGAACACACCCCACCCTCACAAATGAAGGGCGAGAACCACCTCACCATCACATATGAAGGGGCGAGAACACACCTCACCATCACATTGAAGGGTCGAGAAAAACCCCACCACACATAGAAGGGGCGGAACCACCTCCCATCACATAGAAGGGTCGAGAACACACCTCACCACCAAAATGAAGGGTCGAAACACACCTCACCACAATCCCAAAGAAAGCAACACCTGTCGTGCGACCCACCTACTCATAAGGAGGAACACTGATGCATTTTTTCATATTTTTTGATAAGGAAAAATCACGAAAGCGCTTTGAGTTTTACTATTCTTTCCCCAGAGGCCATTTTTCCCATGGGAAATGTTTTTGGGACCCCATCTTCAGGGGAAAAAACCCCGGTTCCCCGAAACTGTTTGAAAATTTTCTTCTACCCCCCCTCTATTTTATAAACACTTTATTTAAAGGCAAAATACATTGACAAAATACACTGACAAAAATACAATAGGGCGTAGAACAACATGGATAACAACTCAGAGCTACATCTCGAAAACTTCGTCCAGCACCCGAGTGGTGGGCCGCGTGACCAGAATGCTGCAGGCATTTCCTCTCTGTATTGCAACACTGAATCTCTTAAAGAGGAAGCTGGCCGTACCCCAGCTCTGAAGAGCTGGGGTACGTGCCCAAAATACAGCGGGTATTACCCCTCTGAACAGCAGCACTGAATCGCTGGAACAGAAAACTAGCTGCCCTGGGATCCCTAGTTACCCTGATGAGTCTTTTGCCTAACTCCTTAAGGAACTTAGATGCAATCTTTTTCCATGAGCCATGGTTCTCTGAGCCTATGTGAACAAACATATTGATGGGCAAGTTCTGCATATTTTCTAGACTTTTAGGACTCCCATGTTACACAGAAAAGTGGAAACTCTGGGGGCTAGAGCCTTGTCTAATGACAAAGGTAAAAGTCAAAACAGAAAGCGCTAAACCAGAATGCGTTACTTCAATGGGTTGGTTAACAGAGGGTTAGGCAAAATCCTAGTTAGGAAAATACATCTATTTATTTAACATAACTCTATATACACACTCTAGAAACACCTTCATCTTATCTTCTATCCTAAACGCCCAAATGAGGGGAAAACCCGAGAAACACTGGCTGGAGGTTCCCAGCCACCATAACCACTAGGCCTAGTCAGCCGTCAGGCCTCACTACTACACTACCACCCTATCTCTTATTTCCTCACTCATCCCACAGCAACCTGACCAGTTCAGAGCCTAGGTGGACAACAGGTAAGCCATAGAAGAGCCTAAGGCTTGAGTTAGCTTGAACAAAAGGATACACAACTACAAACTTATCTAAATAAAAGCATCTCCGAGCAGCCTCCCACACCACGCTCCACCCCACGTGCTTTTTCACCCAAGCCACGCTTACTACTCCGCGTACCACAAACACACTTGGAAAATACCTACCTAGCGATTTCTTTTATAATACAGTTAGAGAACTTTTACAGGCCCCAAATGCACATTATGAATTAAAATAAAATTATTTCTTTAACAATTATAACATTCATACTATTATGGCACACTTCTCCTCTGTAAACATTACAAGGTCATGCAGACCCCTGCATAACAACCATTACAATGTCCATGCAGACCCCTGCATAACACCATTACAATGTCATGCAGAACCCTGCATAACACCCCCACCCCTAGACCATAGGTCTCACTCTGCTAGCGGGGGTCCCTACGGACACCGCTAGGCAAAAGGAAAAAGAAAGAAAATAAATCCCACATTAAGGTCTGAGGCAATGGGCAAAAATGATAACTGGGGAATGACCACCATACAATCATGGTCTTTTGGTACTACAAATAAGTAATATTAACAAACTGAGGTACTAGACTGCAGACATGTGAAACTCGCCGAACATAAAAGTGATCAAATTCTATGCCAAACGAGCCCACAGTCACACTCTTAGACAATTGTGTTAGGAAAAGGCTCCATCACAACACAGTGCTGGCCAGGCACCGGCGTTGATGCATTTTACCTAAATTACATCAAGCAAACTTATAAACGAGCAAGTTAACTTTGTACAAAAGTGCCCCTGAGGAATGCAGTTTTATGAAGTAACACCAAAGTTCAGTATGTTGCAAGGCAGACCAAACTGTAGGTGCCAACAAAAAAACTTTTAAACAGTAAATACATTTTCCAGGAGTAGTTCAAAGAAAAGGAAAACAGATTTTACATGTTAAATTCTACTTAGAAATCAACATCACATTATCACTCCCATCTCACAGCAATTTTTAGTAAACAAAACTGGTTCCCCATGACACACCTCTGCGAGAATCAGGAGAGCACAGGAGAGGGAAAAATATCAGTCCCCAAAAAAAGCAGGTGGATAGTCACATAAATCTTGTTGGTGGGACTGTGGCCGTAAAAACCCTGGAGTCATCAATGAAGACCCCCAAAAGGTGGACCTCCCTGGCTGACACCTATATGTCATTCCAAGGACCCTGGAGTCACTCCAGCGGTGATCCAAAAAGGAGAAAAAAAATTAAAAGGTCCTGGAGAACCAAAACACCTTGGATCAAGAGACATGGCCCAAACAGTGGGGGGCATCGCCGCCAGCCCCACATTCACTAAAACGTTAGGTCCAACAGTCCCTACCCCAACATAAAACGGAGGAGAGGCATCCCAGCCAACACCTAAAAAACGTAGCATACGTTACCTAGGCATGGCACTTGATGTGACTACCCCCAAAACACACACACACACTAGGGAATCCTGATACCTCCAGCTCTAGCTCACCCTGCCCTTCTCCCTTTGGTGGTCTAGGGTTCCATCTACTTGTCTACCGCAAATCACTGCAAAATAAGAATAGATAAGTGATCTATACACGACATCGTGCACTTTAAGCACGAGACAAGGCATCAGCAACCACATTCTCCGCTCCCTTCACATAATGAATCACAAGATTAAGAGGTTGGAGAAACAAGACCCACCTTGTAAGTCTCTGATTGTGGTTCTTCATTAAGTGAAGGAAACGTAAAGGATTATGGTCACTATACACAGTTATAGGGTGAACTGATGATGATATATTCACCTCAAAATGTTGCACTGCCAACACTAAAGCAAGAGCCTCCTTTTCTATGGTGGTATAACTTCTTTGGTGCCTGCTACTTTTTGCCGAGAAGCAGCTGAGAGACATTACTTGCCCTGCTCTACCCTGCAACAAGACTTCCCCAACCCCTGCATAATTTTGCAAAACCCAGGGTGGGTAACTCAGGATTATACATAAAAGATCTTGAGGGTTAATGGCATACAAAATGTTCAAGTACAGAGATATTAAAGTTACAAATATGGGTGTGTCCTTGGCACACATGGTCATGGGAATCAGATGACCTTCCCACGGTTCATTCACACAATTTGCATGTAGTTCATAAAGAGGAGACAAAACCTAATTTCTTAAATGTACCTGGCAGCAGTCAGTGCACGTTTTCAAGGTATCACCTAGTGTGAGACCAGTAAAAGACAACGTCCACCGACTCTCGCTGGATACAAACACAGTTTCTAGAAATAAACACATCACTTCCTTCAAGGAACCTATTTCACCCAGCTTACATCATGCCAGGCCTGCTGACGTTGCACAAATTCCGAAACCTCTACCTCATGGGGGTTAACATGGCCCCATTTTTCAGCATCCCAAAATTCTTTCATTAAGGTGCACCATGGCTGAGCCAACACTACAACCCGTCTTTCAGAAGATCCAAATCTTCCACAGTCTCTTACAATTTTCCTGCTTACATTATCTTTCTCAGGGACCTTATCCACCATTATTTCGAAGCCACCACACAGTTCCATCATAGCCTTCCCAGGACCCGGCTCCAATGCCAATCCCATCTCTCCAGCTTCCAGAATATGGAGCACCAACCTCATGGTCCCACACGTCATCCTGGGCGGACTGGAGGCTGCGTGCACTAGTGCCATCCGACAATCATCTTAGCCAAGCAGTTTCTGAAACTGAGAAAAAACACCGCGGGGGAAACATCACCATCATCACGTAGCCCCATGACTTAATGGATTCCTGTGTGCCCTTCCCCACACGGTAATGAAAAGGAGGCGGAATTTCCCTCCTCCCAGTCCTTCTTGGTACTGGGTAAAACAAACATGCATTGCCCTGACCGAGACTGGGAAAACCACTGTGCTTTTCTTTGACTCCTAGGATGATATACAATGGTAAATTTAACCTCAAGTAGGCCTCTCAAAACTACATGACATTTCATAAAATATGACTTCTGGGTGATTTGTGCAAAGCCTAAGAGACAAAAATGTTTCACCAGAAATCTCAAAACCACACACAAAATTATTCAGAAAGGGTATATCCACTGGTAACCAGTTAGTAGAAGTTATTAATAAACACTGGTTAGTCAGCCCTTCCTTGTTCCTTCGGAATCTGTAAAAAAACAGACAATGACACTTTAATAGTTCTGCTGTGGCCACTTGGACACAGGTCCCCTTGAAAAGAGTCTTGCTCATTTGATCAACTCTGCAAAATAAACATTTGGTAAATTTAGGAACCACATCCTCCGCAATGGCTGATAAGTGAACAGCGTTCCGGAGGTCACAACCTTCCTGGGCCTCACTCAGCTGCTGCAGAGTCAGGGGATCTTTTCCCGCATCCTTCTCATACACGTATTTGCCAGTCACCGGGGCGGACGAAACGACATGAATATAATCAGCAGCAAATTGGTTAACAAGTGTATCATTAAACTCGGGTGAGGGAGATCGTTGACATATATGTTGAATAATATAGGCTAGGCACGAACCTGTGGTCTCCGGCTATCGGTGTGACGGCTCAGCTGTCTTCCATTAAGAATGGAGATTTTTCTGTGTTTATGAAGTGTATATAAAGCGGAGAAAAGGTCCAATGTTGGTCAGGGAGGTCGACCAGTTTAAAAATGAGGCCAAAATGCGCAAAAAACGTCAAAAAGCTTTGTGAACATCTCTGGTGGCAATGAGGGCAAGAAAGCACTGTTTCAACAGGCTGGGCATCTGCAATCCAAATTTTATATTTATAGCATGTTGGTCCTCTGTGAGGTCAGGAATCCAACTGTTTCTCAGTGAAAGGTGATTGTATTCCTTGTAAGAGTTTAATCTGATGGAAATGATTTCTCGAGGACTTTACCCGTCCTGACCTCAAGTAAAGAGGATAAGTCGATAGGTTATATGGCTATGGTGGTCTTTATTCGGTTTAGCAATAAATATCATCTTCGCTGTCTTAAGAGCATTGGGAATGTTTCATGAGGCCAACGATGGCATTGAAGAATCATTCACAAGAGACCAATTTGCAGTTCCTGGGTAAGAACTTGTGACTTCCCTTACTGTTTACGCCTG
Source organism: Cherax quadricarinatus (assembly GCF_026875155.1). NCBI lineage: Eukaryota > Metazoa > Arthropoda > Malacostraca > Decapoda > Parastacidae > Cherax > Cherax quadricarinatus. Next base: position 40,864,510 of record NC_069404.1, read on the forward strand.
AGAGGGGACAGGGCCTTGTATTATGACCATTATTCACGCAGAAAATCTGACTCATATTTTGAGGGCTTATTGATATTGTATGCCAGCGGAGGCCATTGTGGTTCTTCAAGAGTACATATGTCATTTAGAGGTAGCGGGTGGAGATAGCTTGGTTGATCCATCCCTCCATTCGTTAACTCTTTGATATTGAGTATTTATTCATCTTGTATAACTCGCATTGTGGGTGACGAATTTTAGCCCACAACTCACCCATCAGAGTGGCCTGGTCTTGTGAGTCATCAAGTTTTATGTCGACTTCCTCATCGTCATCATCAATGATGGAATGTGTGAGATAACTGGAAGCCTTATGTTTGGCCCCTAAAAGCTGGCAGATCTTGCTCCAGAACTTTGCAGACGAGTTTTATACTGGTTAGCTTGAAGAACAAGATATTTCCACAACTCGCTCTTGTGCTGGGAGATCAGGGAAAGTAACTCTCTTCTCAAGCCCTGCAATATTGCCCGTGTGGGCTGACGGGTTAGGTAGTGCCTGCTACATTCTGTCTGATAATTCCTCATGCAATCTCTAATTTCTCTAGTAGGTTTATATTGTTGGTAGAGCTTCGACGTACGTTTTTGACAAAACCGCCATGAGTCGCCTCTTTTATTCGTCCATGCAAAGAGATGATCGCGTCGTCAATGCCGGGTGTAAAGGCTGGTAATCAAGCGTGTGTGAAGACTTAATCAGCCTGTTACAACTTCAGACAGTTTACCAAGGCTGGCTCCTCCTCATTGAAAATTAATAATAGAAAAAGAATATATTCACAAATCAACCCATATATTATTATTAATGCAAAGATAATACACGTGAAACATGTAGGTGTATCCTATTTGAAAGAAAAATGAAAAATGAAATAAAAAAAAGACACTTGAAATTCTCAACCGGCTAATAGCTACAGTTATACTGGGGGTCTGGTGGAGGTGAACACCGTCTTGTAGAAATTGTAGCCGTTTACTGATGAATGTGGGGGGGTCACAAGTGTTGGTGACAAACCCAACGGCTAGTTCTTCGCAGAGTTATAGCCTTCAATAAGTCAGTCCAAGATGACAGGGAAAGCAGGTTCTTTACACTACAAAGATGAGGGTTGTTGTCTGCTGTCGCCTACAGTTAATCAGGTGGTAGTATCAAAAAGTGACGTCTCGGACTTTTGCAAACAAAAAGTCCTTCTCCTTCAATACTTCTCGTTGGTTGGAGGTGACCCGATCCTGTCATTCCAAGCTGGAAAGAGAGACCCGGTTACCCATGTTAAGAAAATCACTCTCCATGATAAGTAAAATACTAAAGACGTTGCGATATAAAAACATCTAACATGAGATTAGCTGAAAGGACTAAGTTTATTATTGGTCCATTCCTTTTTTTTTTTTATTTCGTCAAACAGAGATGAAGCTTTTCAACAATAAGTCCACTAGATAGGAGTAGGCTTTTCTTACAGTTGTGTGGGAGCTGTGAGTCAGTGATTACCCGTTTGGCCGGAGCCCCACATGTCACCTTTCGGGGTGGGAGAAAGGAGGGGGATAGCGGGAGCTAGACGTAACCTACCTTAACAAGCAGCCTGGTATCAAACTATTGTTACCATTTACTCGCCTCGCTACTCCTATCATCCCCCCATACCAAGACTAATAGTCAAGGAGTATAAGAAGAATAGGTGAGGAAAAAGTTCTGAAATGTGGGAAGTCACGTAAGGCAACAAAATCTTCTACTGGACTGTCACGACTTAAACCAGTCAGAGAAATATTTGGATGAAACCATTGATATACAACCAAATATGGAACTTAAAAAGCTGGGAAAGACAATGTCCCACCTAAGAGGCGACTGTTGGTTCCTTAAAAGTTTTTATAGGTTATATCAAAGGTTTGTGTCCATTTTAAATTGACATTCTTTTCCCAGTAAATTAAATTAAGCTTGGGAGATACCCCACACAAGGGCCAAACATTCCTTTTCTATGGTGGATGGAGTATCTTGGTTCTGCAAGTGAAGGAGTTTCTGGCTTAGGATGCATACAGGGAAGGGAGTTAAGTACCATCATGGTATTGTAGTAACACCGACCTAAGCCAGATGGACGGCATCAGTTCTTAAACAAACAGTTTTATTAAAATCTGGAATATTAAGTATAGGGGTCTTTGAGAAGATAATTTTTAATCTCATTAAACTTTTTCTCGAGCTATGTCGGATAAGTTTTCAAGAAGGTTCCCTCACGACTTTTTAGGGAAGTCGGATAAGATGCCTGTAAGATCGGTAAGGTTTGGATACACCGTGCATAAAAATTTACAGAACCAAGAAAGCTACTCATGTGCTTTCTTGGTTTTGGGGAATTTAAATTCTAATAAAGCTTTAATCTCACTAGGAAGAGGCTGAAAGGAGTTATAGAAGGATAGTCGCGATATCTAATCTTGTTATACCCAAGGAGGGATTTCTTCGGATTGGCAGTGAGGCAATGTGAGCGTAACCTACGTAAAACTGATGTTAATGTTTGGATATGCTTGCAACGTGGATGTCATTACGTAAATGTTATCAAAAATAACTGAAACATTTGGCATATTACAAGACCTTTCTCATCGTCGCACGGAGGTAGCACAGGCAGTTACAAACGAGCGCATAGTTCTATTCTGCATCCCAGTCCTGGATGCGGTTGGAAAAGCGGTGTATGCCTTAGAAGAAGGATTCTACATTATTTGATGATATGCCTGCGCAATATCAATCATGGGAAAGAAGTGAAGAGTCATAAAATTTGTGTAGATCGCTATCTATTAAGGGGCATGGCTCAGCATACCATCGAGTATAGCATTAAGCCTCTGAAGTCAAATTGCATGTCTATATGAATTATCCTCCTTATTAACCATGACTTACTGGTGAGCAATATGAAGATACTGAAGTTTCATGATCTTTAGTTTAATAATTTGTTATTCGGGTCAAATAATGCATCCCTAGGTGAACTGGAACTGGGATAATTTCCGTTTGATAGGATTGTCCGTGACTAAATAAATCTTATGGACTACCGTGGAGGTGTCACCTGGAATATCAGTAAATCATCTGTGAAGTTACTCACATTGAAGTTGCTTCAATGTTTTTTCTTACGGTCATCCAAAGACTATATTTATTCATTTATGTTTGTTGCACCGAGTGGTCAAGAGTTACCAAGTCATGTAGTTCTCTGCCATAGTTCTACGTTAGAGGGGTCAACTACACACACCTCTTACACTCTCAGTTGTCTTATCAAGTTTGTGTGGAAAAAAACTAAATCAAGTTATTCAGGCAAGTTTTAACGGATTTCTTCGGTAATATTTCTTAAGGATGTTGATATGATAAAGCTTAGTTTACCCCTTGACTTCTATGAAGTTAATCAAAATACCTTCCCACAAATTTTTAACACCTTGTATGGTCTTTCCATGCTACTAATAATTTTATTTGACTTGATAGGAAAAGTACCGAACTTCATCCCTACTTTAAAACTTATCCTCTGACTTTTGGAATCAAAATAGGTTTGTACTGGTCCATTGACAAGCTTAAGTTTTTCGAAAAAACTATGGGACAGAGGTCTCCTTAAGTTTGATTAAGGTCAAGAAGAAAACTCATAAGAAGACTGACCCTACGCATTTACGTCCTCATTAGTCCATTCGTCATGAAGGATGCGTATGGACCTTGGCATGTCTAACATTAGAGAAGTTCAAAAGGTGAAAACCCCAAAGAGTTCACTGGGGAAATTCCCTCAGGCAAACCAAGCACAGGGTAGGTAACGATGCCCTCCTTAGTTTATGGGGAAGCAAAGTTTCCTTAAAATGGACCTTGAGACCCGAATTTTTTTTTTGGGCTGGGCGCTCAATCCTCCATACAGCTGGGATGATATGGTGTTTTGAAGAGAGGCTTCACTCCCAGAGTTTGGTGTGATGTTGATTTAGTCTGATGTGAATTGTGTCCCACGGTCAGACAAATCTCTAAGGGATGCCAACTCTGGAGAAGATGGGACCAAAGGGCTTCAGCCCACCTCTGTAGTAGTTATGGACTTTAAGGGTTCAGCTTCAGGGAAACTCGAAAGCATAATCAAACTAATGTTAATATATATCTAAGTTCCCCCAGATGAAAGTGTGATAAAGGATCCAACGATGTCAATTGCTACTCTTTCAAACGGTACTACCAGATTGTCCATTTTGACCATAGGTACGTCGCATGGTACCTCGGCGAGGATGACAGTGGCAACTTTACCACGATCTACAATAGGTAGTGATATCTGGGAACATTTTGGGCCAAAAATGGTTTCCCAATTTTTTATTAATGTTTTTTAGATGCGTGACATGTCCAGCCACTGGTAGAGTCATGAGCCATTTTAAAGTACAGTCTCTCTGCATTGACTTGGAACAATAGAGGAATAGTCTATCTCATCTGAATTTAATTTGAATACTGATTTATAAAAGGATACCTTTTTATACTTCAAATTTATATGAAAAGTTTTTTTCCTTTGGTTGACTTGATTTTGTCTAGCGCATGATGGCACTTCCTGAGGAAGGGCAATTACGTTGTAAATTGACAAAGGAGTCCTTCGATATATCTAAAGGCTTAGGTGCAGGGAAAATCAAAGGATGGACGTAGGAGGAAGCCTGGGCTTTGGTCTGAGCCCTAGTCAGACAATTTATAGAAATAGGAGGTGATATCCTCACTTTCATCTTACAGTGAACCGGTGTGATTCTACTATCTCGCTCTCGAGAGTAGTATCACTGGTTTCTAACCCCACCATGGAAATTCGAGACATTGTCTTAACAAGCAGCCGGCAATCAAACTATCGTTACCATATACTCGCTTGTTACTCTTATCTGTTGAACTTCTCCCCTCACAAAGCGAGATAGTATCGTCATGGCACAAGCAGTCCCGGGAACGGATCAAAGTCAGGAGGCTAGGTTAATTTTCGGAGGAGTGGGGTCCGAAACGAAGATGCCTGCTGAGTAATAACACAGGGATGTGGTCGGAACCGCGTCTACCACCAGGAGAGACCTTGCAGTGGTAGAGGTCAACAATCTCTGTTGGTTAAGACTAAATCAGGTGTTCCGGTCGAGGGCCGACAAAGGACTGAAAGAATCGAGCCCTGTGAAAAGATCGGTGACGCGCTATCATTTGTTTAAAGAGTTGCTGACTTTAAGTCCTCCCAGGTATGTCCTACGGTACAGTGAGGCAAGGTGATGGGTGTTAAAATCACCTGCCAGTAGGTGTGGGAACATTTCTACTCAGTATCCCATGGAGGGGAATGACTCTATATACGACTGTCAGAAGGAAATAGACAGTCACCAACAATTACCGACAGTTTCTACTGCAAGAATGGTGTCCTACGTCAATTGTGTATGGTCCGAAAGGCATACCCTAGTTAACTAGGATGCCTATACCTCTATGGAGCCATCTCGATTTTTCAACAGTAGAGTAACCACGTAATTCAATATGTTGGTCTGCATTTGAGCTGTCTCATTCAGGAGGATGATGTCGGGGTTATGATTGTGCAGTTCAACTTCGAGGAGGTCCCGGTTTTCAAGAATGTTGAATTTAACTTAAAAATTTTGTAACCCCCTTTATTTTTTGTATTTTGACTTTTGGTCGGACCGGGGTTGGGTTTGGGAGATATAGCTGCTGTCCGTTTACAAGCTCCCCTACTCGATTCATAAAGGGAAGGGGGTAGTTTGAGTGGTTTGCGGGGAAATGAAAGCTTTCTTCCTCACTGGGGGCGTGAATCAAAAGTCTTCAGAATCGTCACTGACAATTTATGGTTAGTCTCAGTTTCAAGGTGGGAGGCACAACAGGTACACGAGGAGAAAAGGGAGCCCAAGGAAATTTGGGGATCCACATGAAGTACCGGGAAATGACTTGGAACTATAGGGGGACTTCTTTCGGTAGTTTGAGCTCCAGAGCTGGCGTATTTTAGCGGGGGGATGTGAACGTAGTGGGCAGGGTGTTTCTAAACCCGGTCTTCAAAAATGGTTGAGCCTTGATTGGGAAAAAAGGTTGCATTTTGAAAGGGGTAGAGAGCATAGTGCCCGGCATGGGGGGACTGGCCCTTATTGAATGAATTATTTGGGGGTTATTATGGGACTGACTCTTTCCACCAAAAAGTCATTTAGAAAAAGAGGAACAGAGTGAACATCGTTACCTGCCACATCCTTGCCAAAATAAACATCAAAGAATCCCGCACAATGTCTACCCCAGAGGACCCTAGACGAGAGATTGATGGTGCTCCTTGTGCCGGGGGACTGGGGGGGTTTCGTTGGGTTGGGTTTAGCAAGAGGGGCAGTATTTTTAAACTAAAGTGGGGGAGGCAGAAGGAGGCATGGAGTCCACCACCCAGGGAGACTAGGGAATGAAACTGGGACTGTTTTTGGGGGCGGGTTTGGTTGGTTTTCTGAGTGCCCTCCCGTTTCCCCAGGCCCCGAATTTTTTTGCATTGCAGCTTTCCCTTTCGGGACAGCTAAGGAATACGATGCTGTTTTTATTACAAAGGGCACCTGGGGTTTTTTCCCCTTTGTGCTGCGATGGTTTTTTACTGCTGCATTTTATTTTTGACCAAATTCATAACATTAAAACATGCATGAACGAAAAACCGTTCCATTGATATTTGATCGGGGGTCACTTTGTACCAAAACTTTTAAAACCTTTCTGCAGATGAATGAGCGCCCTTCAGGAGTCTAAAAGAATCAATTGTCTGTTGGACACCTGCTTTTTTTGCTAAATTTAATTTTTTTAAACCGCGAAAGCAGAATTCTCCTGACTGATTTTTTTTCTAACAAGTTCCTCATTGTGCAGTCTCAAAAGTGTTGTTTACAATAAAAAAATGCTTGCGCCCCGGTAACTGTCAGCCGGGAAAGGGGATGACACCGGACTATTTAAATTTTTTAGGAACATCTTCCTTTAGAGTTAAAAAAGCCCCCTTTTTGAGGAGAGAAGTACGCACCAAGTGGGGTTTTAAAGATATCAACTGTGCAACCCTGGAATTATATAAATGCATTAGGTAGTTATTTTTTAAACTTCAGGTTGTCAGTGACTAGAATTCTACTCTTATTCCGCTGTCTCGGGAAGGTACACAGACACAAAGATCCGTAAAAAAAAAAAAAAAATTTTTTATGTCATCCCCAACCACCCTATTTAGTGACTTTTTTAAGGCAGACCCTGTGACAGCTTTCCCCCCCGGATTTGGGGGGGGGGAAGGGCCAATCAAAAATCCCCCGGATTTTTAAAAAACCACACTGGCAATGGGTCAAAATCCCTTTTGTTAAAATCGCCGAAGTGAAATTGCTGAAAAAAAAGAAAAAGGAAAAGGCAGAAAGGGAAAAAGAATGTGTGTTTTGGGGGTGGGCCAGTGAGATGTTTGTGTAGGGGAAAAGGTGGGGAAGGGGGGGATGGGGAGGAGAGGGGGGAACAAGCAAGCTAGTCACCGCCTTACCATCTTGAAGGGACGGTGCTCGAAGTGACACCAAGCAAGTTTTCCTCTCAGCTCTGATCAAGAATTACTCAGAATAACCCAATAAAAAACTTGGGTCTCAGTGCTCAGAGCAGGAACGCAGACGTCTCTCTACGGCGGCGAATTTAAGCGAAACGACGTATAAGGAAACCAGTTTTGTCCATACCTCGATGTCCAATGTCAAACCTCGCTAAGACTTCTAGTTTTGTATGATTATTTATGATTATTTGTATGATTATTTATTGTCGTGAATATGTATGATCATCGTATAGCTTACGAATTTTTATTTTACGCTAATTTGTATTCATTGCATATATTAGATTTTTTTCTCGTTAACGTTATAACGAAATGATGTTGAAGGAAACGACGTTATTCGAGGACCTGCTGTATTCTTATTTGCTTAGCAAGTCACTATTTGTTTCAATGTAAATGCTCATTCATCATCTTTACAATACATACATAATGATGTTGTGTGTAAAGAATTTAAATTTGAGGTTCGTAAAAGGTAAAATCTAAATTCAGAAACTTTCATTATTTTATTATAAATAAATACATATATATTTTCGTACAAATTAGAAATTAATTAATGCCTATGTTAACATTGCATTGACTAATAACAGGAAGCTAGACGGTGAGGTGAAGGTTGAGAAGCAACACATGAGACTCCAACACTGGGTTGAAGTGGTAGGTACTGTGTACCCTAGTACTGGGGAGAGTTACATTATCAACACGTCTGTATTATGTATCTCGTTATGTGCAGCTCGATGATTTGTGTGTTGCTGTGGCGAGGAAGGTTGAAGCTGGAGCCCTAGTACTGCTGCAGGAGGAAGCTCCCCTTAACGTTCCTCAGCGAACATTCACATTACACTAATATTTCATGAAGCATCACAGATTACACTGGAGTGGGTCATTCAGCGCAGACTGATAGAGGTTCATCTTCCGTCCCGGACTGTGTCTAGGCAGGTTGATTTTTAAGAAGTACCTATCTCACACAGTGGCATGTCTGGTCGTACAACCGATGTACTATCAAACATATCCATCAAGGACGTTCTCCAGGGAGCGGGCAGCTTCCTGTGTCTGCAGGCCACTTAGCAGCTAACGTGTTGGGGCAGGGAGGGGGGCGTTCAACCAGATTTTACGAAAAGAAAAACAAAAAACGATAGAAGATGTTGGTGTAAATTCTTCAGGGGTTTAAGAATGTCAGTTTTTTCTGTACATGAAAGAATAGTGGTAAATGTTAGCATTATATAACAAAGGTTTAGTGCCTTGGTAATTCTTTCGTTATTTACAAAAGCGATAAACGTGAGTATTTCTTGGTAACTCATTCCTAGAATTACGAGATGAAACTTAAGCTAAATGTAAACAATATCTTATGAAATTAAGTGAAGCGAAAATATTCATTCATACCTCGATATATATATATATATATATGTGTGTGTGTGTGTGTGTGTGTGTGTGTGTGTGTGTGTGTGTGTGTGTGTGTGTGTGTGTGTGTGTGTGTGTGTGTGTGTGTGTGTGTGTGTGTGATGTGTGTGTGTGTGTGTGTGTGTGTGTGTGTGTGTGTGTGTGTTTTATCAGTTATCTGTCGGATTCGTACTGAAATTTAATAGTCATAAAAACTGAAAATTTTGGGAGAAAAGTATTAAACAGATATTTTAATACAAAACCATCACTTCATCGGAATAAAAACTGGTGTCAAACATACACTAATTAGAACGATAAATTATGAAAAGTTTTGGTCAGATGTTTTTTTTAAGATGTGGGATTTAAATATAATTTTTTTGGGAACATTTTGGATTAATATTTACATTAATATTTAATGGCTGATATAAATTTAATAAATAATATTTTATATTAAAATTACTTCCATACGAGGCAAGTTTATGCTAATTATGAACGATGAATTATGAACTTCTTTGGCGCAAGAATATATATATATATATATATATATATATATATATATATATATATATTATATTATATATATATATATAATTATATATATATATATATTATATATATATATATAGTTAGATACAGTATATGTAATAATGATATTCTCACCTACTGTCACTGTTATTTCCTCGACTGAGTCGTAAGTATGACTTAGAATTACGAGTTGTGTTAAGTATGATCGAGAGAGGCAGATTGTGTATATAACTGTGAGATACGAGTTGTGTGTATGAGAAAAATGAAATAAATACTACGGCAAGGCAGCCTAGCAATACTGACATGCTGCACAGATCTCTGTAATCAGTCGGTGTAGTACTGAAAATATACTGCAACTTTTCGTTTCATAGCGGAAGATTGCTCCTTTCTTCTATTAATGAAAAAGGAAAATCAGGTTGAATCCCCTTGAATGGAGCGTTAGTTGTGTAGGAGGCCTAGCGCAGACAGCAGGACGCTCTCCCTGTCATCACGGAAGGTAGGGTCAGCACGGCGGAGGCGGTGTCTGTTGTGGCGCTCGTGGTGGGGGATGTATTTCCTGGTGTGGTAGCGGAAGTGGTGGGGGTGACCACGCACCACACCACCTGCGGAATCTAAGTCATTACCGTCTTGGGCAACAACCAACACCACTAACGCCATTACCATCATTAACGTTGCAAGGCCGCGCATCTGTAGCCAATAATCGTGTTAGAAAAGTAAGTAAATACAAGCATAACTGCACTATAAATTCCATTTTCTCAAAAATTTCTTTACTAAACATCCTAATCTTATTAAACTGAATATTGTCATTTTTTTTTTTTTCGCTAAAGAAATTGATCTTAAATTACGTCCGAAAACATTGAAAACTAGTTTCAGTGTACAAAGTTAAAAATATCTAAAAATAAATTTTCAGTAATGCCACACCCTAATATTTCATATATATCGATTTTTCTGCTTTGTTTCAACAGAATTTGGCTAAAAATAATATACCGTCTGTACTCAACGTTAAGATTTCTGCTTCTGACCTACATTCTGGCAGTGTGTTTTTATGATGTTAGTCTTGTTTCTCAGTTTTGCTACAACTATTTTTATTCTGTGTGTTACACTAGTAACAGTCATAATATACACAAGGCCAATTTTACCTGTCATTACGTGTTCCTCCCTAGTTATATCCATGGATGGTCATTGTTATATCCATGGATGGTCGTTGTTATATCCATGGATGGTCATTGTTATATCCAAAATGGATGTGTCATTGTTATATCCATGGATGGTCATTGTTATATCCATGGATGGTCATTGTTATATCCATGGATGGTCATTGTTATATCTAAGAATGGTCATTTTTATATCCAAGGATGGTCATTGTTATATCCATGGATGGTCATTGTTATATCTAAGAATGGTCATTGTTATATCCAAGGATGGTCATTGTTATATCCAAGGATGGTCATTGTTATATCCATGGATGGTCATTGTTATATCCATGGATGGTCATTGTTATATCCATGGATGGTCATTGTTATATCCAAGGATGGTCATTGTTATATCTAAGGATGGTCATTGTTATATCTAAGGATGTCCATTGTTATATCCAAGGATGATTCTTGTTATATCCAAGGATGATTCTTGTTATATCCAAAGATAATTGTTGTTATATCCAAGGATGATTATTGTTATATCCAAAGATAATTGTTGTTATATCCAAGGATAATTGTTGTTATATCCAAGGATAATTGTTGTTATATCCAAGGATAATTGTTGTTATATCCAAGGATAGTTGTTGTTATATCCAAGGATGATTCTTGTTATATCCAAGGTAATTGTTGTTAAAATCCAAGGATAATTGTTGTTACATCCAAGGATAATTGTTGTTATATCCATTATGATTCTTGTTATATCCAAGGATGATTCTTGTTATATCAAGGATAATTGTTGTTACATCCAAGGATAATTGTTGTTACATCCAAGGATAATTGTTGTTACATCCAAGGATGATTCTTGTTACATCCAAGGATAATTATTGTTACATCCAAGGATGATTGTTGTTATATCCAGGTGTGATTCTTGCAATGCCCAGAGGTAAGAATGTAGGAATCCTACAAAACGTGTCAATGCATCAAGGGAAACACTCAACTGCTACCAAGTGTTTGACTTTGCTTTTCTTGCAAGTATAACTAGTAAACAAACCTGTATTTAACATAGAAGAAGCATTGCTTTTAATACATAATGAGAATTTTGAAAGTGATTGTCATAGCAATACATTTACACAGCCGGGAATAGCCTCACCTTGAATATGGACCTCAGTACAGAGAGTGGATACTGCTGCTGAGACTTCACTCAACGATATAGTTGCGAAATGACCTCCGGGCCTTCTTATATACGAGCCTTGCACTCTACACCATGGAGGGGGGAGGAGCTTAGACGCAGTATGAAGTACCTTGTGACTCAGTAGTCTAGTGTTGGGGAGGGTGTCTTGTGGTGGGGGATAGGAGGGGAGGAGAAAATACTGTTATGAATTTCAAGCTGTGTGCGTATTTGGTACTTCAGTCATAGCCTCTCTGCCCCCTATCAATATCACCCACCTCCTCACTCTCCCTCCCCCATCCTCCCCCTGCTCCCAATTCTCTCTCTCCCCCTTCCCCTGTCTGGTTGCAGATCAGGCAGGAGGCACACCCAAGAGTGCTTAACCTGACCAAGTGAACGTACCAGCTGATTTATATTAAGTGTTCTCGCATGCCTTTGTCTTACAAACTAATGTCCCTCTTCCTCTCCCTCCTCGCCCACTACAAATATTCGTTGAGCACCTGCAGACGCATCCTTCTTTACTGATACACAAACAAAGTCTGACCCCTAGTTTGCTGATCACAAAGTTCGGCGCACAGTACATCGGTCCAGTTGAAACACAGGGAATTTTCTGGGTATGGTCTGGTACCGCGGTCGTTTTACAGCGATGACCACTGGAATCAACAAGCTTATAGACTCGCGAAATCCTAATGACACGATTGTAAACAACTCGATGACCGGAGCGGAGTTTCAACACATGCGAGAGAGTTGTGAAATATTATTATTATTATTATTATTATTATTATTATTATTATTATTATTATTATTATTATTATTATTATTATTATGTGAGCAAATCACATGCAGTAGGCTAACAGGGCATCACCTGAATTATTCCCTAAAAGTAATTTGGGTGAGGAAAGTGGGACTTAGTCACAGTAGGTCGTGAAGAAACCCCTTTTGATCCCCCACTTCTTACACTCTCAAAAAGGCTAGCCTACTTTAAATTTTTAAATAATCTAAATTTTAAAACCAGTCCCCTTGGTTTTAAATTAGTGGCTGTATGGTTTTTTGGTTTAATTGGGACACAAAATATTAAAATTTAAACATTACCATTTAATTGCTGTAAGGGGATCACCCCACAACACCTGCCTAACACCTAAACCCTCCATGGCCACTGTGAAAAATGCAGAGTTTTATGGTCATTTCCCCTGTGGTGTGTCCGCTTTTTTTTTCCGCCACCCACATGAAATTTTTCCATAAATTTCCTGTCCCATTTTTTCCAAGGGGACATTAACACGGTTCCTATTACAAATCCGGGCCCAAAAAAACACCCCATTAGGCCTAGATGTTGCGGGGGTTTTTAAACAAAGTTTCAACCTGTAACCCCCTTTAAATTCAAAATGGGACATTTTTCCGGCGTCCCCTTGCAGTGTTCGCACCCCCTCACTCAAATTTCTCGAAAGGGCAAATCAGCACATTTTTATTAAAATTTTGTTTATTCATACAATGCGGAATTTTGGAAAATCGAAAATTTTTTAGGCAGTCTTCAAACTAAGCAATAGTACATTATCCGCCCTACCCCGCTAGCCTAATAAGATTTATCGCACCAGGGTAATTTTTCTAAAAACACATTAGAAAGGTTTGCATGCAGATTTTTACGCGAACTCACTCCCGGTACTGTAACAAGCTCTAGCTAAAGTCCTCTCAAACCCGTTATGAATCACTACAGTTCTAAGTGGATCGCACTGCTAGTTTTAGGACTGACTTACCATTGGTTGACTCCACTACTCTGTTCGAAAAAAAAGTTGAAAATACAGGTAGACCTCGGGTTATGTGGAAGCTGAAAAGGCCCCAAATGGTTAGTTGATCATTGTTCACTGATGAACGGGGAAGTTTCTCGGGAAAAACACCGAGTTGCTGGAACATTAAGTGATGGGATGAACTGTATACCTGCACAAGTCTTTTAAACTGATTTTTAAAAAAGACTTTTAGTGAAGCCATCCTTACAAGCTTCCTCCCTTCCCACCCTCACGTACGTGTGTTGTGTGGTGTGTGTTTTTAAAAAAAGTAATAACTATCGGGGGGAAGCGGCATTTGTGCAATGTCCCAAGCTGAGGCCCTACGCCTAGGCCCTGTAGTCTATACGGGCCCTGTAGATTTTATTAACTTGATACACCACACACCAAACACACCACCACAACCACAACACCACACCAAAACCAACACACCACACAACACACCACAAACATACACACCACACACACACAAACCCACACAACACGCCAGGAGTGGATCGGCCCCTGCAACCAAAATGGTGAGTACACACACCACACACACACAAAACCCACACAAAAACCACACACACACACATAACAACACCACAATACACACGCAAGTGCTGGATGAGGACTTTAAAACCCAAAAGGAGGAGGTGAAAAATGCTAGGAACTTGACACCTCAAAGGAGGTTTGGGACCAGACAAATTGCCCGTGGGCCTTAAAGAGGGAGCAAAGAGTATGTGTGTCCCATTAAAAAAAGATCTTCAAAACATCCTTTGAAACTGGGCAATTCCCGGGTAGGAAGATGGGGAAATGTAGTCCCAATTTTTAAAAAAACAAATGGCTAAAAACAACCTTAACCCGGAAAATTTAATCATGGAGAAAAAGGGGGGAAATTGGGGGTAAAAAAACGTGAAAAAATTGCCGCATTTGGGGAAAAAACCCTTTTCAAAATTAATTTTAGCGGGGGACAAATTAAACGGGAAAAACGGAAACCCCTTTTTTTTTTGAATGCAAAAATTTTACAATTTTAAAAAGGGGTTACCAAAAATAATGGGAAAATAACGGAAAGGCAGGGGCCAAATATGGGGGAGGCCAAACAGCATTTTCCCCTGTATTTCCCGGGGAAAGGGGGTTAAAAAAATTTCAGCTGGGGCCTTTTTTTCTTGGAAATTTAAAACCAAGGAGGGTAAAAGTTTTTCCCTTTTTTTTATATTAAAGTTAATGAGTTTAAAGAAATCGGGGAAAAAGCCTGGAAGGGCTAAAACCCTTTTAAACTGGTTTAGTTTAACCCCCCATTGAAAAAAAATTTGGGGGAATAAAAAAACCCCCCCAAAAAAAATTTTTTATCCAAAAGCAAACCTATGGGGAAAAAATTTGGGGAGTGAAAACCCAATACTCCGGGGGCCCAAACAAAATGCTGACAGGGGGGTGGAAACTTTACTCCTCCTTAAATTTTAAATTGTAACCTTTACCGGGGTTCCCCCTTTTTACCACCCATTTGGGTTTTTTGGGGGTAAAAAATTTAAACAAGAAGAGGCTGGGGATTGTCCAGGAAAAAAGGTTGGGGAAGGTTTTAAAAACCTAGGCGGGGGGTTTTAAAAAAACAAAAAAAAACCCCCAAAAAACAAAAACCAAAAGGGAACAACACAAAACACAAAAAAATCGAGAACAAAAATTTAAAAAAACTTCATCAAAATTAAGCAGGTGTAGAAAAAAGGGGAGGGGGAACAATACATAGTTTTAAGGCGAGGTATGATAAAGCTCATGGGGCGGGGGGAGAGGACCTAGTAGCAAATTTGGAAGAGGCGGGGGCCCGGGGGCTAGACTGACCCCCGCAACCACAAAAAGGGGGAGTATAAATAGGTGAGTACACACCCCAACCCCAAAACCCCACAACACACCACACCAAAACACACACACACACACACCCAAAACACAACCACACCACACACCCCACACCACACACACACACACACACACACACACACAACAAAAACACACACATACACAAACACACACCACACACCACACACACCAAACAACACACACACACACACAACATACCCCACATACACACAACACACAAACACAAACACCACACCCACAACCCCCAAACACCAAAACACTAACAACACACCACAACACACATACACAATACCACACACACAACACACAATACAATTACACAAAAAACCACAATCACAAAACCAATACACAACAAACATACCAAAAACCCCAAAACACCAACACACACAAAACACAAAAACAACAAAACACACACACCACCACAACAACCCACACACCCCACCCCCACAATACACACACCCCCACACACCACCAAAAACACACACACACACACAAAAAATGTACGTGGGGTGGGAAGGTAGGAAGTGTGTAAGGGTGGCTTCACTAATGTCTTTTTAATAATCAGTATTAAAAAATCATTGTGCATGGTAACGTTCATCCAAATTGGGGTATGGTGAGATGGAACTGCGGTATTTGTGTAAACTTGATGTAAAACCCGGGGAAAAGAGATGTCTTTGGGGTTTTTTTTTGTACTGCAAGAGGTTGCAGAACTGTTACTATCATGAACAACCTTTTAAGTTTAAATGTCAACTTTTACAAGGAAAGAAAATTTTTATTTTTGGGGGTGGTATTCTCATTTGTATATGTCTCAGAATCTCTTCATCCGTTCCTGTTATGGTGACTAAAAATAGATCTTAAAATGGGCTTTGTTCCTACAGCCTTTTAATTTGGAAGTTAAATATATAAAAGGCTCGGAGAATGTGTTGCTGATGCTCTCTCTAGATGTTTCATGGATATGCATGGTGTGAACTTTGTACATAGAGTTGTCATATGCTGACCTTGTTGTTTTTGCAGTGGTGAACTCTCGGCGAGCCTAAGTGCTCCTTCCCTCCATCCGACTGTGAAGGAGACGAGTCGGAACCAAAAGTGTGACGAGGGTCAGTGTATATGTACGTATTTGTGACTTGAGGCAGAGGTTGACAACCTTCGATAACATGAGACGTTCAGGAAGGTATGTGGCATATTGTGCCTTGGTGTGCTCTATGTACGAAATGGCCCAACGATTTGCCTTTGTGGTTCCTTGGACCCGCCATGTTCTGTGTCAGCCTCCTCTTCATAAGGTTGGAGGATCTGTGTGGAGTGGGACCTCGGAAGATGGGCTTGAGTGCCTGACCATGTTAAGGATCGTGAGTGTTGACTGGAAGTCTCACTGTTTGGTTCGGCCACCAAGTGAGAGACACCTTGGACATGTTTTGTGAAGTTTCCTGCTGGTGTACACCTGACTGCTCGGGTTTGGCTCTACTCATCTCCTGATCAGGAAGATGCCATCTTGGAGTACCAGTTGCTTGCTGGATTACCGCAGCAGAGGCACGGGCCTGTTGGTGCAGGCTTTCGCATGTGGGCATTGTGTGCAATTCTTGCATTATAATGTTGTATTATGTTTTAAAGCCACTAAAATTGTAAATAATTACACCCTTGCGTATGTGTGTATGGTTAAAATGCTTTTCTAAAAAACTCTGCATTCTTGTTCATTATTGTTCTCCTTTTAGGGTTTTAATGGTATGGGGGGATGCTTGTGTAATCTGGGAAGGTTCAGTGGAGCCACAATATTTGTAGATTGACGTGTGTATGTCATGTTGTACATAAACGTAAAGTGAAGAGTAGTTAATGGTGCTGGGAAATATGTATACATTTCCTAGTAGTCTGTAAACCACTTCAGGCTATAAGCAAAATCAATTTTTTTGTTTACCTAGCCGTATCTGAGGGACACGGCTAGCTCTTGTGAGGACTTGTCTCGGAGGTGGGGGGTCATGGGACATGGGACCCCAACACATGTGGATTTTATAAGTAACAGTTTACTCTGGAAATACCCTAATTATATTGAATTGATGGGGAAACTCAGCATCTAAATGGCCTAAGTGGAAAGATAACTCTAGGGACTGAGGAGGCAGCCTGGGGTCAAGTCTGTTTTCTCAATATAATAGGTTATACTATAGACACACAAACACACAGTTTAAATAAGTTGTTTATAAGTTTATTCTTTTGTTAAATGTAAAATAAGGTGTGTAAGAGTTTGTGTAAATAGAGAAATTGTGCTTGGCAACAGTCTTTTGTTGTTTTGAAGGGTCTGTGGGCGAGCTTAGCTAGGTTCTCCCTCTCTCACTCTCGTTTTTGGCGTCAAGCTGGTAGGACCTCTGGTCCTTCTTTTTATTTTTGGGCATTATGTGTGCCCAAGGGGTTGAGTTTTATACCTTAAGTGTTGGCACATACACAGGGTGACTTAGTGTGTCAAAACACGTTAGTCAGAGATTAGTTCAGAAGAAAAAAGTGGCAAATTGTTGAGGATGCACCATGTGGGCTGTTCCTA
This sequence comes from Cherax quadricarinatus, assembly GCF_026875155.1. Classification (NCBI taxonomy): domain Eukaryota; kingdom Metazoa; phylum Arthropoda; class Malacostraca; order Decapoda; family Parastacidae; genus Cherax; species Cherax quadricarinatus. The sequence continues at coordinate 40,882,365 of NC_069404.1, forward strand.
GGAGAGCAGCTAGGGAGTGTGTAGACTTATGTTTTGTATACTGTATTATCTATTAATCTATCTAGAATATATATTCCCTAATTTTGTAATCGCAGTTTTGTAAAATAACTATTGGAAGGGCTGGTATAAACAGGATTTCCAGAGAGACTGGGAGGATCAATCATGAAATGTAAGCATTACCCTAGACTGTTAAGGCCTGTATGTACAAAATCAACCACCCTACCAGAACATGTAGTGAGACCTTTACTATCAAGTGCTAGGGACAACACAAAGCAGTGTGTATGTGTGGGTGTGTATGTGTGTGTGTGTGTGTGTGTGGTTGTGTGTGTGTGTGTGTGAGTGTGTGTGACTGTGTGGGTGGTGTGTTGTGTGTGTGTGTGTGTGTATCATAATGTAATAAACTTTCTATAGGCAGGTATAAGACAAAAACAGGTGCAATTTGGACCTAGCAGTAGAGCCCTGCGGCTTGGGACTACTGCACAATGCGTTCCCTTCGGTTCTTTACACACTCCTCCACTCTATCCGCAACATTATGGTTGTCAGCGAGGTGCAGAATTCTTTGAAATTTGGCCAATGGGAGTGGATTTTTTTTATGAGTGAAGAGACGCCATTCACTCCTCATCTTGCTGCACCATATTGCCAGCTGTTCCCACTAACACTGACAGCTGCCACACTGACCAGCTGCCACACTGACCAGCTGCCACACTGACCAGCTGCCACACTGACCAGCTGGCCACACTGCCTGCTGCCACACTGACCAGCTGCACACTGAACTGCTGCCACACTGGACCAGCTGCCACACTGACCAGCTGCCACACCTGACAGCTGCCACAATGACCAGCTGCCACATGGACCAGCTGCAACACTGACAGTGCCACACTGACCAGCTGCCACAATGACCAGCTGCCACACTGACCAGCTGCCACACTGACCAGCTGCCACACTGACCAGCTGCCACACTGACCAGCTGCCACACTGACCAGCTGCCACACTGACCAGCTGCCACACTGACCAGCTGCCACACTGACACAGTGCCACACTGACCAGCTGCTCCACTGGGGGACCAGCTGCACACTGACAAGCTGCCACACGACCAGCTGCCACACTGACCAGCTGCCACACTGTCCAGCTGCCACACTGACAAAGCTGCCACATGACAGCTGCACACTGGACCAGCTGCCTGTGATCGTTCTGTATCAACTACACACTGTATGAGAACTGTTGCAAATTTGTTTAGTTGTTTATATTTGTTTATATTCATACACTAGTTAACTGAGGTATTACTTGTGTAATTCTGGACATACACTTACCGTAAGTCTTGCTCAATTTTTCTTCGTGTTGTATTTCTTTTATTATTATCTGTAGCCATATAATTTCAAGTGAGTTTTTATTCAATATAAAATATTTTAATGTTTTGCTGTGTGTGTTTATATCTTTGAATATACAATATCTTATTGTTCTTTATTCTGTATAAGAAGCATAGTTCTCTCTTACATATTTGTATATTTTCGATATTATCTTTCAGTGCATTTAATAATTACAGTTTTAATTTTGACGTTCAATTAATTATGTAATTACTAAAAGTTCTTGGATCTAGTGAGTATAGATGAATCATTTGGACCATATTCCAATATCAAGTGCATTAATTTTTCTCTTTTTTCCTCACAATTTTTACTTTATTCTTGCAGTGTGAGTGAGAGTTCAGTCTTTCATATAGTGTTTTGCGATATATATACATTTTTGTACCAGAATTTTCCCAAGTATTATTTAATTTTACATTTTAATGTAATTTCTGTATGTTCTCATTTTTTTAACCCGTGGTTTTATGTATTTCAAATATTTTGTGTAACAATGAGTGGATACCTCTTAAGAAACCGGGGTGAAGCTTGTCCCATAATCACAGAATAACTTACACCAGCATGCCATCTCAGGTAAATAAACTGTTTTGCATAACATAGTTCGTACAAAGATTAATACAAACATTCCTATGTTCTCCGTGAGCCATAAATACAGTACCGATGTATGATTGGTTCGCTCAGATAAAACTACAATTTTTTTTACACGCAGAATGGTATACTGTCAAATCAGGTGTCAGAGGACGATCAGATAACCTAGTGCACTGAAATATTCCTACGATTGCCACTTGTGTATTCTGTCGTCCCTCTCTGTGGATGCCTTTTGGAAAGCGACATTTGAAACAAGTTATGCCAACTCTTGTTGACCATCAAGGTTGTTTGCAGAATGAAGTTTCTGTTGCGGCTAGGCTTGTAACTAGATGTTAGTTGTTATTCCTCATGTTCCAGATGGAGATGAACGTATTAGTTGATAGTGATTCATGCAGGATAAAGATGTTGTTTGTTCGAGCCATCCTTTCATATTGTACAGGATAACAAAACTCCATCTCTTTTTAGCAAATGCTTCAGTAAGAGTGTTTCAAGGTTAACAAGGAATCAGTGTTAACCTTGTATATTTTCGTATTCTGTTTAAGAAACTGGACATGTTATCATCAGATTAGTGGACTGGTGCTATTTCTCCCGGGCGAGAGTATCTGTTCCACCAGTGAAGAAAAAGATTTGATTCTATGACTTTCCTGATTTCCATCTCAACTTCGTTATATGTGTTGAGCAAACATCGTAGTGCTGTTGCTTTGCCAGGAGAAAAAGATTGGTTTTTTACGGGAATCTACTTATCCATTGTATTCTCTTAAACTTGGTACAAGACGTCAGTGTGTGCTTATTAATTGGTGACAGTAATGAAATAGGACATATATTTCGTGAAATTATTGTTTATTTGAAAAATATGAGTTATGACAACCTTTTTCTTTTAGAGCATTGCTACACACTTTGGCATCTTAGGAATTGACAATGCTGTTATATTTCGGCAAACAGTTCGTACGTGGCGCCAGGGCCTAATAACAGCAGCAATTAGCTTTCCACTGTTGAACAGGTTCTGTTTCCCTCAGCCTTGTTTGCTTATTGCCTATAGTTTCTCTGTTGGGTTGTGGTCAGGAGAGTCCTAGGCTAATTTAGAATGCTTAGCCACCTCTCTCTTTGAATAATGTCTGCATTCTTCTGGAAGTGTGGCATGGTGACAAAGTTTTGTGGGGGAAAATGCCCGTCTCCTTCCAGGACGGTTTCTATCCCAATGGGAAGAAAATAAGTTGCCAGATTGCTTGTTTTTATCACTGTTCATCGTTCCCTCAAAATAACAAGCCATCCAGGCCTTCATCAGATTAAAAAACCCAAAACATCTTGGTGGGGTTTTGGAGTTTGTTGAAAGGTGTCCATTCGAAGAGGTTCGCCTTCGCTTCGTCTCACTACCAATTGTATCTTGTTACCCAATGTACTTTAATATGTCCTCATCTGAAAAGTATAACTTTTCTCGATTCATTTGTCGTCCAGCCTTATGATCGAGTGCCCACTGCAGCCGTGTTTTTTCTTCAAATGAGCATTCTATAATTGTTTCTTTACTGGCTTTTTTTTGCAGTTCTGCCAACTTCAAGGAGCCTTCGTCGAACATGTTGAAGAATCAACATTTACGCCAGCTACTTGAAAACCAAATTAGTTTGTAGATCTGTGCTGACCTACTTCTGACGTCCTTCTGAATAAGAACCGTTCTACTTCTGACAATTCGATCTAACACATTCTGACTGCATTACTCTTTACGTAAAAGAACAAGTGATGAGGAAATCACGTTCCATTCGATACTGTTAAGTTTGATTTCTTCAGTCACGCAAATATAAAGCCTGTTCTGAATTTGGACACTTCTAGACTGATGTTCACTCTGCCTAAGTAAATCTCACTCTAGCAGAGTTGGGTTTAATGTTAATGTATTGTTCAGATAGTTTGTTATTCCAAGTATTAACATACCATCAATTGTTTTACTATATTTTGTTCTTGTCTCTGACTCTGTCAATCTTTGTAATTCCAGATAACTGTGTTATCTTTGTATCAGCTCTCCATATTGTGTTTATTCTCGTAATTATAAAATTATCAGAAGTTTTTTTTTCCTGTGTACATATGTAAATTTCTTGCTAGTTGACTGCTGAACAAAAATAAAAAAAAAAAATGATCTGGGAAGACAGTGTGTCTTATTCACTGACTGCGTCTTATTCGAAGACTGTGCCTTATTCACTGACCTTGCCGTCTTATTCGAAGACTGTGTCTTATTCACTGACTGCGTCTTATTCGAAGACTGTGTCTTATTCACTGACTGCGTCTTATTCGAAGACTGTGTCTTATTCACTGACTGCGTCTTATTCGAAGAGTGTCTTATTCAATGAATGCCGTCTTATTCGAAGAACTGTGTCTTATTCACTGACTGCGTCTTATTCGAAGACTGTGTCTTATTCACTGACTGCGTCTTATTCGAAGACTGTGTCTTATTCACTGTCTGCGTCTTTTTTCGAAATAGATGTGTTTATTCACTGTCGCGTATTATTCGGAGACTGTGTCTTATTCACTGACTGCGTCTTATTCGAAGACCGTGTTCTTATTTCACTGGACTGGCGTCTTATTCGAAGTCTATGTCTTTATTCACTGACTGGTCTTATTCGAAGAATGTGTCTTATTCACTGACTGCGTCTTATTCGAAGACTGTGTCTTATTCACTGACTGTGTGTCAACGATTTGCTGTGAAGATTGTCTTATTCATGTAACATTATATCAGTCCAATGAGCTACAATACATTGATCCAACGATTACATATATTTCTCTTTGTGAGTCGCTACAATTTATGATGCTTCTCATGATTCTGTGTAATATGCATATGTATAGATATCTTTTGTTCAACATAATTTTAACAATTTTTTTACATTTTACTTGGCACTGTATAAATGTCATGGACAGACATTCAGATAATTATATCTTATTAGTCTTTCCGTTTTGTAGTTGGTATGTGAGGTTGACATATTGTAGTGTGTTCGAGCATGTCAAATTAAGGTTATAACTATCCAAAGGCTAGTGGTTAGTGAGGTTTAAAGGTGCCTCTGACTCCACTTGGCTAATTAAGGTAAGAATTTTCTGATTGTGAAAGACTCTCGGGTAAGATTTGGTACCATGCTTTTTGTAATACAGAAATTGGTGGGTGACATAGTCAGCAGGTTGGATAATATAATGCAGGTATGGGAACAAGCCATTATCGGTCTTAGTGTGGTGGAAATGACACTGGGAAGGGCAGGAGACAGGAAGTGCTGGATAAGTACTGGTCTGCCATAGAAGTAGTTAGGTTTAAGGTGAGGGTTCCCAGGTCATATGTAGCATCTTGCACTAGAAAGGGAGTGTGGGCCCAAATGAATGGATGGTCTGGAAAATTGGTATAAATTGTGGCTAGCAAGGTACTGCAAGGATCTTGCAATTCCCATTCATTGATAATGGGACAAATTCTTATGGCAATGTGATATGTATGCAAGGGTTGGGGTTCATCTCTCTGGTTGGAGTGGTTTCATTAGCCAATTCGATTGAGGGGGTAATTGATGACTTGTCTAGGACTTTAAACGATAGATTATGAGGAAATGGGTGTTTGGGGAAACAATCAGGCTGCAGTACTAGGGTTAAAAAATGGCAGATATAACCAGGATACCTCAGGGGTATTTTTTGAAAGACAATATTCAAAATAAAGTGCTAGTAAAGACAAAGCAACTGATCAACAAAGAGAGATAGTAGAAGGCAACGAGTGATTTGCTCCCTTAAGGTTTACTATACAAATAGAAGGAGTCAAGAAATAAGATAGTTTGAGCCAAGATTACTTGCAATGTAGGTAATATAGATATTATTGCTATAACAGAGACCTGGTTTCAACTTGAAGGATAGAGAAATGCCTTCTGAATGCAGGATCAAGGGATATAAACTATTCCACACTGATTGTGTCAACAGGAAGGGTGGTGGAGTGACGATGTATGTCAGAGATAATTTAACTTGTTGTGTTAGACATGATATAAGAATAGAAACATTGGACACAGAATCTGTTTGGCTACAGTTTCTCCGAGGGTCGGTGAAAAATTTTAATTTTGGGTGTGATATATGGGCCCCCCAAACCTTGATAGGGAGGACAGTAAGCTGCTATGGGACGAAAATTATAAGGCATCTAGATATGAAAATTGTTGTGTTAAGGGGGGGATTTTAATTTTAGACAAATTGTTGGAACAATTTGACAGGAAAATCTTGAGTCTAGTGACTTTCTTGATACGGTTCAGGATTGCTTTTTAAAACATTTTGTGACAGACCCAAATAGAGGAAACAATCTGCTTGACTTGATTCTTGCCAACAAAGATTCACTAATTAATAATCTTGAAGCTCATGATGAGCTTGGGGGAAAGTGATCACAAATCACTTAGTTTCAATTTATTATGGAATTACCCAGTAAACTGAAATTTCAAGTCTCTGTCCCAGACTTTTGATTGGCTGATTTCCTGGGTGGGCTAAATTGAGATGATCTGACTAGGGGTCAGGTAGCGGGTGTTTGTTGCCAATATGACGTTTTTCAGAACATAGTTCTAGCTGCTCAGTCAACTTTTTTTCCCGAGTAAGGAAAAATTAGATCTAAAAAAAATGATCCCAAATGAATAAACAATTAAAACGTTAAAACGTCTCATAGGTCAAAAGAGAAGGAAATATATGGCGTATCAAAAGAGGGGATGGGCAGTTAAGAAATAAATATATTCAATTAAAGAGGGGAAAAAAAAAAAAATAAGAAAAACAAAAAGGGATTATGAGGCTAAGGTCGCAAAGGGATTCAAAGACTAACCCAAAAGGGTTTCTTTAGGTATACAGAAGCAAGATTGAGACAGATAGGCCCATTTAAAGGGGTAACTCAGGTCAGATCACTGACAGTAATAGGGATATGTGTGAAATTTTCAATTCTTACTTCCTCTCAGTCTTTACTCAGGAGAATACTAGCGAATTTCCAGAAATAAAAAATTATGTAGAACAGGACGATAATAAACTATGCACGATGACATGGCCCTCATAAAAATAGAGAACTTAAAACCTAACAAATCCCCAGGTCCTGGGGTGTTAAAGGAATGTAAAGAGGACCATACCCCCGGCCGGGATTGAACCCGCGGTCATAGAGTCTCAAAACTCCAGCCCGTCGCGTTAGCCACTAGACCAGCTAGCCACAATAAGATTCATCCAACTAGGTATATTTCTACACCATAGGAAAGTTAGCACAGGCACCTCTGTGACCACAAATGCAAGTTTTTACAGACGAATCTCCAGCTAGCGTGGCCGTGACGAACTCTAGCTCAAGTCCCTTCACTTCCTATGGTGTAGAAATATACCTAGTTGGATGAATTTTATTGTGGCTAGCTGGTCTAGTGGCTAACGCGACGGGCTGGAGTTTTTGAGACTCTATGACCGCGGGTTCAATCCCGGCCGGGGGTATGGTTTATTTGCAATCGTGTCATTACGATTTCTTGAGTAATGTAAAGAGGAACTTTGCAAACCTTTGGCTAATCTTTTTAACACATCCTACAAACTGACTAGTGCCTGATAAGTGGAAACTGGCAAATGTAATACCTATTTACAAGGCAGGTGACAGATCCTTGGCTTCGAACTATAGACCGATAAGCCTTACCTCCATAGTGGGAAAATTTATGGAATCAATAATTGCCGAGGCAATTTGTAGCCATCTTGATGGGATAAATTGATAAATAAATCTCAACACAGTTTTACTAAGGGCCTGTGTTTTCGAATTTACTAACTTTTTTCGCTAAGGTGTTTGAGGAGGTAGATCATGGTAATGAATAGGACTTCAGTAAGGCTTTTTCGGGAGAGTTTCGCACCAGAGACTTTTGAGGAGACTTTAAAGGGACACGGAATAGGAAGAGAATTTTTTTCCTGGGTAGAGGCGTGGTTGACAAATAGACAGGAAGAGTTTGCATAAATGGGGAGAAACAGAATGGGGGCACGTCACAAACGGTGTTCCACAGGGGGGGCAGTTTTGGGCCCCCTTTTTGTTCACAATTTACATAAACGACATAGATGAGGGAATAAATAGCGACATAAGCAAATTTGTGATGATTTCCAATATAGGCGTCCAATTCATTTTGTGCAAACCAATTCATTTTGTGCAAATCCAAGATGATTTGAATAGACTGATGCAGTGGTCGGAGAAGTGGCAGATGCAGTTTAATATAGACAAATGCAAAGTTCTAAATGTTGGACAGGACAATAAACAATGCCATTTATAAACTGAATGACTGCGAAAAAGATTTAGGAGTTCTGGTTATCAGTAATCTGAAACCAAGACAACAGTGCATAAGTGTTCGCAATAAAGCTAACAGAATCCTTGAATTCAGATCAAAAGTATAAATAATAGGAGTCCTCTACATATCCTTGGTTAGGCCTCATTTAGACTATGCCGCGCAGTTTTGGTAATCGTATTTTCAGAATGGAAATAAATGTACTGGGAAACGTACAAAGGAGGATGACAAAGTGATCCCTGTATCAGAAATCTTCCCTATGAGGATAGACTGAGGGCCATGAATCTGCCCCCTCTAGGAGGGTGTAGAATTAGGGGGTATATGATTGAGGTGTATAAAAGAAGACAGGAATAAATTTAAAACGGATGTAAATAACGTGCTGAAAATTTCCAGCCAAGACAGGACTCTCAGCAATGGTTTCAAGTTGGAAAAATTCAGGTTCAGGAAAGATATAAGAAAGCACTGGTTTGGTAAAAAGAGTTGTGGATGAGTGGAACAAACTCCCGAGTACCGTCATAGACGCTAAGACGATGTGTAGTTTCAAAAATAGGTTGGGTGTGGGTGGGTGCGGGGTTGGACCTGACTAGCTTGGGCTACTAAGTCTGGTGCCGTGCTCCTTTCCCTTTAAATGGCCATTTTTTCTCGGCCGGGGGGGGGGGGGGGTGTCATGGACCCGCTTCGCATGGGTCAGTAGGCCTGTTGCAGCGTTACTTCTTTCTTATGTTCTTATGATTGGTGGTAAAATAGTGTACCCTGTGACCTCTTCATAAAGTAAATTTCCCGCACCCCCTCTCTGTGTGAGAGTTCAGGGTTTCATTTGGACCTTGCGAAGTAGGACCTTGGTTTAGCGACGGGGATATCGCTGCCTATTAAAACTACACCCAGAGCACAGTGACATCTCCTTTCGGTCCCTTTTTACATTCCTCCAATCTGTCCACGTGTGTGTGTGTGTGTTTTTTTTGTATTCACCGAAATTTTGGTTGTAGGGGTTGATTCATAGCTCTTGGTCCTGTCTCTTCACTGATTGTTACTAGGTCCACTCTCTCCCTGCTCCATGAGTTTTATCATGGAGCAGTGTCTCCAGATATTTCACTTCCTGACAACTCTGTGACTGAAGAAATATTCCTAAATCCCTGTAACTCATTTGAGTTTTCAATTTCCCCAATTTGTGCCCCCTTGTTGCTGCCCCCTCGAGATAATCATGCACACCTGGGATACTCAGGGCCCCCTGGGGAATAAAGCACACCTCGAGAATCATGCACACCTCGGGATACTCATGCACCCTTTGGGGATACTCATGTACCCTGGGGGATACTATCCCCACCGGGGGGGTACTCTGGCCACCTCGGGATATCATGCACACCTCGAAACTCATCACCCCTTCGGGAAAAACCCTGGGCACACCTGGGATACTCTGACACTTCAGATACTATGCCACCTCGGGATACCTGCACCCTCGGGATATCGCAATCCGGGATATCATGCACACCCGAGACACTATGCACATTGGGGATACTCATGCCCCCTGGGGATACTCATGCACCCCTCGGGGATACTCATGCACACCTCGAGATATCATGCAACCTTGGATACTCATCCCACACCTGGGGAACTCTGCACACCTGAGATCTAAGCACACCTGGGATACTCATGCACACCTCGGGATACTAGCACACCTGGGGATACTCAGGCACCCCTGGGGATACTCATGCACACCTCGAGATACATGACACCCGGGGGTATAAAAACCCCTCGGGAACTCATGCACCCCTGGATACTCATGCACACACGGGTACTCATGCACACCTCGGGATACTCATGCAACCCGGGATACTCATGGCACCTCGGGATACTCATGCACCCCTGGGGGATACTCATGGCCTCCTCGGGATACCATTCCCCCTCGGGATATCATGACACCTGGGGATAATCATGACACCCTCGGGATACTCATGGCCCCCGGGGTACTATGCACACCTCGAGATACTCTGCACACCTGGGATATCATGCCACCTTGGGATACTCATGAACCTCGGGATACTCATGCCCCCTGGGGGATACCATGGCCACCTGGGGGCTCATGCCACCTCGAGTACTCTGCATACCTCGGATACTCATGCACACCTGGGATTCATGCACACTTCGAGTACTCATGCCACCTCGGAATCTCATGCACACCTCGGGATACTCATGAAACCCCTCGAGATACTCATGCCCCCTCGAGATACTCATGCACACCTCGAGATACTCATGCACACCTGGGATCTCATGCACCCCTCGGGATCTATGCACGCCTGGGGTACTCTGCACCCCGAGATCTCATCCCTTGGGTTCTCAGTACCCTGGGGGATACTCAGGGACCCCCTCGGGATCTCATCACACCTCGGATACCATGCACCCCTCGGATACTCATGCACTCTCGGGTACTCATGCCACCTCGGGATACTCTACTTCGGGATACTCAGGCACACCCCGGGAACTCGGAAACCCCCCTGGGGGGTTTATGACCCTCGATATACTCATGCAGCCCCGGGATACTCATACACACCCGGGATATCATGCACCCTGGGTACCATGCGCACCTCGAATACTCATTAAACCCCCCGGGGAACTATGCACACTCGTGATACTCATGCGCCCCTCAAGATGCTCTTTCCACATCGGGATACTATGCACACCTCCAGATACTCATGCACCCCTTTCTACTCATGACATCTCGGGATTACTATGCACACCTCGAGATACCATGAAACCCCGGGGATATCATGCACCCCTCGGGAACTCAGGACCCCTCGGGATACCATCCCACACCCGATTATCATGCCCCCCTGGGGATACCATACACACCTCGGATACTCTGCAACCCCTGGGATCTCATGCGCACCTCGAGATACCAGCACACCTGGGGATACTAAGCCACCTGGGGTACTCAGCACCCCTTAAGATGCTCATGCCACCTCGGGTTACTCACACCCCCTCGAGATATCATGGCCCCTCGAGATACCATGCACCCCTCGGGTTCTCAGGCACACCCGGGATACTCATGCACACCAGGGATGTCTGACACCTCGGGATATCATGCACCCCTCGGGTATCATGACACTTCGGGATACTCATGACACCTCGGGATACTCATAAAAAACCACGAGATACTCATGACACCCTCGGGATATCATGCCCCCTCGGGATCCCATGCACACCTCGGGACATATGCCACCTCGGATCTCTGCACCCTGGGGGTATCAGCACATTTTCGGGATACTTATCACCCCTGGGGGAAATATGCAAACCGAAAGATATCAGACACCTCGGGATACCTGCACCCTGGGGATACTCATGCCACCTCGAAAAACCATGACACCTTGGGATACTCATGCACACGTTAGCATACTCATGACCCCTCGGAATACCACGCGCATCTGGGGGATACTATGCACACCGGGGGAACTCAGACCCCTCGGGACACTCATGCACCCTCGGGATATCATGCACACCCGGGATACTCAGCACCCCTCGGGGATATCGACACCCGAATATCATGCACACCTCGGGATACTCATGACCCTCGGGTATCTGCACACTCGGGATAGTCACGCAACCTCGGGAAATCATGCAACCTCAGAAAATTCAGCACACCCGGGATATCTGCTACCTGGGGATATCATGCACATCGGGGGATACCCACGCACACCCGGGTATCATTACCTTCGGGATACTAATGCACCCCTGGGGAAACTCATGCGCATTTCGGATATCACGTCGGGATACTCTTTAACCTCGGGAGACCCGCACACCTGGGGTACTCATGACACCTAGGGATACTCCGCAACCTGGGGATACTCCCCACCATCTCGGGTACAAGCCCCCCCTGGGGAATGTCATGCACACCTCGGGATACTCATCACACCTCGGGATACCCTCACACTTCAGGACACCAGGGCACATCTCGGGTGGTAACCATGCTACCTCGAATTCTCAGGGGCCCTCGGGTACTCATGCACACTCGGAAACTCTGACCATCGGGATACTCAGGGCACCTTGGGTACTCATGCACACCTGTAATGTCATATACACCTGGGGATAGTATGCGCCCCTCAGGATACCACGCCTGGGATATATGCCCCCTCGGGTGCCTGCACATCTCGGGGGTATAGCACCATCGGGAACCACGAACCCTGGGGATACTCCGCCTCTGGGGTTTACTATGCACCCCTCGGATACTCATGCACCCTGGGTACTCTGCGCCCTGGGGATACTCATGAACACATCGGGATACCATGCACACCTCGGGATACTCATGCACCCTCGAGATACTCTGCACCCCTCGGGATACTCTGCCCCCCGGGGGGATACTCATGCACACCTGGGGAATACTCATGCACCCCTGGGTACTCACGCACCCTGGGACACTCTGAACCCCTTTGGGGATCTCAGCACACCTCCAGATATTCATGCCCACTTCGGGACATCATGTACCCCTGGGGATTCTATGCACACCTCGGAATACTCATGCCACCTCGAATATCATGCCACCTGGGAAATACTCATGCACCCCTGGATACTTTGCACACCTCGGGATACTCAGCCACCTCGGGAGATATGCACCCTGAGATACTCATGCACACCTGGGGTACTCATGCACACCTGGGATACTCATGCACACCTCGAGATACTCTGCACCCCTCGGGAATACGCAACCTCGGGAACTCACACCCCGGGGGGTACTCATGCAAGTTGCATACTCATGCACCCCCTCGGAAACCCGCAATCTCGGGTTACTCAGACACCTGGGGTACTCTGAACCCCTCGGGTACTCTCACCCCTGGGGAAACTCATCACCCTCGGGATACCATGCACACCTGGGATATCATGCACACTCGAGATCTCATGCACAACTCAGGATTTTACGCACCCCTCGAGATACTCAGCACCCTGGGATACTCATGCACACCTCGGGATACTCCCGCACCCCCTCGGGTTTAAATTCGGGGACACCTCGGGAATATCACACCTGGGATAGTCACGCACCCCCTTGGGGGGTACTCAGCAATTTCCGATATTCACGCACACTCGGGATACCATGAAACCTGGGGTACTCATCCATCGGGGATACCCACGCACATCTCGGATATCATGTACCTTCTGGATACAAATGAACCCCCTCGGGTCTCATGCGCTCTTCGGGAACCCCCAAACCTCGGGTATATTTCACTCGGTTAGCCTGCAAAACCTTCGGGTACTCCGCACACCTCGGGTACTCACGCACATCTCGGGGTACTCATGCACACTGGGGGATGCCATGCCCCTCGGATATCATGACACCTCGGATCTCACGCACCCCTCGGGATACTACGCACATCTCGGGTACTCATGCACCCCTCGGGATACCATAACACCTGGGGAACTCATGCACACCTCAGGACACCACGCACTTCGGGATACTCAGCAAACCTGATATATCATGGGGGCACCGGGTATCATGGACACTCGGGTACTCCTGTATCCTCGGGATAACTCATGACCCTCGGGATATCTGTACTCCTCGGAACCACGCACACCTGGGAAAATACGCTGCACCCTGGGGATACTCATGCACCCTCGGGAATCAGCGCCCCTCGGGATATCACACCACGGGGTCCATGACACCTGGGTATATTCAGCCCACCTCGGGAAAATCAGCCCCTCGGGTTATATGCAAACTGGATACATTTTAAACCTGGGGATTTCGCACCCTCGGGTATCATCCCCCTGGGGGATAATATGTACCCCTCGGGAATTCACGAAACCCTGGGATCCCCATGCACCCCTGGGTACTCTTGAAAACCCAGGAAACTCGAAACCCCTCGGGATATCATGCACACCTCGGGATCCCTTTGCCACTGGGGATACTCATGCACACATGGGGATACTCATGCACACCTCGAGTATTCAGCCACTTCGGGATACCAGTCCCCCTCGGGATTTCTGCACACGGGGATATCATGCACACCTCGAGTATTCATGCACACTTCGGGAACTCATTTCCCCCTCGGGATTCTCAGCACCCCTCGGGATATCATGCACACCCGAGTGTCATGCCCCCCTGGATACTATGCACCCCTCGGGTATCCATACCTGGGGATCTCATGCACACCTGGAATCTCATCCCCAATCGGGATCTCTGAACCTCGGGATACTCAGCACCCCTGGGGATACTCATGCAACCTCGAGATACTTATGACACCTCGGGAATCAGCCACCTGGGGATACTTTTGACCCCTTGGAACTCTGCCACCTGGGGGTACTCATGCACACCTGGGGATTTAAAGCACACCTCGGGATATCATGCCACCCGGGAATATGACACCTCGGGATATCATGCACACCCGGGAATTCATCCCCTCCTCGGATTCATGCACCCCTCGAGATACTCTGCCCCTCGGGATACTCTTTGCCCCCCTGGGGATTCTCATGCACACTGGGGATACTCAGCAACCTCGGGATATCATGCACACCCGAATACTGATGACACCTCGGGATATCATGCCCACCTCGGGATACTCATGCACACCTGGGGAATCTTGCACCCTCGGGGATACTAGGCCCCCCTCGGGTATCATGCACACTCGAGAGATCATGCAACCTGGATATCAAACACACCTCGGGATACTCATGCACACCTGGGGATACTCATGCAATCGGTACTCATGAACCCGGGAACCATGGCCCCCTGGGGGATATCAGCACACCTGGGGAACTATGGCCCCCCGGGGTTCTCATGCCCCCTCGGGATATCATGGCCCCCTCGGGTAATCAGCACCCCGGGGATATCTGGCCACCTCGGGTATCATGCACACCTCGGGTATTCATGCACATCTGGGGATCTCTGAACCCCTGGGTATGATGACACCTCGGGTACTCTCGTACCCCTCGAATATCAGCACACCTCGGGATGCTCATGACTCCCGGGATACTCATGCACCCCTCAAATATAAAGCCACCTTGGATACTCATGCAACATCGGGATCCCTTTTGCACACCGGAGATTTCCATGCTCCTCGGGATACTCGTGCACCCTGGGATCCCTCTGCACCCTGGGGATACTCTGCACAAATCGGGAGTCATTACACTCGGGAAACCTGCAGCCTCGAATACCATGCCTAATGGGGGATACTCATGCACCCCTCTGGATCTCATGACACCTGGATACTCAGGGGGGGGGCACATCTCGGTACTATGCACACCTCGGGATACTCATGCACACCTCGGGATACTCATGCACACCTCGGGATACTCATGCACACCTCGGGATACTCATGCACACCTGTGGATACTCTGCCACTTGGGATATCATGACACTTCGGAACTCATGCAAACCTCGAGATACCCCTGCACCCCTGGGGGGTATATGCCACCTCGGGCACTCATGCAACATGGGTACTCGCACCCCTTTTGGGATATCATGCACACCTCGGTCCCTTACACACTTCGGAAAACTCATGCACCCTGGGGTAATGCAAACTCGAGTCTCATGCACACCTGGGAAAATACTCATGCACACTGAGAATCGCACATTGGGGATACTCATCACCCCTTGGGATTACTCATGAAAACCTGAGATGCTATGAAACCCCTCGGGATACTCAGCCACTCGGGATACTCATGCACCCTTGGAAACTCTGCGCCCTGGGATACTCATGACACCTCGGGAACTAAGCACCCCTGGGATATCATGCCCCCTGGGATACTCATGAACACCTTGAATACTCATGCACCCCTCGGGATATGAAACCCCCTGGGGTTTCCCAAAGCACACCTCGGGATACCCATGCCCCCGGGGGATACCTGCACACCTCGGGGAATCTGCACACCTGGGGATAAATCCCTCTCGGTTACCATGCACACTCGGTATCTGCACCCCCTCGGGATACCATGCACACCTGGGGGATTCTCGCACCCCCTCGGGTATCATGCACCCTCGGGATACTCATCCACCTCGAGTCTGATCCCAAAACCTGGGGATATCATGCACACCTGGGGACACTCATGAAAACCCCTCGGGATACCCCTGACACCTGGGATACTCAGGCACCCCTGGGGATATCATCACCCTCGAGGACTCTGCCACCTTGGGGATCCCAACACCCCTCGGGATACCGCACCCCTCGGGATACTCATGCACACCCGGATACTCATGAACCTCGGGATGCTATCACTCCTCGGGATACTCATGCACACCTGAGATATCATGCACACCTCTGGATACTATGCACACCGGGGGATTTCATGCACCCTGGAGTTTTCTATGTCACCTGGGGTACTCGTGCACACCTGGGGATACTCATGCACCCCTCGGGATATATGCCAAATGGGGATGCTCATTCACACCTCGGGAAACTTGCCCCTCGAGATATCATGCACTCCTCGAGATATCATGACATCTCGGATACTCATGTCATCTCGAGATATAGCTCATCTCGGATACTCATGCACCCCTGGGGATCCTGAACACCTCGGGATACTCTGCCAACCTGGGATATAGCCACCTCGGGATACTCTGCACACCTTGGAACTCATGCCACTTCGGGATACTCAGACACTTGGGGTTACCATGCAAACCTCGGTACCATGCACCCCTCGGGGTACTCTGCACCCCTCGGGACACTCATGAACATCGGGATACTCATGCACCCCTTGGGATCTCAGCACACCTGGGGATCCTAAACACACTTCGGGATACCCCTGCCCCCTCGGGATACTCATGCAACCCGAGATACTCATGCACCCTGGGAATATATGCAACCTCGAGATATCATGCACATTTCGGGTACCTGCAACCTCGGGAACTCATGGAAACCTCGAGATTCATGACATCTGGGGATACTCATCCCAACCTCCTGTACTCTGCCCCCTTGGGGAATATCATGCGCACCTCGGGAATCTGCACACCTCGGGTCAATGCAACCTGGGATATTTCATGCGCCCCTCGGGATATTTCACACCTGGGATACTCATGCACCCCTGGGGTAGCCATGCCCCCCTCGGGAACCATGCACACCTCAGGATACTCACGCACACCTGGGGTACTCATGCCCACCTGGGGATATCATGCCCCTCGGGAACCATGCCACCTGGGGTACTCATGCACACCTGGGGATACTCAGCAAAAATGGGGAACTCATGCACCCCTGGGTTTTCAGCCACCTCGGGATACTCATGCAACCTCAAAATAGCCATGCACACCTCGGGTACTCATGCACACCTGGATACCATGACACCTGGGGATCTCATGCCCCTCCAGGATACTACGCACCCCCTCGGGTACTCATGCACACCTGGGGGATATCATGCACCCTGGGGTCTCATGCCACCCTCGGAATACCTGCGCACCCGGGATACTCTGCCACCTCGGGATACTTGCATCCTGGGGATATCTGCAAACCTCGAGATACTCATGCACACCTCGGGTATCATGCACCCCTGGGATACTCTCCCAACCTCGGAATACCATGGCCCCCTGGGGATATCATGCAACCTGGGAATACTCATGACACCTCGGAATACTCAGCGCACTCGAGATATCATCACCCCTCGGGTACTCACGCACACCTCGCGTATCATGCACCCCTTTGGGTACTCAGCGCCCCTGGGGGAACTCATGCACCCCTCGGGTACCAGCGACCTCGAATACTCATGAAACCTCGGGAAACTCACGCACACCTCCAGAATCATGCAACTTAGCATACTCACGACCCCTGGGATACTCCGCCACCTCGGTACTCATGCACACGTTAGCTACTCACGACCCCCTCGGGATCTCACGCAATCTGGGGATACTCAGCACCCCTCGGGATACTCTACCACCGGGGGTACTCAGCACCCCTCAGGGTACAAACGCACACTGGGGGATCTTGCACACCTCGGGATACTCACGCACCCCCGGGGATACTCATGCCACCCCCGATATTCGCGCCCCCTGGGGGATACCTCCCCTCCGGGGGGATCTCAGCACATCGGGGGGTACCCATGCCCCTTGGGGATACCATGTACTCTCGGGTACTAATGCACTCCCGGGATACTCATGCCACCTCAGGTATCATCCTGGGGATAAATGCACACCTGGGATATCATGCACACCAAGATACTCACGCACCCCTGGGGATACTCACGCACACTCGGATACTCATGCACACTCGGGATACTCATGCACCCTCAGGCCTACCATCCGGGATATCATGCACCCTTGGGAATCTGCACACCTCGGGATACTCACGCCCTCTCGGGATACTTGCAACCTCGGGTACTCATGCCACCCGGGTACCATGCACCCCTCGGGGACACTCAGCCACTCGAATACTCATTCAAACCTCAAATACACTCTGGGTCCTGGGGATACTCTGCCCCCTCGGGATCTCTGAACACCTCGGTATTTTCATGACTCCTGGGGATATCATGCTACCTCAGGATATCATGCCCCCTCGCGATACTCTTGGACCCCTCGGGATACCATTTAACTTCGGAAATACTCATGGACACCTGGGGAATCATGCACACTTCGGGATATCATGCAACCTCGGGACATCATGTATTTTGGGGGATGCTCTGCGCACCTCGAATTATAAATGTTGACGAAGCGGGAAAGTACTTAGTAGTTGCCAAGTCTCACGTTTTCTCATGACTGGTGGATCTTACTTAGATGAAGATTATATTATTATTGCATTGCGTGAATGGTGTTTTATTACCATTCACACAATGCAGTTTCAGTGCAATACCTTGGGTATAAATCTGTTTTCTACTACAAAATTTTATTGCTGGTGCGTCCTACATAAAGTAGGATACAGATACATGATACGGCTGTTACAGACCTTGCTGACATCACTGGCATACTGTATAGAAACACCCTAGTTATTCAGAGCATGAAGGTGCAGCATTTGATGTACGTGTTGAACTATCGGAAAGAGGAAGGTTGCTTGCTGTAGAGGTGAGTGTAGTTATTGTGGCGGACGTCTCAGCAAGCACGTAGCGAAGTGGACTCGATTTTCCTGCACTCTACGGGAATGTAATCCATGTTTCACTACTGGTGTTGACTGGACTACCGTGTGCTAGCATCTATGACCTCGGGAATACAACTATCATAATGTAATAGAATCTAAGACTGCTGGATCATAAGTACTAGCGTCCAAAGACTTCAGCACCACGACTGTAGAAAGTAATAGTCTCTGAGACCTCAGAACCACATCCAGGGTTTTCAACTAACTTCTAAAAATACAGAAGTGCGACCTCTGTTACATAAGTCATTGTTAAGTCTTCAAGACATTGCAAATGGGTCTTGAGACTGTGGCTTTGCGATATTTCCTCCCAAACTACCCCTCGCCCGGCCTAGCGACTCCTCCATCCCTCGCCCGGCCTAGCGACCCCTCCATCCCTCGCCCGGCCTGGCGATCCCTCCATCCCTCGCCCGGCCTAGCGACCCCTCCATCCCTCGCCCGGCCTGGCGATCCCTCCATCCCTCGCCCGGCCTAGCGACCCCTCCATCCCTCGCCCGGCCTAGCGACCCCTCCATCCCTTGCCCGGCCTAGCGACCCCTCCATCCCTTGCCCGGCCTAGCGACCCCTCCATCCCTCGCCCGGCCTAGCGACCCCCTCCATCCCCTTGCCCGGCCTGGCGACCCCCGTCCAGCCCTCGCCCGGCCTGGCGCCCCCTCCATCCCCGCCTGTCCCTGGCGACCCCCTCCCAATCCCTCGCCCGGCCTAGCGACCCCTCCATCCCTCCGCCTGTCCTGCGAACCTCCTCCACCCTCGCCCGGCCTAGCGACCCACTCCATACCCTTGGCCGGCTGGCGACCCCTCCGATCCCTCCCTCGCCCGGCCTAGGCGCCCCTCCCGGGGCATCCCTTGCGCGTCCTTGCGACCTCTCCATCCCTCGCACCGGCCTAGCTACCTCTCCCTCCATCGCCTGTCCTGGCGCCCCCTACCATCCCCGGCCGCCTAGCGACCCCCTCAATAAACCCTCGCCTGTCCTTGGCGACCACCTCCATCCCTAGCCAGACTAGCGCCCCTCCATCCCTTGCCGGCCTAGCGACTCCCTCCATACCCTCTTCGCCCAGTCCAGCGACCACCCTGCCATCCCTTGCCCGGCCTGGCGACCCCTCCATCCCTCGCCGGCCTATCGACCCCCCCCCATCCTCTCGCCATACCTGGCGACCCCCTCCATCCCTCTCCGCGGCTCTCGCGACACCCTCCATCCCATTCAGCCCGGCCTGGCGACCCCTCCATCCCTCGCCCGTCCTAGCGACTCCTCCATACCCTCGCCTGTCCAGCGCCCCCCCCTCCATCCCTCTCCGCCTAGCGACCTTCCACTCCCCGCGAACTGTTCCCTGGCGCCCCACCCCTCCATTCCCTCGCCCCGGCCTAGCGACCCCCTCCTCCCTTGCCCGGCTACGACCCCTCCATCACGCGCCCGTCCTAGCGACCCCTCCCTCCCATGCCCGCCTGGCGATCCCTACCATCCCTCGCCCTCCTGGCGCACCCCTCTCATCCTCGCCGTGCCTGGCGACCCATCCATCCCTTCGCCAGACAACACACACACACACAATTAAGCAACCACACACACACAGCACCCACACACACACACACCCGACCACAAACACACACACAACACACACACACACACACCCACACACCCACACCCCACAGGATGCACCCCAAGTTCCTACACACTCACACACTACACGACACTCCCACCCCACACCCACACACCACTCCCACACACCCCCCCCCCACACACTCATCGACACATCACACACACTCCCACCCCACACCCCCACACATCACACACACACACTCCGCCACACACACACATCACACCCCCACCCCCACACACACACACACACACCCACCCCCCCATCCACCCACACACACCCACGCCCCGCCCCCCCCTCACACACCCACCCCACACCCACACACACCCCCACACTCACACACACACCCACACACACACACCCCCACACTCACCCCCCACCCACACACACACACACTCACACCCCCACCCACACACACACACACACACATACACCCAACACACACACAAGGCAAACACCCACCCACACACACACTCACACACACACACTCACCCACTCACTCCCCCCCACACACACACACACACACACACCCATACCACACACAACACCACACACCACAACACACTCAACCACACCCACACTCCACCACACACACACACACACACACTCACCACACACACCCACACACACACACACACACTCACATACACACACACAACACTACACACCTCCGACCACGACTCACACCACACACACACACACACACCCCCACCCCCACACCTCCCGTCACCTTCGGCTGTACACATAAATTAATGTACCATACTGACTCGTGCCTCTTAAACCGAGGCATCTTTAGTGTTCCATCTGGTGGAGTTTGGCTGCCTCCGGAGACACCAATGACGCAAGTAGCATCCATCCTTGCTGATCCGCCGCTGCTATAAAGTAATCCCATTGTACATTTATGCATTGCACAATTATGCATATAATCTATGTGTTTCGTGGTCTTATACAGTATCTTCGTTCTTTCCATTCCGTTGTTTTATGTTGTCAGTTCTTCAGCTGTCTTTTTTCAAGTAGTCGATTTTGCTTGACGTATTTACTTCAATAATGATTCCAACCATCCTATTTAACGCTGATGTGATCGCCAAATTCCGCCGAAGATAGATAGTGCCACATCTTCACCCGCGCTGCTGCTGCAACTCCTACTGTACCTTCTCGTGCCAATCCTCATAAATCTCCATCTACCTGCCCGGGTGGGGATCCAACTTAGGCGAGTCTACAACTTCCCGCTCAGCGAACCCCCTGCCAAGGTACCTTTCATCCACCCATAGGGCGGTTATGCCTGGACCAGCCCACTGTGACCAGCAAGTAATGGCGTGAGTCATGATGGGTGTGGGATTTCGTCTATCAACAACTCATCACACGTCTTGCTGAGGTCCGTTCAATACCACCTTAACTGCCATTACCACTATCTCCCTCCTCAAATACATTGGTTGGAAAGTCAGTACAAATTTCACGGCGGGACACGCCTCATTATAGACCGTAACTGCGCTTCCTTGACACACTTTCTGTCTTGTCCCGTGAGCTTACACTAGCCTCGGCAATTACTGATTCCCTCACGTTCACTCACAATGGAGGTTACGGCTAATTGACCTATAATTCGAGCTAAGGACCTGTCTTCTGTTTTAACAGACAGGTATCCTACATTGCCATTTTCCACTTATCAGCCCCTAGCCAATTTACAGTGCTCCTTCTACCGCGCTCTAGCTGGTGGTGTCCTTTGTAACCCGGCCAAAATGTTTTGGGTTCAATCAATCACAATAGTTATGATACTATGATTACGAAAGACTTTACACCCTGCCCAACTTATTTCCATCCTTAACTCTATCCATTTTTTATTTCTTAATTTCTATCCTACCTCTTCCTGTACGTCAACCTCTCTATGACAATCACTCTTCAAAGATTGCCCACAACTTCCTTGTACCCCTGAACCCTTGCCGTCAGGCCACGTTTCCGTGGTCTTCTGTCCCTACACTATCATCCTGTACTCAGCTGCCAGATCAGTGCTTTGGCTATGCTTTTCGCTACCTTTTGCCACTTCCCCCACCTTCATAACACCCTCACTTTTGGCCTTTTCTTATTTCTTTCTATACATTTTTATATATTACCTCTCCAGATTATCAACGTGCCCCCCTCTTTCACTTTTGATTCCCTTCATATGTCTTATAACCGCTGAGACTGCTATTAATCAATTCTTTATTCATCTATCAGGGCAATGTTTTTATTTGATCTACTTTCTTATCTTTAGAACACATGTAGACCGGGCCCT
Organism: Cherax quadricarinatus; assembly: GCF_026875155.1. NCBI lineage: Eukaryota > Metazoa > Arthropoda > Malacostraca > Decapoda > Parastacidae > Cherax > Cherax quadricarinatus. Next base: position 40,905,456 of record NC_069404.1, read on the forward strand.
TTAAACTCCAGGCATTGAACAAAGTGCCCATTGGCCAACCATCACTGCCTACCTTGCACCCACAGGACCCATGCAACTGTCCCATCCCAGCCGTCCCACACCGCTCACCACGATACTTCCGAGCCCCTGCGCTCGGCCTCCTGTCACCATCCTTGGCCATTGTACTTTCCCAAGCACCCTTCATTACCCCATTCCCTATTATTTTCTTCAGATTCCTTGTTATCCAAACCCCGCTCCTCGCCCGTTCCTTATCGCTCTCGTTGGTACTGTCACCAACTGTCTTAATACCCATCCTGGATCGTAACAAGAATGTCGCTAGAATCAAGATTTCCGTTACATTTCGCCAATCCTTTGGTCTAACATTATAACTCTCTCATAACATCTTTTCGCATCTAGATGCCCTAGTAATTTCATCCCCTGGAAGTTAACGCCGCGTACCCTATGTTTACACCTCTCTGTTACCACTCCTCTATGTTTTATATCTTTAGTTTACACTTACCTTTCACTGTTTCCACTGTATATTATTACACTGTGTTTACACTATTATATTTACACTGTGTTACACTTTAGTGTATTGCACTTTTTCTGTTTACGTACTTTGCAGTCGTAACTTAAATATACTGTACCACAGTCACCTCCCGTTGCTTCTCACCAATAGAACTTGCTGTCTAGGGTTTATAAAATTACACTGAAACCACCACAAACTGGCCAGCCATGCACTCCCGAAACTAACCCACTATAACATATTATTAGGAAAAATATTATTCTTATTATGGAATGACCAAACACTCACTCACTATCCAAATCTTCTCACTTCCCTCATCGTCCCTTCTCTAACCCCTTCTACCTCCTACCACCCACCCCCAGACCTCCACTTTCACATTCGCTCCCTAGTACCCACTCCCTATGGCTGTTAAAACCAAAATAAAACCTCAGAGAGAGTGCCCCACTGCACATACCATTCCACCACCTAGCAGGTCACAAACACCATAACCTTCCTCTCGCCTCCACATGCTCTGCATACAAGGGCCTTATACACATCAATCAAGAGACCCATGAAACACGCGAAACATCCTCCTTTTATCCACTGTTGCTGCCCCTGCTGCCTAGCCCCTGACTACAAACACGTTCCCACTTTCAGTCAACTACAAGCGAACAGCCATTCTATCGCTGGAGCGAGTACTTTTATATCATTATTTTTTTATCAGTACCCCTGTTGAGACACATGTTTACCATCTAAGTTTTAAAAAGGGAAAACTATAGCATAGCCCGACCGCTCATCGCCTTCATCAGCCGCCCCTGCAGACGAGGTCTTGAGAAGCTGTCGAAGTCCCTTTATACTGGGCTTGTAACTGCCCCTTCGGTTCCTGCTCATTACCCCTACGGGGTTGTTCTGTCCGCCTGTATTCATCCCTGATGGATGACATTACCATACTTGTTTGGGCCTATAAAAGTCCGCTATCACCGGCTTTTAAGATAAGTGAACTAACTCGTATCTTTGACTCAACCTGCTCATATACCCTAGTTGTCCCACACGCTAGACACACATACCTGGTTCTCTGTAACCTGACCCATAGTTACGCCGGAGTATCTTTGATTGATCAATAGCATCATTTCATTGAAGACATGACGCCCCCTACACACTGTTGGCTCGCAACACACTCGATGTTCCACTGTTCCTTCCACCTTATTTTTCCTTTATATTTACCTCAGTATTACTAGAGCAACTGGAACCCTCTTCTCTGACAGTGTTTATTGTTTTTTTGACGAACACTTTGTACACCACTACCACAGGCAACCGTAGTTCTTTGTTTGGTTATCCACATCAGTGTAACTGGGCCCGTAACGGGTCAAAAAGTACTCTGAAGACGCCACAGCCTCCTATACCGTCACTGTCCCTAGGCCCTCAAGGAAAAGCTGACCTAGTACTTTTGCTTCCTACACTCAACAATCCCCCTATAAAGCAACTGCAAATTCTCGCTATTTGCTGTTCATTTGCCGCCTAAGACCACAATGTCACCTCTTCGTTTACCCTGGTAAGAAAGTGGGAGCAGGAATTTCCTTCATTGTCCATTTCACTGTGTTAAGCTATCGGACTGTCTTTCATTAAACTACCCTTTGCAACACTGGACAGCACGGAGCGACGGTTGCTTGCCCCCGTTGCCTCCTTCGTACTTGGCATCTGGATCAATTACAGTTCTGTCGCCGTAACCAATCATCTTGCCCCTTCTGAGAGGCGGGCCCTCAGGGATTACTGGAGGCTTAAACCTGGCTTAAGGGGCTGATAAAACCCCCCTCCTGGTGGGGAGAAAATTATCCCCACAGGGAGCGGCAGCTGGTTTTGCTGCCGAGTTAACTAATCCTCACTCAAACCTCCTAAGCTTTTCTCACTGCTCCTCCCAATGCTGCTGCTTGACCTTTTCTGACCCGCTTTACTCTTGTGGTTTCTCTGGAGAATCCTAATTTGCTTCAACCCAGTTACCCTTCTCACGGCCACTAGTTTCTTTATTGTCCGCTTATTCCTACACGCTTAGGTTGCTCTAAAACATCCAGCAGTCGCTGATGATTCCATTTGCATCCGGATATATGGTCACAACTTTTTCCAAGTGGCCCTTTGGCCCCATCGATGACCATCATTGTCCCAAATCGCTATGTCAACTACAGGATCTCGGACTTATGATTTTCAGGAACCATCACTCCCAGAAGTGTTCTCCTCAATGAGGTGAGATATCTTCACACTAAATTTTCTCCTCCCCACGTTCCCATCACTTAATTAACGGTGTATGACTTTAAGTCTGCGTTGCTCCAGGTTCGCAATACCCGTCGGATCCTCTTTTCTTACTTTACTCCTTCATGGGCGGCACAGGTTCGCGCCTTCTGCCATGGAGTAACATGCGATGGACTAATTGTCCGCTCCTTGGTAACTCAAACTTTAAGGTCAGTTTGTCGCCTTCATTATTCTCTATCAGTCCGCAACTGTACGGAATTCGTTCTAAGTCTATTCCTCTGACGATGAAGAGTCTTCCTTAAACACCCGTTTTCACAATGTCCGACATTCTTACATCAAAATCGCCGCCTTTGCCATTGGATCGTTTAAGGAGAATGTAGTCTCCCCCGACGACCTGCGTTGATTCAGCCTCATGTTGTACTTCTGGTTGATTCAAAGAACTTTCTTATATAAGCCGCCCCATCACCAACGTTCGATGCAGCTAGCCTGCCCGACCTCCTTCTGGTCCCTGCTCAGTACTTGCAGGCAAACCGTCCCTGAATCATGTTGATCACGGTTTCAGGCAGACATGTCCGTGCTCCATATCTAGATGTTCCTTGCTCTCGTCGTACACCCCCAGTGCACACCCAGATGTCCCCACCAACTGAGGGCCCTTATGTCCCCTGAATTTGGTTAACCTTATTGTCCACTGTACTCTACACCTGTCACCTGTCCCCTGGCGAGATATGACACCCTCTCCTCCGAGGGATATGGAGGTGGAACCTTTGGTCGTAAACTGACCATACTCAGCATATCGTCAGGGACGCCAATTACCTGGCGGCTCCTTATTTTTTTTTTCACAACTATTAGTCGACTGCTAGCGAGGTCACCCGTCGTGCTTGTCCTATCTGACACCGTGTAGTCAGCTACCACACCATGTAATATCACGTTACTGTGGGAGTTTTGCCCAATCCGTTTTGTTAGCCCATGACATCTTGGGATCTAATAAAGATGTATGGCTTCTTTCGGTAGTGAACGAATTCTGACATTCTTCCTCGCCACTTATAATACCTTTTCTTAGTCGAGATAAAGTCCTAACGCTTACTCATCCCCGGCTTCTGTTTATTTGCTTCTAGACATTTAATATTCTGTAAGAAAATATCCGTTCTGGTCTGTGTCACACCAGTCTTTACCTGGGATTCAAGATATTCATAATTAGGTTTTATTTCTTTAATAATGCCTTTCAAGACCAGCGCTAGTCCCTCTTTCCGAGTATTACCACCCAGATGAAAGGTATTTAGATCCATCAATGACTATTTCTGTTGTGTCGCAGTATTACACCCAACTTATTTCTGCTGTGTTCCGCCGACTGTTTCTTCTGGCATAATGTGAGCTTTTTGCTATGCGGCCATTTCTTTTTCATCAGCGAAGCCCAGTTACGGTCCGTGGAGGCGCATAATTTATTACCCACCACTTTCTTTTGAGTGGGACCTACACGTGACAACATAGCAGCTGGCTTCCTCTAGGTTCGTAGACTGACAGCAAGCGAAACATCACTCAGCCTTATCTTCTTTATTAGTCAGCTACTTCTGTACTGTACATATGCCAACTTACTCTATTATTTCTAACCATCTGGAGAACTGCTTCCTTCTCCCTCCAGATCACGGTGTTTCTCCTAGTGCAGATGATCAAGTCTTTTGTATGAGATCGCCAGCTAATTTTTTCCCTACCCTAGATTCTGTCATTTATCTCAATTTGTGGGGTACAGGTTCTTCCCTTCCAGGGTTCTCCCCTGGCCATTTAAGTAATTAGTGAACTTCCTTCAGGCATTCCTCATGTCCGCTACAGCAGCCAAAACCTCTGTTGACGCATCACCAGAACACCTGAAATGTGTACTTTGTTTCCCCTCCTTGGCCCTATTTGTCTGGAACTTTTAATTTGATGACGTTGTTTAAACTCCTTGGATATTTCATCCCCCATACTTGACTCATTTCTTTCTATAGGCATAGTTCTCATCCCCATCCAATTTTTTTTTGAGCTTCCATGCTTCTATGCATAGTATTTTACCTTCTTACGGTAATTGGAGAGACGATCTTAAGGATCAAAAATTTGTGATACCCTGACCGTAAACTACGATTTAGAGAGTGGATACTGCATGATTTTATTGTTTTATCCTTTTTGAGACTCAAAGTATCTTCCGTGTGTTCCATTTAAGTCCCAGCATAATGTTGCAATTCAGGTATTTCAGTTTCAGGGAAATCTTCTTTGATTAAGTTCACCTTAATTCACAAGAATTAGTATTCCACATCCTTAGATGCATATTTGCTTCTTTCATTCTCCTGTTAGCTTCTCTGTCAAAGGATTTTCAAATCCTCCTCTATTATTCCCATACCTAGAAGATTGTCTACATTGCACCTTTCTTTAATAATTCTTACTTACGGGGCCTTTCAGATTTCTTCAATGTGTATTTTAGAGTAGCTTCTAGAAAGAATGAACGGCTGTCGCACCCATACTCCTGAATTGCCCTCGCAAGTATTCACGATGGCCTTTGGGTTCATGTGGATTTTCATTCCACAAGAATCGAGTATATCACATCTATTTCTTGTAGTCCTACTCTTCGTTACTAACGCTATGCAAATACCTCAGTGTAGGCCCATGGGTTTTTGTGCGAACTTTCATCCGTCCCGTCTCCCTCATTCTCAGTTAGTGCAGGTCCGGTCATCAGACAGTCATTAATCCTTGCTACACTTTGTTTGCACTGCACTGCAATTCTATACCAACAACGTAGTGGCGTGGTTTCCTAATCTTTCTGACTCACATTTGTGCGGAGTCTCCGAGCGCATACTGTCGTTCAACTGTGTCATTCGCCTATTTCCTCAATGGCATATCTTGTCCCAGCTGTTTATTTGATATGCGCTTACATCATAGACATTCCGTAGCTCCGGATTCTTCTGAGCTCCAGTATTTTGTGCTTTCATTTGTCCGAACGCCATTATGCGATCTTGCAAGTCGGGGCCGCTGTGGTGGATTTATTTCCATTGTAACCTACCCCCATAGTCTATTCCATGCTTTAAATTGGCAGTGTCCAAATATTGGTTATCCAGTCCTGAGACTCTTGTGGGCTTGGTTATCACTTACCCATGCCCTACCTATCGCCTCTCCAACATCCCCAACTATCAACTGGTTCATTCCTTTCTTCCATAATTCTCATTTATTTGCTGATGGTACATGATCAGCGGTTCTTCTTTTAACAAGTACCTTTCACCCACTGAGAATCAATAACAGCTTCTTTCCACTTTGAGACGGGACGTGACCGCCATATCATGTGGCCTCCTGCTGTATTCCGCAAGTGACATCAAGTTTACTTACTAATAGCTTAGCACAAAACCGTGATCATCCTCAGCTTCCAATGATTAAAATTCCAATTGGACTCATAGTGTCCGTCTGGTCGTCAGGACAGCAAACTGACCATAGCTGCTTTCAGTGCTGCAACTGTTTCTTTTAATCCCTGCTCTGTACAGACTTAGGCAAATAATCACACACCACAGCTCTACTGTCTTTTTCCTGTTTCCCTAGACCACCAGTGATTCCGGCTAGGTCATATGTCTGTTTACAGAATTCATTGCCAAAAAACAGCTAAATCTAACTGTAACTTTGGCATGGGGTTTGTTTATTCAGTTTCTGCAACACTGTGTCTTCTTATGAATGGACCTAGTGTGAGCCTTGATCAAATAGTGTTACGAACATTGTTTTTTGTGCAGTTTATTAGCTAACTCAACTCGAGCTACTGGAGAGTCATTCCCTAAATTTATCTCTCAGCAATTAATGCGTTGCTTGTTTGGAACTCCTACTTCTGTGGAAGTCTTCTGCTGTTCAGCACAAGTATTTGCAAATGTTGTATAATGCATTCCTTGCATTTAAAACACTTACTCAGTGATGCATTTTCCTCCCTTGTGTTCACCTAACCACTTGATGCACCTTTTCAGCTGATGAACACTTTTACGTGCCTCCATTGATGTGTATTGACTCAATACCTGGGTGCCCAATGTGTTTCCATCACAAAGTAACACTTTTGGAGTACGTTTATGTGTGGAAAGTTTGTTTACTGTCTGTTGTTTCCACTTGACAAATGCTATATGGGATTTCCCATTCATGGTTCGTGGGATAGGTAACTCTTTTTCTACTGAGTTTTAAGTTTAATATCTCACGATATTTGTGGATTTTTTTTTCATCTCGTCTCGCTGCTTGCATGCCTGAAAACTATTGTTTGAAAACCACTTGCTAATTCTTCAAAGTGAAATAGAGTTTATTGAACCATAATATTTACTCGTTAAATAGTTTGTGGAGACAATTTATGCCTGTAACAAAACCCACTGATAAACAAGTCACATTGTCTTACGTCCTCTTTAGCACCTAGAGATTGAGACTATTGTCTAATGTGATTCTGACGCCCTTAAGTCTGAAAACACAATTTGGGTGGCTTCAAGCTTGATATTAAGACTGCATGTCTAACCTGGCCCTTGCCGCATCAAAGTACTTGGCCTGCTACGAAACGTAAGGCTATTTGATAATCCTTTAATCACCGCAAACTACCTAATCAGCTCATAGGGTTCTCCCTTCTCAAGACATTTAAGATAATTAACTAAGCAATCTCATCTATGTCAGTTCGATGAATTGTCCTATGGATTACCCCCACTACTGACATTCTACCTAATTATGACCTTGAAAAAAAGGTAATGACCATGTAGGTAAGCTTGGTACATGGAACACTTGTTGGTGTTACAGGTGTAACAGGTGTTTGGCCGGCTAGTTACCGCAGGTACTCGTGACATAGTTTTAACGCAGAACAGCCTGTACTCCTGTCCACCTTAATTGTTTGATTCCTAAAAGTATCCAAAATATTTTTAATTTCATCCTCAGAAGGATCTGATTCAAGCAATTTTTTCATAATGTGTATAGTATGAATTAATTATTTTCCGTCGTTGTGTAAGTAAATTCAACAATTGACCGTCAGCTCATCAAAATCTATGATTTGGTATCTTGAGTTAATCCTATACAGACTGCAATAAGATTTTCAATTTGTAATCTAGTCGCATATAGACTGAAACTGAGTTTTCAAACAAGCCATTTTAATGCGGATACTGAAAAGTTCTAGCACCACAACTTAGATGTTTAAAAAACACTGTACTGCTATAAACAGGTGAGTTTTTGTTATGCTTAAGTCAGCAATAATCGAGTCAGACACTACTGACCCACTAAGCTTAACCTCAGGTCAATGACCATGAAGGGTACAAGGTACATGTGGCTGGTGTTTATGGCTTGCGTTTGCTGTGTCAGCCAGACTACGATGATTAATCATAAATAACGTTATACACTTCACTCACTATACACTATAAATGTCACTGTACACTATAAATGTCACTATACACTATAAATGTCACACGTGTATATTTCATATACATATATAAATGTCACTGTTAATATATATATGAAAGCTTAAATTTTATATATAGTTTTCTTTAATAGTTATCAATAAGACACAAACATTAACACAATCTTGTCTCTTAATCTCTGTCTTTAAACATTATAAACACTGTGTATATACACTCAGACAAACTGACGGTCATCTGGCTTGTTGATGTGTTCAGCGTTTTTCGAGTCTTGTAGCAGTGGATGCCTTGTGCCATCCCCTGTTTTTTTCTTGTGGTTGAGTCAACCCAGCTTTCCCTGTTTTTCTTGGGTGAATGCTGACGAGCTCCCGTTTTCTTTTGGCTGCCCATTCTCTGTGATTGAGTCTGGAGGGACTCATTTATACTGATTTTATTGTAAAGCACTAGTTTTACAGCTTTTTTCGAAGGACCTTGGCTCGTAGGTTATTTGTACACTGTATTACAACATATCTGAACCACAGTGTGGCCTTTATCTGGTTCGAAGGACCATACTGTTGAGAAATGGTTTACCAGCTAAGTTTATAAATAGGGAAAACTTAGCTTAGAAAGACAGCTCATCGCCTTCACAGCCGCCCCTGCAGACGAGTCTTGAGAAGCTGTCGAAGTCACTTTATAATGGGCTGTAAATGAACATTAGGTTCATGATAAATTACCCCTAGGGGGTGTTATGTCAGCATGTTTCATTCACTGATGGATGACATACGTACTTGTGTGGACTTAAAAGTCCGCTTATCACCGGGATTTATGATAAGTGACTAACTCGTAACTTTGACTCAACTGCACAGTCAATAGTAGTACATCACGAGTTAGAACACTTACCTGGGTATATGTATCTGACCTGTAGTTACGCCCGGATATCTGTTGAGGTGATCAAAGAATAGTGTTCTTTGAAGAATGTCGCACTACACTCTGTTGGATCGCAACACTCGTTGTTACACTGTTCATCAACATTAGTTCATTTATTTACCATCTGTTTACTAGAGAAACTGAACACTCCTTCTCTGAAGTGTTTAATTGTGTTTTTGAGACACTTTGTACACACTAAACACCGGATCAGTGTCGTCGTTGGTTAATTTCGGCTTCAGTGTGACTCCCAGTAGGGTCATAAGTAATCTGAAGACGCCACCGCCTCCTATCCCGTCACTGTCCCCTAGGACATAGAAGGAAAAGGCTGACCTAGTACTTTTGCTTCCTTACTAACTTCCACTAAAAAGCAAAGCATAATGCTCGAATCTTGCTGTCTTAAGCATAGACCACAATGTACACTACTTTAACCATGGTAGAAAGTGGGAGCAGGATTTTTCCTTAATTGTCCTTTAAGGTAAGAGAGGACTGTCTTTTATTAAAACAACACTTTGCAACCAGGACTGCAAGGAGAGTCGTTGCTTACCACATTGCATACTTCGTACTGCATCTGGGATCAATTACTTGCTGTAGCAGTAAACAAGATGCTTTCCCCTTCTGAGAGGGCTGGCCCCTCAGGTGAAAGAGGGGCTACAAGGGGCTGAAGGCTGAATACCCCCCTCTTGGAGGAAATTTTCTTCTCCACAACCGTCCGTAACCAACCTCCTAGACCAAAGTCCTCACTAGCAAGGTGAACCCAGTCGGGTGCAAACAAGTCAAGGCCAAAAAAAAAAAAACAAAAAAAAAAACGGGAAATGCGTCCGTGATCTAGGAAAACACAAAATTCCTCAAAAAAAAAAAAAAAAAAAAAAAAACTGCATCAAGCACAGTCATGATGCAATTTTACTTGTGCCATAAAAAGAAACAAACACAACACAACAAAAAAAAAAAAAACAAGAAATTTTATTATCGAAAACGTAACTCAACAAATGAGCATTGCTAATCCACAGTCCCGTGTAGAAACTAGTTATTGACGGAAAAGTGATCAGGTTTTAACGCCCCAAGTCAGTCCTGTCACAGCTGTATTCTGAAAATGAACATTAACAACACTGTTTGGCCAAGCACCAGCATTGTTGCAATATTTTCCATACATGACATAAAGTAAAGATCCGAGTGGGGATAATATTAGGGATTTGTCCTCATACATATAAATATAAAATGTTGAAACAACAAATATTTACAAGGATACTTATGATACACTGAAAAAGCTTTTCTTTCTAAACAACATCAGGGTTCAGTAGCGCACAACGCTGCTTGCAAAATAAGCATGCACTTTATAAAGTATATGAACAGTCTTTAGAAATAGTGCAAAAAATTAGTGTACATATTGAAGCAGAGAAAAGACAATATCAACTCAGCGCCTCACAGCAATATACAATAAGCAAAACTGGCTATACGAAATACAGCACTGGGAGAAATTGGAGAACGCGGGAGAGAAATTTACCAGACTTCAAAACTGGTTAGTAAGTCACATATAAGAATTAGGTCCACCACCCCCAAAGTGGGACTGTGACCTTGATAAGCACACTGGAGTCTTCACTATCGAGCTTCTTCGAAAAGTGCCGGCCGCCTCAGGCCTTCACCTACGCCGTCATTCCAAGGAACCCTGGAGTCACCACACTTGTGATTCGAAAAAAAACATAACAACAGAAAAAACACAGGATCATTATTTATAACTCCAAAAATGGCTGAGGCTTCACCCCCAACACCGTCCTTCTACTCTCTGTTTCCTCCAACAGTCCATACACCACACACAGGCGAGGCATCACCGCCCACACCTTATGATAGCAATACCTTACATAGGCCCATGTACTGATGATAATTACCACTAAAAACCCCCACTACTCTCTTGGAAATCTGATACCTCCCTCCACGCAGGCTCACCGGCTTCAGTCCACTAGGTGGTTCAAAAGCCATCTACTCACTTACTGCAACCACGCAAAACGAGAGCAGGTAAATGTCCACGCTACATAGGTACGATACACAGAAAAAAAACATGAACAACCACAATCACTAACCCTTCACATAAACGAAATCACCAAAGTGAACATTTGGAGTGTGGTTCCTAGGTAACGATGAAAGAAATGGTAGGGCTTGATCACTATAATGAAAAAATTTGCACTTCAACAACCAAACAATAGGACCGTCCCTCCTTTCTTTGAGCATAAATGGGTAAGTTTACTGGTATAATTGACCTGCTGCTTTTATTCAGAACGCAGGACTAAGATCAGCAAAACTTGCGTCTATTTGCAGATAAAATGAACTGCATCATCAAAGTAGACCATTACAGGAGCAGTTTTTTTTGTTGCTAGAATATTATCACTTTAGCCTACAGGCTGTTAAAGCAATGTTGAGTATAATTACAAGTACTTGAAGAGTACAATTGCATACATAATATTGGCACACTGTGTCCATGAAAAGCAAATAACCTGCCACATAATCACATCTTTGGATCTAGTATAATCAATGAAATTAATTATGAAGAGGAAACCCTTCAGCATGTATATATTAAATACACTTTGCGGCAGTCAGTAAACATGCTAAGTGTCATCATGTGTGAGACCCCTGGGCAATGTCAACTAACTCGCTGAGTACAGTGAAAATAAAAAGTCACATCTTCCACCATACACATCATTTCCCTCAACAAGCGTTTGTAACTCAAAACATGCTGAATGTGCTCAGGTACATTTACCTCACGGGGATTCATGCTCCCTTTTCTAACCTCATAAAACTCATTTACAAAGTTCCATGGTGGCTGAGCCAACGCACCAAGCTTGTCCACTTCAGCATCATAAGTAACCTGTTCAATGTCCTGTACAGATTGCTGAAAAAGAATCATATGCGTTGTTCTGATCATGTGTGTGGGTTTTATTTTCATCAGAGACCTCATCCACCAGCAGTTGGAATGCACAACTAATCACAGAGGTCCTAGGAGCCGGCTCTAGTACCAACACCACCTCTCTAACCTCCAGAGCATGTAGCACCACCTGACGGTCCCACCATCATCCTGGGCAGACTCGCAGGCTGGTTCACTAGTGCCGCCCACCTCCTCTTAACAAAACAGTCTCTGAAACTGAGAGAAAACACCGAGGGGAAAGAATCACCATCCTCACCTAGCCCATGATTTAATGATTCCAGAGTGCTTCCCCACACGGTAATGAAAAGGAGGGGAATACCCTCATTCCAGTCCTTCTGGCACTGGGGAAAACAAACGTGAATCGTCCTGAGAGACTAGTAAAACCACTCTACTGTGCACTCAGAGTGATAGGGAAATTTAACCTTAAGTAAGTCTCTCAAAACTACATGACATGTTATAAAATATGACTTCCGGTTGGCTTGTTGAAACCCTAGCTGACAAAATTTTTAACCAAAAAACCTAAAAAACCCACACACCCCAAAATTAAAAGAAGGGGTAGGAACTCTGTGCCCGGGAAAAAAGGAAATGTTTTGGAAAAATATTTAGAAATCCACTCTCCCTTCTAAATACGAAATATTCTCCTTTGGGAAACCTTAAAAAATTCAAAACCCTTTACCCTTTAAAAAAAAGGCCCCGGAAAAGACGCATGGTCATAAAATTCCGGAAAAAAAAACATTTTTTAAATTTTGGGGAACCATTTCCCTTTTGAAAACAGTTTGGCAACGAATAGCCCTTCAGGGAGTCACCACATCCGGGGACCTAAACCCAACAGCTTTCGGGGTCAAACACAAAACCCGGGGTTTGCCCTTTGGGCCCCGGTTCACACTGCCCAGAGTCCCCCTTTTGGGTCAATCACTAAACAGGCTCCCCGGGCCCCAAAAATCGTCACCACGGCAGGGAAAAAGATCAAGGTGGGGCCACAGAAGTTTTTCCCCTTGCTCACCTGGCTAAACATATACACGTTAAAAAATTTTCACCAAAAGTAGCAAAAGTTTTCCCCTTTAAAACATTTTTAAAAAATTTAAGCCCCCCAAAAACCAAACTTTCCCCCATTTTTGAGAAGACCCATAACATTTTTTGCCAAGTAGTAGGCAAGACCTGGAAAAGGAAAATTCACTGTAAAAACCTACAGGCAGGTCCCCAAAAACTGGCAAACAGACTCCCCCACAATCTATTACAGGAGTCCAAACCCAGTGGATCCTGAAAACTCTTTTAAAAATATATTTTTTCCCAGAAATAAGTATCCTCTGACACGGGTTAATATATTCTTAGAAAAAAGAAAAAATGGGGGGGGGGGGGGGGGGGGGGGGGGGGGCTAAAACCCAAACCCTTTAAAAAAAAGAACCCCTTTTTACCCTCCCTTTCATTTTGGGGGAAAGGGCCCAACTGGGGAAACTTACTTGAAAGCCCTTCCCATCCGAGGGTCTAAAATGTTGAATTTTCCTGGTGTCCCCCGGGGGTAAAATTTGAAAACAAAAGCCCCTTTGGAACTGGAGCATTTTAACTTGAAGCCCTGCGAAAGCAGCCTGATCATTAAGCATCTCCAAAAAATACTGCTGTAAAGACCCGTCTTATTACAGAAAAGTAAAAATGATAAACAAAAAAGGAACAATGCCCATCTAAAGGTTTAGACTGGTTTCCCCCTTTGCCCTTTAGGGAACGGGTTTTTTCCTACCTTTCCTGATTTCCTGAAACTAAATCAAACTACTACTTCCCTGAGCGGGTTTAACCCTGAGTAAAACTTTAACCCTTTGGGGAACCATAGTACAGAACATAAGTGAAGTACAAAAGACATAAGGGGATAGAACAGAGACAAAAAGTGATATTTAACAGAGACAAAAGTGATAGTAACCAAGAAACGAAACGATAGTACAGAGACATAATTTATAGAACAGAGACAAAAGGATAGTACAGAGACATAAGGATAGAACAGAGACAAAGTGATAGTATAGAACTTTAAGTGATAGTACAGAGACAAAAAGGATAGTCCCAAGAAACGTAAGCGATAGTACAGAGACATAAGGGGATAGTTTTAGAGCCCATAAGGGATAGACAGAACATAAGCGATAGTACAGAGCCCAAAAGTGATAGTACAGAGACATAAGTGATAGTACAAAAGACAAAAAGTGATAGATAGAGACATAAGTGATAGTAAAAAGAGACATAAGGGGAAGTATAGAGACATAATGATGGGAACAGAGCCAAAGTGATAGTATAAGCCCTAATGATAGTATAGAAAACATAAGTGATAGTCCCGAGACATAAACGATAGTACAGAGACATAAGTGATAGTACAAAAGACAAAAAGGGGATAGTCCCGAGACATAAGTGATAGAATAGAGAAAAATTTATAGTATAAAGACAAAAGTGATAGTAAAGAGACAAAAGGATAGTACAGAGACAAAAAAAATAGAAATAAAGACATAAGGATAGTATAGAGACAAAGTGATAGTACAAGACATAAGTAAAGGGTACAGAGACAAAAAGGTTTTAGTATAAGAGACATAAGTGATAGTATAGAGAAAATTAAATTTAAAGTCAGAGACTTAAGTGATAGTAAGAGACATAAGTGTTTAGTATAAAAACATAAGTGATAGAACAGAGCCCAAAAAGGAAGTACAGAGACTAAGTGATATTTAATAAGAATAAGGAAAGTAAGAGACAAAGTGATAGTACAGAGACAAAGTGTTTGTATAGAAACAAAATTGATAGTACAGAGACATAAGTGTTTATACAAGAAACGTAAGCGAATAGTACGAGACATAAGGGGTTTAGAAACAGAGACTTTAAGTGATATTTACAAGAAACTTTAAAGTGAAAGTACAGAGACTTAATGATAGTACAAGAAAGGGAAGCGATAGTACAGAGACATAAGTGATAGTACAGAGCCCAAAGGGGATATTTAACAAAAAACGAAAGGAAAAGAACAGAGACATAAGTAAAAAGTATGGGAGACATAATGTTTATACAGAGCATAAGGGATATCCCGAGACATAAGTATAGAACAAAAACGTAATAATAGTACAAGAATAAGTGATAGTACCAGAGACATAAGTGTAGAAACAGAGACAAAGTGATAGTAACGGGGAGACAAAAGGGTGATAGTACAAAAGACATAAGTATAAGAAACAAGAAACGAAAGCGATAGTACAGAGACATAATGAAGTACGAACATAAGTGTTTAGTACAGAGACAAAGTAAATAGTAAAATTTAAAACGTAAGGAATACAAGACATAAGAATAGTCAGAGACATAAGGGGATATATAGAGACTTTAAGTGAAGTATAAAAAACATAGTGATAGTACAGAGACAAAGGATGAAACAAGAAACGAAGTGATAAAACGGGAAACATAAGAATAGTAAAAACCCTAAGTGAAAAAAAATAGAGACATAAGTGATAGTCCCAAAAAAACGTAATGATAGTACAGAGACAAAATTGAAATACAGAAAACTTTAGGGGAAGGGAAATGGGAACAAAAGTGAAAGAAATAAACTTAAAGAAGAAACAGAGAAAAAAGTGAAGAACAGAGACAAAAAGTGATAGTATAGAGACTAAGTGAATTACAGAAAACAAAAGTGATAGAACAAGAAACGTAAGTGATAGTACAGAGACATAATGAAAGAACAAGACAAAAGTAATAGAAATTTCCCCTGGATTTTTACCGGGGAGAGATTTTCCGGGGGTCAACGCCCCCGCGGCCCGGTTTGAGACCAGGCCTCCTGGGGGATCACAGCCTGATAAACCCAGGCTGTTCTGCTGGCGGGCACGAAAACCCAAAAAAAACGAGCTACAGCCCGGGGTGATCCCCGGGAAAAGACTTTAGGTGCTTGCCAAATCCAGCTTGAAGACTGCCAAAGGGGGCTTTTGGTAATCCCCCTTATGTGTGCTGGGGGCATTGAAAAAGTCTCGGGCCCCTGACACTTATTGTATGGTCCCCTTTAAAGTGCAGTGCACCCCCCGCTTTTCATTGGGGGGATGGTTTCATCGGGCTGCCAAGTCTTTTCTTTCGGGAATTTATGATTTTCGTGTGCAAGTTTTGGTACAAGTCCCCCCTAGGATTTTCCAGGTGTATAAAATCATGTATTTTCTCCCCCTCCTGCGTTCCAAGGGGAAACAGGTTTAGGAACCTCAAGCGCTCCCAATAATTTGGGGGTGTTTTTTTTTCTCCGTTAAAGCGCGCCGTGAAAGTTCCTTACATTTTTAGGTTCCGGGGCAATTTCACCTTCCTTGGGAAAAGGGGCGTTAGTGTCAGGGAATATTTCCCGCCTAGATAGAAAAAAGTTTACCGAAGAGGGGTCACAGGGCTTTGGGCCCCCCAAAATTTTTAAGGTTTTTCCCTTTTCCATCCTGTTTATTTTTTTTAGCGATCATTGATAAAAATTTATGGTCCTTAAGGGGAGATCCTCCGACATGAACACCCCGGTCTTTTACGTTGGTGTTTCGCTCTATTTTTTTGGGGCCCCAATTTGTTTTGGGCTCTGATGAAGATTTTAATTTCCCCCATGTTTACCCCTACTGAGGAATTGAAATTTTTTTCACGTTAAAATTTTATATTTTTTTCTGCAGAGACCTAAGTGAAAGTAAAAGAACAAAGGGGATAGACAAAAAAACGTAAAATGAAGTACAAAAGAAAAAAAGTTAAGTACAAGAAACGTAAGTGGGAAATACAAGACAAAGTGATAGTACGAGGGCATAAGTGATAGAAGAGACATAAGTGATATAAAGGACATTTAAATATAGTAAAAGAACATAAATGATAGTATAAGACATAAGTATAGTAAAAGAACATAATATAGTAACAAAAGACATAAGTGAAATACAGAGACCAAAAATGGGTTGTATAGAGACTTGAAATTTATGAAAAGAGACCCTAAGTGGGTAGACAGAGACATAAGTGATATTTCAGAGACATAAGTGAAAGTACAAGAAACTAATTTTAGTAAAAAAGACATAAGGGGTAGTACCCAAAAAACGTAAGTGATAGACAGAACATAAGTGATAGTACAAAAGACATTTAAATGATATACAAAAGACATAAAAAGATAGTAAAAGAGACATAAGTGATAGTTTAGAGACATAAGTGATAATACAGAGACAAAAGTGATAGTACAGAGACATAATGATAGAACAAGACATAAAATGATATTTTAGAGACATAAGGATAGTACAAAAGACAAAAGTGATATACAGAGACCAAAAAGTTTATTTGAAAAAGAGACATAAGTATATTTCAGGGGACATAAGTGATAGTATAAAAGACATAAGTGATAGTACAAGAAACGTAAGTGATATACAGAGACATAAGTGAAAGTACAGAGACATAAGTGATAGTAAGAGACAAAGTGTATTTCAGACATAAGTGATAGTACAGAGAATAAAATGATAGTATAGAACATAAGTTTTAGTACAAAGAAACCTAAGTGTAGTACCCGAGAAAATAAGTATAAATAAAGAGACATAAGTGATTTGTACAGAGACATAAGTGGGTAGTAAAGAGACATAAGAGATTAGTACAGAGACATAAGTGATAGTAAAAAGAGACATAAAATGATAGATAAAAGACATAAGTGAAAGTACAGAGAAAAAAGTGATAGTTAGAGACATAAGGGGAAAAGTACAGAGACATAAATGATATTTCAGAGGGCAAAAGTGATAGTAAAGAGACAAAGTTAGTACAGAGAAAATAAGTGAAAAGTACAAGACATAATGATAGTACAAGAAAAAAGTAAGTGATAGACAGAGACCAAAAAGTGATAGTACCGAGACATAAGGGGATAGTACAGAGACAAAAGTGAAAGTAAAAAGAGACATAATTTAAAGTACAGAGACATAAGGATAAAAACAAGACATTTAAAGGTAGTAAAGAACATAAGTTTATAGTACAAGAAACGTAAGTGGGTATACAGAGACATAATGATAGTACAGAGACAAAGTGATAGTACAGAGACATAAAATGATAGATAGAAAAACAAAAAGTGATAGTACAGAGACATAAGTGATAGAAAAGAGACATAAGTGATAGTACCAAAACATAAGGGGAAAAGTATAGAGACCCTAAGTGATAGTACAGAGACATAAGGGGTATACAAAAAGACATAAGTGAAATAAAAAGACATAAGTGATAAACAGAGACATAAGTGATAGTATAAGGGCATAATTTTATATAAAAGACATAAGTGATAGTTAAAAGAAAACCCTAAGTGAATAGTACAGAGACGAAAATGATAGTTTTAGAACATAAGAGTAGTAAAAGAGACCTAAATGATAGTACAGAGACATAAGTGTTTGTTTTAAAAAGACATAAGGGGATAGAAAAGAGCATAAAATGATAGTACAAGACATAAAAATAGACAAGAAACGAAGTGAATAGTACAGAACATAAGTGATAGTAAAAGAGACATAAGGGGAAAAATACAGAGACATAAGGATAGTAAGGGGACATTAAATGAAAGTACAGAGACAAAAGGATAGTAAAGAGAAAATAAGTGGGTAGTACAGAGACATAATTTATATACAGAGACATAAAGGGTAGTAAAGAGGGAAAAAAGGATAGTAAAAGACATAAGTGATATAAAGACATAAGCGATAGTAAAAGAGACCCTAAGTGATAGTACAGAGACATAAAGGGTAGTTTTAGAGACAAAAAGGGGATATAAAGAGACATAAGTAAAGTATAGAGCATAAGGATAGTACCGAGACATAACAAAAAGTATCAATTTGTCCCCCTGGTTTAAGAAATTGGGGTCATGGGGGAAAAACAAAAACCACACTTGGGGGGCAACAACCCTTGGGGTCATGGGGGAAAACAACACCACAAATGGGGTAAAGACCTTGGGATCATTGGGGGCGACAACACCAAAACTGGGAACAGAAACTTTTGGGCAAAGGGGGAAAAACAACACCACACTGGGATCAGAGAACTTGGGATCATGGGGAAGACAACACCACACTGGGATCAGACAACTTGGATCATGGGAAGACAACACCACACTGGGATCAGAGAACTTGGGATCATGGGGACGACAACACCACACTGGGATCAGAGAACTTGGGTCATGGGGAAGACAACACCACACTGGGATCAGAGAACTTGGGACATGGGGAAGACAACACCACACTGGGATCAGAGAACTTGGGTCATGGGGAAGACAACACCACACTGGGATCAGAGAACTTGGGTCATGGGGACGACAACACCACACTGGGATCAGAGAACTTGGGATCATGGGGAAGACAACACCACACTGGGATCAGAGACCTTGGGATCATGGGGACGACAACACCACACTGGGATCAGAGAACTTGTGGTCATGGGGAAGACAACACCACACGGGGAAATCAGAGAACTTGTGGTCATGGGGAAGACAACACCACACTGGGATCAGACAACTTGGGATCATGGGGACGACAACACCACACTGGGATCAGAGAACCTTGGGTCATGGGGACGCCCAACACCACACTGGGATCAGAGAACTTGTGGTCATGGGGAAGACAACACCACACTGGGATCAGAGAACTTGGGATCATGGGGAAGACAACACCACACTGGGATCAGACAACTTGGGATCATGGGGAAGACAACACCACACTGGGATCAGAGAACTTGGGATCATGGGGACGACAACACCACACTGGGATCAGAGAACTTGTGGTCATGGGGAAGACAACACCACACTGGGATCAGAGACCTTGGGATCATGGGGACGACAACACCACACTGGGATCAGAGAACTTGTGGTCATGGGGAAGACAACACCACACTGGGATCAAGAACTTGGGTCATGGGGAAACGACAACACCACACTGGGATCAGAGACCTTGGGATCATGGGGAACGAAAAACCCCCACACTGGGATCAGAGAACTTGGGTCATGGGGAAGACAACACCACACTGGGATCAGAGAACTTGTGGTCATGGGGAAGACAACACCACACTGGGATCAGAGAACTTGGGATCATGGGGACGACAACACCACACTGGGATCAGAGAACTTGTGGTCATGGGGAAGACAACACCACACTGGGATCAGAGAACTTGTGGTCATGGGGAAGACAACACCACACTGGGATCAGAGAACTTGGGTCATGGGGAAGACAACACCACACTGGGATCAGAGAACTTGGGATCATGGGGAAGACAACACCACACTGGGATCAGAGAACTTGGGATCATGGGGAAGACAACACCACACTGGGATCAGAGACCTTGTGGTCATGGGGAAGACAACACCACACTGGGATCAAGAAACTTGGGATCATGGGGACGACAACACCACACTGGGATCAGAGAACTTGTGGTCATGGGGAAGACAACACCACACTGGGATCAGAGAAACTTGTGGTCATGGGGAAGACAACACCACACTGGGATCAGAGAACTTGGGATCATGGGGAAGACAACACCACACTGGGATCAGACAACTTGGGATCATGGGGAAGACAACACCACACGGGGATCAGAGAACTTGGGTCATGGGGAAGACAACACCACACTGGGATCAGAGAACTTGGATCATGGGAGACAACACCACACTGGGATCAGAGAACTTGTGGTCATGGGGAAGACAACACCACACTGGGATCAGAAAACTTGGGATCATGGGGAACGACAACACCACACTGGGATCAGCAACTTGGGATCATGGGGACGACAACACCACACTGGGATCAGAGAACTTGGGATCATGGGGAAGACAACACCACACTGGGATCAGAGAACTTGTGGTCATGGGGAAGACAACACCACACTGGGATCAGACAACTTGGGATCATGGGGACGACAACACCACACTGGGATCAGAGAACTTGTGGTCATGGGGAAGACAACACCACACTGGGATCAGAGAACTTGTGGTCATGGGGAAGACAACACCACACTGGGATCAGAGAACTTGGGATCATGGGGAAGACAACACCACACTGGGATCAGAGAACTTGGGATCATGGGGAAGACAACACCACACTGGGATCAGACAACTTGGGATCATGGGGACGACAACACCACACTGGGATCAGAGAACTTGTGGTCATGGGGAAGACAACACCACACTGGGATCAGAGAACTTGGGATCATGGGGAAGACAACACCACACTGGGATCAGAGAACTTGGGATCATGGGGACGACAACACCACACTGGGATCAGAGAACTTGTGGTCATGGGGAAGACAACACCACACTGGGATCAGAGAACTTGGGATCATGGGGAAGACAACCCACACTGGGATCAGAGAACTTGGGATCATGGGGAAGACAACACCACACTGGGATCAGAGAACTTGGGATCATGGGGAAGACAACACCACACTGGGATCAGAGAACTTGGGATCATGGGGACGACAACAACCACACTGGGATCAGAGAACTTGTGGTCATGGGGAAGACAAACACCACACTGGGATCAGAGAACTTGGGGATCATGGGGACGACAACACCACACTGGGATCAGAGAACTTGTGGTCATGGGGAAGACAACACCACACTGGGATCAGAGAACCTGGGATCATGGGGAAGACAACACCACACTGGGATCAGAGACCTTGTGGTCATGGGGAAGACAACACCACACTGGGATCAGAGAACCTGGGATCATGGGGAAGACAACACCACACTGGGATCAGAGACCTTGTGGTCATGGGGAAGACAACACCACACTGGGATCAGAGAACTTGGGATCATGGGGAAGACAACACCACACTGGGATCAGAGAACTTGGGATATGGGGAAGACAACACCACACTGGGATCAGAGAACTTGGGATCATGGGGAAGACAACACCACACTGGGATCAGAGAACTTGGGATCATGGGGAAGACAACACCACACTGGGATCAGAGAACTTGGGATCATGGGGAAGACAACACCACACTGGGATCAGAGAACTTGGGATCATGGGGAAGACAACACCACACTGGGATCAGAGAACTTGGGATCATGGGGAAGACAACACCACACTGGGATCAGAGAACTTGGGATCATGGGGAAGATAACACCACACGCTTCCTTAAAGAACTGGTTTCCAGACTCGTCGACATCACTATGAACCAGAGGGCGGCCACTTTCATGTCCCAGCGCCTCAGTGTGGCATTCCAGAGGCGAAATGCTTGCTGTATACTTGGCTCGCGTCCGGCTTCGGAGGAGCTGGAGGAAACTCATAATCTTTGATATAATATACCAATGCATTCATGTTTGTATTTTTATGTCAGAGTATTCTGTCTATAAATAAAGTTCACATATAATACAGAAGTAATATCAGTACGCTGAGGTCATGATCACGTTGTGGTCATACCTCCTAAGCTCTTGGGAGTCAGCGTGGGCTGTTACCAAGCCACCATAGCTTGTTGTAGTGTTTTAGAATCTCAGGTTCAAGTGTTGAAGAAGGAGATTCTTCTTCTTCAGGAGGAAAACAGGAGGCTGAAGCTTCGCGTAGATGAGTTTGGGCGCGAGTGTGAGAAGGGTTTAGATGGTAAGGTAGGAATGGTCACCAGCAGTGGTAGTGGAAGCTGCTTTAAGTGGCAAGTGGTTCACAGTTCAGGAAGAAGGAAGTTGAGGAGAACTCATTAGAGAAGATGTGAAGATAGGAAATCGATTCTCTGTTCTCCAAGACAAGTGTACTTCAGTGGTTAGTGAGGTTTGAAGGTACCACTGATTTCCCTGCTCGTGAGGCTAGTACACCAAACAGGGATGAGAATGAAATTAGCTTAGAAGCTCCCACACCTCCGTATGCCCTCGGATGGCGGCCCCAACAGCTGCGGGGCTACTGGGGTTTTAAAGATCATGTGGTTCTCGTTACCATGGGCGGCCGTACAAAAATGGGTTCGAATCCTTGGGTTGCCCCCGGTTGTCATTGATTAAAATATAAACTTATAATATTTTTATTTTATATTAATTTATATATTTTTTTATTATAAATATATATATTTATATTTTATATAAAATTTTTTTTATATATATTAAATTTATATTATATATAATTTTTTATATATAATATATTTTTTTAAAAATTTTCCATGAGAAAGCTTTTTCAAGTACATGACCTGTTCAAACGGTCAGAGAAAGCTTTTGGGGATAAATATCGACTTCTCAAAAATCTCATACCCCTATGGGAGGGGTGGGGATGGTGGTGTGCTGGGCGTGACACCGACCATGGACCCCAGTCTCAGAGAGCTTGCTACAAGTGACAGACCCACAGCGTTTTTTGAAAAACTTCCCCCCACTCCTTCGTTTAGCCTTGCAACTTGCATTTCCCTGAGAAGCACTGAGTTAGTTTTTTATGTTATTATGCACCCCCCAAACCCTCCTCGGGCGGGAAATCAATAGATTACAGAGGTGGGTAAAACACATTGCAACTTGGGTTCTTTATTGTAGAGTTTCGCCATCCAGTGGTTTTCAATACAAATTCCGGACATAACTTGAAGAGTAGAAAATATGTACAGAAAGTGGGTAATCAGTCCTCAACCCGGAGTAGGTGCAAACAGCACATAGCGTGGAGATTTTTGAAGCAGAAGAAAGAATCCCGGCGCTTATATAGTAAGTCAGGTGAAGCAGAGGGGGAAAAAACATGGGGGGCGGGATTTTCCCCGTGGAAGTAGGGCCTTCCCCAAAAAGATGGGTTGTTGTAGTAGTGCGTGTGGGGAAGGTTTTGTAATGTCCTCAGAATTAAATTCCTTTATGTTTTCAGTGTCTGACAAATTTATAATAGAAATATAAAATTAAAATTTTATTTTATTTTTAATTTAATTTTTAAAATTTTAAAAATTAAATAATTAAAACATAGAACATGTACAAAAAGGGGGAAAAACGTCCCTAAACTGGGATATGCAAAACCACCATAGTTGTGGAGTTCTGGGCGGAAGAAAAAACCGGGGCAAGTCTCAGGGAAAAGCAGACAGGGCAAACAGGGGTCGGATTCCCCCCCCAGTGGGAAATCCTTCCCAAAGGATGGGTTAGTTTATATGTTTTGAAAGTACGCCCTCGGGAAATCCAAATAGTTAAAAAGGGGGTGAAAAAAATTTTTTTTTTGTAACGGATGGTATTAATAAACCGGAAAACAAGAATGAAAGAGTTAAAAAGCCCAACCAATGGTAAAAAAGCCTGGGGGATTCTAAAGGGGGGAAAAACCGGGGCTTTTGCCATCCGGGAAATTAAATCTTTCCCCCAGGGAATACCTTAAAAAAGGGGTTGGGTTTTAAGGTACGGGGGTTAAAGGTTTTATCAGTCCTCAAATTTAAAACCCTATTTCTTTTGGGACTTTTTTACTTTAAAATTACCACAAGATATAAAAATTAACACATCTTTTTGAAGGGACCTTTTTCCCGGGGAATCCAGCACATTTTTTGGGCCAAAAACCCTTAATAAGAAAACTTTTTCAAAGAAAATCTCCCCAATAGGGGGGTTTTGCAAAACCCTGGTGGGGGTTTCCCCAGGGAAAGCCTTTCCCAAAAGAAGGGTTTGGAACAGGGGAAAGTCTTCCCAAATTAAATTCCCGAGGGGGTTGTTTAAATTTGTGAATTTTTAAAATTTCCAAATTAAAAACCCCTTTGGGAATTTATTTCGAAGGGAAAAATTAAAAAATTAACAACTAAAAGAAAACCCCTTTTCAAGGCCCATTCCAATAATAAAAAAAACAACATTTGGGAATTTGCGGATGAAACCTCCCTTAATATAAGCCCGGGATTCCGGGGGTTCGAACCCCAAATAAATGGGGTTTTAAATACTAGGTAAAGGGGGAAAACATTTTAAATTTCCTTTTTAGTTTTTTCCCCAAAAATTTGGGTATTGGATAAAACCAGTGAGTGAAAAGTCCAAAAAATTGACCCATTAAAATTTTGAAAATTTTCTCTTGGAAATATATTTACAAAAGGGGGTAAAGCCTCAACATCTGGAATCTTTTTTGGGAAAGACTTTCCCATCCATTTTTTACAAAAAACCCACTTTTTGGAAGGACCTATTACGGGGAACCCCGCCCCACCAGGAATTTGCCCCCTGTTGAACTGACGAAAAAAGGGCCCGGCTTTTTTGTTTCCCGGGAACCGGCTATGGTGGTTTCCCATTAGGTTAGGGATGTTAAATTTTTGTATATTTTCTATGTTTAAGTTATGTCCTGGAAATTTTGTATGTTTTAAAGCCACGTGGCGAAGTAAAAAAACCCAAGTGAAGTGTCTTTCCAAATTTTGGGTATTTTTATATTTTCGCACACTTTCAAACAATCAGGAAACTTAATTTGAGGAAGTAAAAACCTTTCCCCAAGATATATTCACAACCCTTTTGGGAAACCACCCAATGGGGACCCCCCAACCAGGGAATTTTTCCCTGCGTTTTATATTTTACTAAAAAGCGCAGGATTCTTTCTTCCCCTTAAAGATCTCCCGGAAGGGTGTTTGATATCCTAGGTTGAGGGTATTCCCCTTCTTCTGTTCATATTTTTATGTTTTCAAGTTTGTCGGGAATTTTGGTATTAAAAAGCCAGGAGGGGAAAAAAGGTCTACTGATAAGAGTTCCCACAGTGTTTACTCCACTTGGGTAAACTTGTACAAATTGTTCAGCCCCAACATCAGGGAATTTTAAATTTCTGAGGACATGTAAAACCTTCACCACTACGATACTACTACAACAAACCCCCATCTTTTTGGGGGAAGGACCTATTCCCACGGGAATCCCCCCACCAGTGAATTTGCCCTCGTCTGCTTCACCTGACGTTACTATATAAGCGCCAGGATTCTTTCTTCTGCTTCAGAATCTCCCGACTATGGTGCTGTTTGCACCTACTCCTGGGGTTGAGGGACTGATTACCTCATCTTCTGTACATAGTTCTACTGTCTTCAAGTTATGTCCTGGAATTTGTATTGATAAAGCCACTGGATGGCGAAACGTCTACAATAAAGATACCCAGATGTTGCACATGTGTCTTACTCTCATCTTGTCGGTATTATATAACATTCGTACACAACTTGTCAGACACTGCAACATCATGGAATCTTAATTCTGAGGACATGTACATAACCTTCACCACTACGACTACTACTACAACTAACCCATCTCTTTGGGAAGGACCTACTTCCACTGGGGAATCCCGCCCACCAGTGAATTTGCCCTCGTCTGCTTCACCTGACGTTACTATATAAGCGCCAGGATTCTTTCTTCTGCTTCAGAATCTCCACGACTATGGTGCTGTTTGCACCTACTCCTAGGTTGAGGGACTGATTACCTCATCTTCTGTACATAGTTCTACTGTCTTCAAGTTATGTCCTGGAATTTGTATTGATAAAGCCACTGGATGGCGAAACGTCTACAATAAAGATACCCAGATGTTGCACATGTGTCTTACTCTCATCTTGTCGGTATTATATACCATTCGTACACAGATTACAGAGGTACATAATGGGTGCAGGGACTGGGCCTCAAAGATTTTATAGCTGAACAAGGTACAAAGGTAATGAATCATGTAACTAAGCAAATTTACTTACTTACGTTTATACATGGCTACAATCATGAACAAATTATAGAGTAATGAGCAATTCACATGTCCACACCCGGTCAAAACTGTGATGAGTTATCGGTGCAAATATTAATTACCGGGTCATACACACACACACACACACACACACACACACACACACACACACACACACACACACACACACACACACACACACACACACACAAAACACACACACACACACACACACACACACACACAAACACACACACACACACACACACACACACACTCACCACACACACACACACCACACACACACACACACACACACCCACACAACATCACACACACACATACACACACACGCACACAGAGTCATGGAGAAGATCATCAGGAGGAGAATGGTAGAGCACCTAGAAAGAAACAAGTGTATAATCGACAACCAGCACGGTTTCAGGAAGGAAAATCCAGTGTCACAAACCTACTGGAGTTTTACAAGGTGACAGAAGTAAGACAAGAGAGAGAGGGGTGGATAGACTGCATTTTCTTGGACTGCAAGAAGGCCTTCGACACAGTTCCTCACAAGAGGTTACTTCAAAAGCTAGAGGATCAGGCACACATAACAGGAAAGGCACTGCAATGGGTCAGAGAATACCTGACAGGGAGGTAACAATTAGGTGAGTACGTGACGAGGTGTCAGAATGGGCGCCTGTAACAAGCGGGGTTCCACAGGGGTCAGTCCTAGGACCTGTGCTGTTTTTGGTATATGTGAATGACATAACGGAAGGGATAGACTCAGAAGTGTGCTGTTTGCAGATGATATGAAGTTAATGAGGACAGTCAAATCGGTCGAGGATCAGGCAGGACTACAAAGAGACCTGGACAGGCTACAAGCCTGCTCCAGCAACTGGCTTCATGAAAAGTCGTGAAGATCGGGGAAGGGCAAAGAAGACCGTAGACACAGTATAGTCTAGGTGGCCGAAGACTGCAAACCTCATTCAAGAAAAAAGATCTTGGGGTGAGTATAATACCGAGCACATCTCCTGAGGCGCACATCAATCAGATAACTGCTGCAGCGTACGGGCATCTGGCAAACCTAAGGATAGCGTTCCGATACCTCAGTAAGGAATCATTCAAGACTCTGTACACCATTTACGGCAGGCCCATGCTGGAGTATGCAGCACCAGTTTGGAATAGACACCTGGTCAAGCACTTCAGGAAATTAGAGAAAGTGCAAAGGTTTGCAACAAGATTAGTCCCAGAGCTACGGGGATTGTCCTACGAAGAAAGGTTAAGGGAAATTGGCCTGACGACACTGGAGGACAGGAGGGTCAGGGGAGACATGATAACGACATATAAAATACTGCGGTGAATAGACAAGGTGGACAAAGACAGGATGTTCCAGAGATGAGACAGAGAAACAAGGGGTCATAATTGGAAGATGAAGACTCATATGAGTCAAAGGGATGTTAGGAAGCATTTCTTCAATCATAAAGTTGTCAGGCAGTGGAATAGCCTAGAAAGTGACGTAGTGGAGGCGGAAACCATACATAGTTTTAAGACGAGATTTGATAAAGCTCAGGGTGCAGGGAGAGAGAGGACTCACTAGCAATCAGTGAAGAGGCGGATCCAGGAGCTATGACTCGACCCCTGCAACCACAAATCGGTGAGTACAAATAGGTGAGTGCACACACGTGGTAATGCTTCATTTACAGGGAGCAAATCACAGCATTTTTCCAGAATGAAGCCAAGAGCTGAGTCTCGACTCCTGCAACCACAAATAGCACTGAGAAGTGTGAAAGTACTTGAGCTAAGGATTTCCAACCCCCGTGGCTTGTCTTGTATATATATATATATATTTATATATATATATATATATATATATATATATATATATATATATATATATTTTATATATATATTATATTTTATATATATATATATAATATCCACTGAGAAACGCATTTGCTCAAGTCACTGCCCTGTTCTAAACGGTCAGAGAAAGCTTGATGCAAAATTTTTAATACTCTATTCTCAAAACTCTCATACCCCATATGGGAGGGATGGGGATGGTGGTAGTGCTGGGCGTGACACCGCCCACTGGACCACAGTCTCAGAGAGCTAGCTAAAAGGACAGACCGCACAGCGCTATTCTGAGAAAACTTCCCTCACTCCTTCAGTTCCCAGCCTTGCAACATTGCATTGCTCCTGATGAAGCACTGAGTTAGTTTAATATGTTTATTATGCAAACCCCATACCCATCCTCTGGACGGAAATCAATAGATTACAGAGGTACATAATGGGTGCAGGGACTGGGCTCCAAAGTTTTGATAGCTGAGCAAGTTACAAAGGTAATGAATTCCCAGATTGATATGACCCCAATCATGACAAGTTACAAAGGTGTTTACAGATTACAGAGGTACAAAAGGGGTCCGGGGACGGGGCCCTAAAAGATTTTATAGCTAAAACAAGGTAAAAAGGTAATAAATCAGTAACTAAGTAAATTTACACTTTTTTATACATGGCTACAATCTAAAACCAAATTATAGAGTAATGAGCAATTCACATGTCCACACCGGTAAAAAACTGTGGATTTTCGGTGCAATAAAATTGCGGGTCCCAAACACCACACACCCACACCACCACCACCACCACACAACCAACCACACACACACACACACCACACACCACACACACAAAACCCCAACCATGGAGCGGGGGGAAAAGAGGGGATCAAGTAGGGGTCAGTAAAGATGTGGGGCCGGGGTTTGGTTCGCCCCCTGAACACTTTGGGGTGAGTAAAATTTAGGGAGTACCCACACAAAACCACACAACACCCACACCCCACACAACACCAACACACACCACACACACCCGCTTGCTGAGGTGGCAAGAAGAGCTCCCCCAGAGAGAAAAGTTTGGTTAGTGGGTTTTTCAACCACGGGAGTTTGACGGGGAAAACCTGGGCCTCAGGGGGGTCCAAAACATGGGAGCCGGATGTTGGAGTGGGGCTGGAAAACCTCATGCCCAAAGTTAAGGAATTTCCAGAGTGGGGGGGAGGATGAACAAGAAGATTGGCCTTGTGTTCACCCCGGGCAGTAGCATTGGGACTAGTTTGAGAGTCCCCTGGAGCAAACGCCCCGTGGTTTTGTGCTTTTAAAAACTGTAGAGTGCAAGTGGGGAGAATAACGGGTTGAATGGGAAAAGGGCCCGACTATAAAAGAGGGGATTTTATGGGTTTTAAAACTTCCCGCGGGAGGTCCGGGGACAGAGAAAATGGGAGGAAAGCCCGTAAAAGAAATTGGAATATGTACAACAAAATGCAAAGGGGGAGTGGAAAGGTTTATTCCAAGGGCAACAGTAACAAAGGGAAGCCGAACGAGCCCCCGGGTTTTCCCCAGGGTAAGGAGGCAAAAACAAAATGCAATAGAGAATGGAAAAAAATACAGAAAGGCAAAAACAACGAAAATAGGGAGATCAGTCGCAGGCAGGAATGAGTACGCACGGGAAGGGAGGGGGGCCCCAGCGACGTTGAAAAGACATAGCATCGAAATAAAAGACTGCCCCGAAACTGTTGTAAAGCCACATAGGGGGAAAGAAAAACAGTCAAAGACCAGGTGACAGTTTAAAGGCAGAAGGTGGAGAATCACAAGAAATGATGGAGGTTGTGAGGAGTGAACAGGAAAATTAAAGGGAAAGTTTTTGCAGTAGAGACAGGAAGGGCTCGGGGAAGACAGCACAGAGGGAACTCAAGAGGGAATATCCCAAAACAAGTTTTGGGGGAATTACGAACAACTGAGGAGAGGTGAAGAAGTCTTAAGTGACCTTGACACTAAAAGGGATGGGACCGGACAACATTCCCCATGGGTCCTTAGGAAAAGGGGAAGCGAGTGCTGTGCGTGCCCTAACCAAATCTTCAACACACCCCTTTTGGAAAATGGGAACTCCCTGAGAAATGGAAGACAGTAATGTAGTCCCCTATTTAAGAAAAAAACAGAAAGAGGCACAAAAATAAGAGCTGTCTTTTAAATGATTGTGTGCAAAGCTGGAAAAGATTATCGGAGGGAGTAGTCGAACACCTGGAAAGGAAAAAGATTTAAATAAAAACCGCGGGGTTCAGGGAAAAGGCAATTTGTACCCAAAAAACCTCCTGGAGTTTTGAAAAGGTAACAAAAAGTAAGCACGAGAGGGGGGTGGGTGTTGCGTTTTCCTAGAGCAGGAAGGCCTTTGAAAAGTTCCCACAAGAGTTTAGTGCGAAGTGGGGATCGGGCGCTGAAAAAAAAAGGGGGGCCTGCAATGGATAAGGGAATACCTGACGGGGGAGGCAGCAACGGTCAGGGACGTAAAAGGGTATACAGGGGGCCTGTTACGAGCGGGGTCCCCAGGGGTCAGTTTAGGCCCCCGTGCTATTTTTGAATATGTAAACGACATGATGGAAGGAATAGCTTAAAGTTCCCTGTTCGCAGATGACGGAATTTGATGAGAAGAATTAAATCAAACGAGGATGAGGCAGGACGAAAAGAGACTGGAAGGCGGGAAATGTGGTCCAGAACGGGTTCTCGATTAATCCAGCCAAATGCAAAATCAGGAAGATTGGGGGGAGGGGGAAGAAGACCGCAGACGGTATGGCTAGGGGACAAAGACTACAGACCCCATCAGGGAGAAAAACCTTTGGGGGGACCATAACCCGAGCACATCCCGGAGGCACCAACCCAAATAAACCCCTGCAGCATATGAGGCCTGGCAAAAATGGAATAGCGTTCGATCCTAATAAGGAAAGTTCAAGGGCCTGTACACTGGTTGTTAGGCCCCTATGGAGTATGCAGCCCAGTCTGGAACTCACACTGGTAAACACGTAGGAAGTTAGAGAAGTACAAAGGTTTTAAACAAAGGTAGTCCCGAGCTCAATGAAAAGTCGTACGAGGAAAGGGTTTAAGGGGAAAAAACGGGCTGCGACACTGGGGACAGAAGGGTCAGGGGAGACATGATAACGCATACAATTCTGCGGGGATAGACGGGTGGCAGAGATAGGATGTTTCCCGAGAGGGGGCCAGGGACAAGGGGTCACAATTGGAATGAAGATCGACGAGTCACAGGAGTTAGGAAATTTTCTTCATCATAGAGTTGTCGCAATGGGAAAAGCCTAGCAAGTGAAGTAGTGGAGGAGGAACCATACTAGTTTTAAAAAGAGGTATGCCCAAAACTCAGGAAGAAGAGAGAGAGGACCCAGTAGGATCAGGGAAGAGGCGGGGCCAGGAGTGAGTCCGACCCCTGCAACCACAATTAGGTGAGTAAATTAGGTGAGTACACAACCCCCACCACACACACAGGTGAGCCCCTGGTTTACCCAAAGGTTTCAGGGGGGCAAAAAAAAAGTGTGCTAGGGAATGGAAGAATTTTAGAAAGGGAAAGGACCAGGGAATAAGGGAACAGTCGTAGAGCCAGAAATGAAAATGCCAGAAAGAAGGGGGCCCCCAAAACAAAATGAAAGAATTGCAGCGAAGGCCAAATCTGACCCCAAACTGTTGTACAGCCATCGGGGAAAACAACAGTCAAGGACCCCGGTAATCAGGTAAAGGGAAAGGGAAAGGGGGAGGACAACAGGAAAAGACCCGGGAAGTATGTGAAGAACTCAACAAGAGATTCAAAGAAATTTCACAGAGGAGACGAAGGGACTCCAGAAAAAAAGGAGAGGGGGGACACACCAAGTGTGGAACAGTGACACAACCCAGGAAAAAGTGAAGAGGCTTCTGAGTGAGCTAGATACCCAAAGGCCAAAGGGGCCAGATAACTCTCCCCCTGGGAAAAGAGGGGGAGCAGAGGGCTATGTGTCCCCTAAAAACAATATTCAATAATCTATCGAAACAGGGGAGTTGCCTGAGCATGGAAGACAGCAAATGTAGTCCCCAAATTTAAAAAAGGAGACGCATGAACTTTAAAATACAGCAGTGTCACGAATTTGTATGCAAAATCTGGAGAAGATTTCAGGAAAAGAGTGGTGGAACACCTAGAAGGAAATGATTCATCAACGCAGCCAGCATGGTTTCAGGGACGGGAAATCCTGTGTCCAAACCTACTGGAGTTCTATGCATGGTGACGCTTAAGAAAAGAGAGAGAGGGGTGGGTGGATTGCATTTTTTGGGACTGAAAAAAAAGGGTTTGACACAGTTCCACACAAGAGTTGGGAAAAAAAGGGAGGCCCAAAGCAGGGAAAAGGGAAGGCACTAAAATGGATCAGGGAATACTTGCAGGAAGACAGCAGCGAGTCAGGGTACGGGGCGAGGGTCAGGGGTGGGACCTGTGACCAGCGGGGTCCCGCAGGGGTCGCCCTAGGCCGTGGTTTTGGTATTTGTAAACGCATGACGGAAGGAATGGGGATTGAGGGTCCCTTTTTGCAGTGACGTGAAGTTGTGAGAAAAATACATCGATCGAAGACCAGGCAAAACTAAAAAGGGGTTTGGAAAGGGCTGCGAACTGGCCAGCAATTGGCTCCTGGGTTCAACCCCACCAAGTGCAAATCTGAAGTTGGGGAAGGGAAAAGAGGGCCGCGACGGAGTACAGTCTAGGGGGTAGAGACTGCAAACCTACTAAAGGAAAAAAAGATCTTGGGGTGAGTATAAACCAGGCACATCTCCTGAAGCGACTCAACCAAATAACTGCTGAGCAATGGGGCCAGAAAACCTCAAAACGCTTCCGACATCTTAATAAGGAATCGTTAGGCCCTGTACCCCGTATCCTTTTTGGGGCCCATATTGGAGTTGCGGCACCATTTTGGAACCCACACTACCCCAAGCCGTAAAGAAACTAGAAAAAAGTGCAAAGGTTTGAAACAGATAGCCCCAGAGTAAGGTTTCCTACGAGGAGGGGTTTAAAGGGAAAAATCACCTGCGACACTGGAGGAAGGGAGATGGGGGGAATGTAACAAAATACAAAAATGAGGGAATTACAAGGTGGAAAAAGACAGGATGTTCCAGAGATTGGACACAGTAAAAAGGGGGGAACATTTGGAAGCTAAAGACACAGAGAATACGGGGGTTTTAGGAAGTATTTCTTCAGCCACAGAGTAGTCAGTAAGTGGAATTTTTGGGGAAGCGATGTAGTGGGGAGGGATCCATACATAGTTTAAGCAGAGGTTGATAAGCTCACGGCTCAGGGGAGTGACTAGTGCGATCAGGAAGAGGCGGGCCGGGAGCTGGACTCGCCCCCCGAAACCTCAACTAGGTGAGTACAAACTAGGTGGTACACACACACACACACAAGGGGGGAGGAGCTGGACTCGCCCCCCGAAACCTCAAACTGGTGGTACACACACAAACATACACACACACACACAACACCACACACCCACACACACGCACACAGGTCAGGGAGAATCATCAGGAGGAGAGGGTAGGCACCTAAAAAAAAACAAGTGTATAATCGAAAAACCCCAGCAGGGTTTTCGGGAAGGGAAAACCCAGTGTCACAAACCACGGGAGTTTTCAAGGTGACGAAGTAAGAAAAGAGAGAGGGGGTGGATAGACTGCATTTTCTTGGACTGCAAGAAGGCCTTCGAAACAGTTCCTCAAAAGGGTTCTGAAAACTAGAGGTCGGCACGCATAACAGGAAAGGCACTGCAATGGATCGAGAATCCGACAGGGAGGTAACAAATTTGGTGAGTACGTGACGAGGGGTAGAAAGGCGCCTTTTAACAAGCGGGGTTCCCCAGGGGCGGTCCTAGGACCCGTGCTGTTTTTGGTATATGGAATGCATAACGGAAGGGATAGACTCGAAGTGTGCTGTTTGCAGTGTATGAGTTTAAAGAGGACATCAAATCGGCGAGGATGGAGGACTACAAAGAGACCCGGACAGGTACAAGCCTGGTCGCAAAATGGGTTAAAAAAAGTCGTGAAGATCGGGGAAGGCAAAAAAAGACCGTGACACAGTATGTCTAGGGGCCAAAGATGAAACCCATTCAAGAAAAAAGTCTTGGGGGGAGTATTAACCCAGACTCTCCTGAGGCGCCATCAATAGATAACTGTGCAGGTCGGGCATCTGGCAAACCAAGGATCGTTCCGATACTCATTAAGGTCATTCAAGACTCTGTACCATTTACGGCGGCCCTGTGGAGATGCAGCACCCGTTTTGGGAAACCACACCTGGTCAAGCACTTCAGGAAATTAGAAAAGTGCAAAGGTTTGCAACAAAATTGTCCCCGGTACGGGGGTTTTCCTACGAAAAAAAGGTTAAGGGAAATTGGCCTGACGAAAATGGGGGGACAGGGGGTCAGGGGGACTGATACGAATATAAAATACTGCGGTGAATAGACAAGGTGGGCAAAGGGCAGGAGTTCCAGAGATGGACAGAGAAAAAAAAGGGGTCATAATTGGGAAAATGAAACCTATGAGTCAAGGGTGTTTGGAAGCATTTCTTAGTCATAAAGTTTTAGGCGTGGAAAAAAGCCCAGAAAATGACGTAGTGGAGGCGGAAAAAATACATAGTTTTAAGAGGATTTGATAAGCTCAGGGTGCGGGGAGAGAGGATCCTAGCAATCGTGAAGAGGGGGATCCCGGAGCTATGACTCGCCCCTGCAACCAAAATCGGTGAGTCAAATAGGGAGTGCCACCCCGTGGTAAAGCTTCATTTTCGGGAGCAAATCACAGATTTTTCCGAATGAAGCCAAAAAAACTGGCTCGATCCTGCAACCACAAATGCACTGAGAAATGTGAAAAATACTTGGTAAAGGGTTTCCAACCCCCCCGGGTTGTCTTGTTTATATATATATATTTATATATAAAATATATATATTATATTATATATATATATATATATATTATTATATATATATTTAATATATATTCGTGCAGAAAATGAAAAAAAGGTCAGTTGCAAAACTCATTTAAATTAAGTCCCCTTTTAAAAATTTTTTCTTATACGTTTAAAAATAATTTTTTTTCATTAAAGTTAAAGTAAAAATTTTTAAATTTTTCTCCAAAAAAATCTTAGAAAAAATTACCCAACCCTTTTTTAGCAAAGAACAATTTTTTTTAAGCCTAACCCAACTAAATTTTTTTTTTAGATTTGTTTAATTAAATTTTAAAACTAAACAAACACAGTGAAATATATTTTTTTTTGTTAGGTTCAGAAAGATTTTTGGGAAAAATTTTTGTATCACAAATTTTCGCTTGTCGTGTTGGGGAGATGAGCGTTTCTATTTAAGCCAAGATCGCAAATTCTCCCATTCGGCACGACTTTTTTTATATATATTATATTATATATTATATTATATATATAATTTTATATATATATTATATATATATTTATATATGCAAGGAATTCGCTGGCATGCGGGAAAAAAAACACAAACATGATCTTTGGGGTGAAGGAGACTCGAACCTCGAACCTTTGGCAAGGAAAGCTGCTTTACCAAACTACTACACTGGACAATACCTTGGGGTGTGCATGAAAAACCGTTTGATCCAAGGCACCGCTTTCAGGAAGAAAGGGTTACAGCTTTTATTTTTCCCCCCCATGCATCGCCTTACTAGGATTTGAACAATGCAAGGAATTTCCATTAGGGAAAATTTATCAGAAATGGAAAAAAAAGTCTTGCTAGATCACCAGCTGCCTGTGTCTTAACCTGTTCTAATGGTATTTTTGGGGTCTCCCTACATGGGCAGAGTTCAGAATTTGATACGTACTTA
>NC_069404.1:40942059-40944559 GCF_026875155.1 Cherax quadricarinatus
TTTTAAAAAGATTCTTTAATACAAAAACCATACTTCTTTCGGAATAAAAACTGGTGTCAAACATACACTAATTAGACGATAAATTATGAAAAAGTTTTGGTCAGATGTTTTTTTTAAGATGTGGGATTTAAATATAATTTTTTTGGGAACATTTTGGATTATTATTTACATTAATATTTAATGGCTGATATAAATTTAATAAATAATATTTTATATTAAAATTACTTCCATACGAGCCAAGTTTATGCTAATTATGAACGATGAATTATGAACTTCTTTGGCGCAAGAATATATTATATATATTATATTTATATATATATATATATATATATATATATATATATATATATATATATATATATTATATATATATATATATATATTATATATATATTATAATATATATATATATATATTATATATATATATATATATATATATATATATATATTATATTATATATAGTTAGATACAGTATATGTAATAATGATATTCTCACTACTGTCACTGTTACTTCCTCGACAGAGTCGTAAGTATGACTTAGAATTACGAGTTGTGTTAAGTATGATCGAGAGAGGCAGATTGTGTATATAACTGTGAGATACGAGTTGTGTGTATGAGAAAAATGAAATATAAATACTACGGCAAGGCAGCTAGCAATACTGACATGCTGCACAGATCTCTGTAATCAGTCGGTGTAGTACTGAAAATATACTGCAACTTTTCGTTTCATAGCGGAAGATTGCTCCTCTCTTCTATTAATGAAAAGGAAAATCAGGTTGAATCCCTTGAATGGAGCGTTAGTTGTGTAGGAGGCCTAGCGCAGACAGCAGGACGCTCTCCCTGTCATCATGGAAGGTAGGGTCAGCACGGCGGAGGCGGTTGTCTGTTGTGGCGCTCGTGGTGGGGGATGTATTTCTGGTGTGGTAGCGGAAGTGGTGGGGGTGACCACGCACCCACCACCTGCGGAATCTAAGTCATTACGTCTTGGGCAACAACCAACACCACTAACGCCATTACCATCATTAACGTTGCAAGGCCGCGCATCTGTAGCCAATAATCGTGTTAGAAAAGTAAGTAAATACAAGCGTAACTGCACTATAAATTCCATTTTCTCAAAAATTTCTTTACTAAACATCCTAATCTTATTAAACTGAATATTGTCATTTTTTTTTTTCGCTAAAGAAATTGATCTTAAATTACGTCCGAAAACATTGAAAACTAGTTCAGTACAAAGTTAAAAATATCTAAAAATAAATTTTCAGTAATGCACACCATAATATTTTCATATATATCGATGTTCCTGCTTTGTTTCAAAACAGAATTTGGCTAAAATATATACCGTCTGTAACTCAACGTTAGGATTCTGCTTCTGACGCTACATTCTGGCAGTGTTTTTTATGATGTTAGTCTTGTTCTCAGTTTTACTACACTATTATATTCTGTGGTTACACTAGTAACAGTCACTAATATACACAAGGCCAATTTTACCCTTTCATTACGTGTTCCTCCCTAGTTATATCCATGGATGGTCATTGTTATATCCATGGATGGTCATTGTTATATCCATGGATGGTCATTGTTATATCCATGGATGGTCATTGTTATATCCAAGGATGGTCATTGTTATATCCAAGGATGGTCATTGTTATATCCAAGGATGGTCATTGTTATATCCAAGGATGGTCATTGTTATATCCGTGGATGGTCATTGTTATATCCATGGATGGTCATTGTTATATCCATGGATGGTCATTGTTATATCCATGGATGGTCATTGTTATATCCATGGATGGTCATTGTTATATCCATGGATGGTCATTGTTATATCCAAGGATGGTCATTGTTATATCCAAGAATGGTCATTGTTATATCTAGGGATGGTCATTGCTATATCCATGGATGGTTATTGTTATATCCAAGGATGGTCATTGTTACATCCAAGGATGGTCATTGTTATATCCAAGGATGGTCATTGCTATATCCATGGATGGTCATTGTTATATCCAAGGATGGTTATTGTTATATCCAAAGATGGTCATTGTTATATCCATGGATGGTCATTGTTATATCTAAGAATGGTCATTGTTATATCCAAGGATGGTCATTGTTATATCCATGGATGGTCATTGTTATATCCATGGATGGTCATTGTTATATCCATTTATGGTCATTGTTATATCCAAGGATGGTCATTGTTATATCTAAGGATGGTCATTGTTATATCTAAGGATGTCCATTGTTATATCCAAGGATGATTCTTGTTATATCCAAGGATGATTCTTGTTATATCCAAAGATAATTGTTGTTATATCCAAGGATGATTCTTGTTATATCCAAATATAATTGTTGTTATATCCAAGGATAATTGTTGTTATATCCAAGGATAATTGTTGTTATATCCAAGGATAATTGTTGTTATATCCAAGGATAATTGTTGTTATATCCAAGGATGATTCTTGTTATATCCAAGGATAATTGTTGTTATATCCAAGGATAA
>NC_069404.1:40949559-40979559 GCF_026875155.1 Cherax quadricarinatus
AAAGTGAAGAGTAGTTATGGTGCTGGGAAATATGTAACATTTCTAGTAGTCTTGCTAACCACCTTCAGGCTAAAGCAATTTTTTTTTACTAGCCGTATCCTGAGGGACACGGCTAGCTCTTGTGAGACTTCGTCTGGAGGTGGGGGAGTTATGGGACTATGGGACCCAACACATGTGGATTTATATAAGTAACAGTTACTCTGGAATACCTAATTATATTGAATTGATGGGGACTCAGCACTAAATGGCCCTAAGGGAAGATCACTCTTAGGGACTGAGAGGCAGCTGAGTCAAGTCTGTTTTCTCAATATAATAGGTTATACTATAGACACACAAACACACAATTTAAATAAGTAGTTTATAAAGTTGTATTTCTTTTGTAAATGTAAAATAAGGTGTGGTAGAGTTGTGGTAACTAGAGAATTGTGCTTGGCAACAGTCTTTTGTTGTTTTGAAGGGTGTGGGAGGAGCTTAGCTAGGTTCCTCCCTCTCTCACTCTCGTTTTTGGCTTCAAGCTGGTAGGACCTCTGGGTCCTTCTTTTTATTTTTTGGGCATTATGTGTGCCCAAGGGGTGAGTTTTATACCTTAAGTTGTAGCCACCATACCCAGGGTGACTTAAGTGTGTCAAAACACTGGTTAGTCCAGAGATTAGTCAAGAAGAAAAAAGGGCAAATTGTTGAGATGCACCATGTGGGCTGTTCCTAGGAGAGCAGCTAGGGAGTGTGTAGACTTACGTTTTGTATATTGTATATTCTGTATATATCTATCTAGAATATATATTCCCTAATTTTGTAATCGCAGTTTAAATAACCTATTGGAAGGGCTGGTAAAAGGATTTCAGAGAGACTGAGGATGATCAATCATGAATGTAAGCATTACCCTAGACTGATAAGGCCTTTATGTAAAAATCTACCCCACACCAGAACATGTAGTGAGAACCTTACTATCAAAGTGCTAAGGGACAAAAACAAAGCAGTGTGTATGTGTGTGTGTGTATGTGTGTGTGTGTGTATGTGTGTGTGTGTGTGTGTGTGTGTGTGTGTGTGTGTGTGTGTGTGTGTGTGTGTGTGTGTGTGTGTGTGTGTGTGTGTGTGTAACAATAATGTAATAACTATCTATAGGCCATGTATAAGACAACAGGTACAATTTGGACCTAGCAGTAGTGCCTGAGCTTGGGACTACTGCACAATGCCGCTTTCCTTCGGTTCTTTACACACTCCTCCACTCTATCCGCAACAATATGGTGTCAGCGATGGGCAGAATTCTTTGAATTCTGGACATGGGAGTGATTTTTATGTGTGAAAGAGACGCCATTCACCACCTCCATCTTCTGCACCATATTGCCAGCCAGTTCCCACTAACACTGACCAGCTGCCACACTGACCAGCTGCCACACTGACCAGCTGCCACACTGACCAGCTGCCACACTGACCAGCTGCCTGTGATCGTCTGTATCAACTACACATCTGTATGAGAACTGTTGCAAATTTGTTTAGTTGTTTATATTTGTTTATATTCATATACTAGTAACTGAGAATTACTTGTGTAATTCTGGACATACACTACAGTAAGTCTTGCTACAATTTTTCATTCGTGTTGTATTTCTTTTATTATTACTGTAGAAATTTCAAGTGAGTTTTTATTCCATATAAAAATATTTTAATGTTTTGCTTTGTGTGTTTATATCTTTGAATATACAATATCTTATTGCTCTTTTTCTGTATAACTGCATTTCTCTGATACATATTTGTATATTTTCGGTAATTATCTTTCAGTGCATTTCATATTTACATTTTTATATTTTTGACGTTCAATTAATTCATGTTATTACTAAAAGTTCTTGGATCTAGTGAGTAAAGATTAACTCATTTGACATATTCCAATATCAAGTGCATTAATTTTTCTCTTTCTTCCTCACAATTTTTACTTAATATTCTTGCCGTGTGAGTGAGTTAAGTTTTCATAGTGTTTTGCGTATATATATACATTTTGTACAGAATTTACCCAAGTATTATTTAATTTACTTTCATGTAATTTCTGTATGTTCTCATTTTTTTAACCGTGGTTTTATGTATTTCAAATATTTTGTGTAACAATGAGTGGATAACCTCTTAATAAACCGGGTGAAGCTGTCCATACTCACAGAATAACTTGACACCAGCATGCCATCTCAGGACAATAAACTGTTTTGCATAATAGTTCGTAACAAAGATTAAACAAACAATTCCTATGTTCTCGTGAGCCAATAAATACAATACCTATGTATGATGGTCGCTCAGATAAACTACAATTTTTTTTACACGCAGGATGGTATACAGTCACCTCAGGTGTCAGAGGACGATCAGATAACCTAGTGCACTGAAACTATTCCTACGATTGCCACTCGTTTAAGTAGTAGTTCCTCCTCTGTGGATGCCTTCTTGGAAAGCGACTATTTGAAACAAGTTATGCCAACTCTTGTTGACATCACAGGTTGTTTGCAGAAAGACGTTTCTGTTGCGGCAAGTGCTGTAACTAGATGTTAGTTGTTATTCCTCATGTTCCAGATGGAGATGACGTATTAGTTGATAGTGATTCATGCAGGATAAAGAGTTGTTTGTCGAGCCATCCTTTCATATTGTACGGGATAACAAACTCCATCTCTTTTTAGCAAATGCTTCCAGTAAGAGTGTTCAAGGTTAACAAGAATAGTGTTAACCTTGTACATTTTCGATATTCTGTTTAAGAAATGGACATGTTATCACCAGATTAGTGGACTGGTGCTATTTCTCCCGGGGAGAGTATCTGTTCCACCAGTAGAAGAAAAAGATTTGACTTCTACTGACTTTCCAGATTCCATCTCAACTTCGTTATATGTGTTGAGCAAACATCGTAGTGCTGTTGCTTTGCCAGGAGAAAAGATTGGTTTAACGAATCTACTATCCCATTGTATTCCTCTTAAACTTGGTACAAGACGTTCAGTAGTGTGCATATTAATTGGGACAGTAATGAAATAGGACATATATTTCGAAAATTAATGTTTATTTGAAAAATAAGAGTTATGACAACCTTTTTCTTTTAGAAGCATTGCTACACACTTTGGCATCTTAGAATCGACCAATGCTGATTATATTTCGGCAAGTTCGTCGTGGTGCCAGGTCCTAATAACGGCAGCAATTAGCTTCTCCACAGTTGAACAGTTCTGTTTCCCAGCCCTTGTTTGCTTATTGCCTATAAATTCTCAGTTGGGTTGAGGTCAGGAGAGTTCCTAGGCCAATTTAGAATGCTTAGCCCACTCTCTTTGAATAATGTCAGCATTCTTCTGGAAGTGTGGCATGGAACAAGATCTTGCGGGAAAATGCCTTCTCCTTCAGGACGGTTTCTATCCACAGTGGGAAGCAAATAAGTTGCCAGGATTGCCTTGTATTTATCACTGTTCATCGTTCCCTCAAAAATAACAAGCCATCCAGGGCCTTCATCAGTAAAACAACCCCAAAACATCTTAGGTGGGTGTTTTGGAGTTTGTTGAATGTGTCCATTCCGAAGAGGTTCGCCTTCGCTTCGTCTCACTATCATTGATCTGTACCCATGTACTTTAAAATGCTCCTCATCTGAAAATATAACTTTTCTTGATTCATTTGTCGTCCATCCCTTATGATCGAGTGCCCACTTCAGCCGTTTTTTCTTCAAATGAGCATTCAATAATTGTTTCTTTACTGGCTTTTTTTTTGCAGTTCTGCCAACTTCAAGGAGCCTTCGTCGAACAGTTGAAGAATCAACATTTACGCCAGCTGAAACCAAATCACGTTTGTAGATCTGTGCTGACCTACTTCTGACAGTCCTTCTGACCAAGAACCGTCTACTTCTGACAATTCGACTAACACATTCTGACTGCCATTACTCTTTACGTACAAGACAAGTGATGAGGAAATCACCAGTTCCATTCGATACTGTTAATGTTGATTACTCTCAGTCACGGCAAATATAAGCCATTGTTTCTGAATTTGACCCTTCTAGACCTGATGTTCATTCTGCCTAAGTAAATCTCACTTTAGCAGAGTTGGGTTTAAATGTTAATGTATTGTACAGATAGTTTGTTATTCCAAGTATTAACATACCATCAATTGTTTTACTATATTTTGTTGTCTCTGACTCTGTCAATCTTTGTAATTCCAGATAGCTGTGTTATCTTGCATCACTCTCCAATATTGTGTATATTCTCGTAATTATAAATTATTCAGAAGATTTTTTTTTCCTGTGTACATATGTAAATTTCTTGCTAGTTGACTGCTGAACAAAAACAAAAACAAAAAAAATGATCTGGGAAGACAGTGTGTCTTACTCACTGACTGCGTCTTATTCACTGATTGTGTGTCAACGATTTGCTCTGAAGATTGTCTTATTCATGTAACATTATATCAGTCCAATGAGCTACAATACATTGATCCAACGATTACATATATTTCTCTTTGTGAGTCGCTACAATTTATGATGCTTCTCATGATTCTGTGTAATATGCATATGTATAGATATCTTGTTGTTCAACATAATTTAACAATTTCTTTACATTACTTGGCACTGTATAAAATGTCATGACAGACATT
This sequence comes from Cherax quadricarinatus, assembly GCF_026875155.1. NCBI lineage: Eukaryota > Metazoa > Arthropoda > Malacostraca > Decapoda > Parastacidae > Cherax > Cherax quadricarinatus. The sequence continues at coordinate 40,954,144 of NC_069404.1, forward strand.
CAGTTAATTATATCTTATTAGTCATTCCGTTTGTAGTTGGTATGTCGAGGTTGACATATTGTAGTGTGTTCGAGCTGTCAATAGTGTAATAACTATCCAAAGGCTAGTGGTTAGTGAGGTTAAAGGTGCCTCTGACTCCCTTGCTAATTAAGGTAAGAATATTCTGATTGTGAGAGACTCTCGGGTAAGATATATGGACCATGCTTTTTGTAACAGAGATTGGTGACATAGTCAGCAGGTTGGATAATATTATGTCAGGTAATGGGAACAAGCCCATTATCTGTCTTAGTGCTGGTGGAAATGACATTGGAAAGGGCAGGAGACAGGAGCTACTGGATAAGTACAGGTCAGCCATAGAAGTAGTCAGGTCTAAGGGAGGGATCCCTATCATATGTAGCATCTTGCCTAGAAGGGGAGTGGGCAATGAATGGATGTCTAGGGCAATTGGTATAAATTGCTGGCTAGACAGGTACTGCAAGGAACTTGCAATCCCATTCATTGATAACTGGGACAAATTCTATGGCAAATGTGATATGTATGCAAGGGATGGGGTTCATCTCTCTGGGGTTGGAGTGGTTTCATTAGCCAATTCGATTGAGGGGGTAATTGATGACTTGTCTAGGACTTTAAACGATAGATTATAGAGGTATGGGTGTTTGTGGGAAACAATCAGGCTGCAGTACTAGGGTTAAAAATGGCAGATATAACCAGGATACCTCAGGGGTATGTTTGAAAGACAATATTCAAAATAAAGTTGCTAGTAAAGACAAAGCAACTGATCAACAAAGAGAGATAGTAGAAGGCAACGAGTGACTAGCTCCCTTAAGGTTTACTATACAAATAGAAGGAGTCTAAGAAATAAGATAGATGAGCCAAGATTACTTGCAAGTGTAGGTAATATAGATATTATTGCTATAACAGAGACCTGGTTCAACTTGAAGGATAGAGAAATGCCTTCTGAATGCAGGATCAAGGGATATAAACTATTCCACACTGATTGTGTCAACAGGAAGGGTGGTGGAGTGTGACGATGTATGTCAGAGATAATTTAACTTGTTGTGTTAGACATGATATAAGAATAGAAACATTGGACACAGAATCTGTTTGGCTACAGTTTCTCGAGGGTCGTGAAAAATTAATTTTGGGTGTGATATATAGGCCCCCAAACCTTGATAGGGAGTGCAGTAAGCTGCTATGGGACGAAATTCATAAGGCATCTAGATATGAAAATGTTGTGTTAATGGGGGATTTTAATTTTAGACAAATTGATTGGAACAATTTGACAGGAAATCTTGAGTCTAGTGACTTTCTTGATACGGTTCAGGATTGCTTTTTAAAACAGTTTGTGACAGAGCCAAATAGAGGAAACAATCTGCTTGACTTGATTCTTGCCAACAAAGATTCACTAATTAATAATCTTGAAGCTCATGATGAGCTTGGGGAAAGTGATCACAAATCACTTAGTTTCAATATATTATGGAATTACCCAGTAAACTGCAATCAAGTCTCTGTCCCAGACTTTTGATTGGCTGATTTCCTGGGTGGGCTAAATTGAGATGATCTGACTATGGGTCAGGTAGCTGGTGTTTGTTGCCAATATGACGTTTTTCAGAACATAGTTCTAGCTGCTCAGTCAACTTTTGTTCCGAGTAAGGAAATTAGATCTAACAAAAATGATCCCAAATGAATGAGCAATACATTAAAACGTCTCATAGGTCAAAAGAGAGGCATATATAGGCGTATCAAAAGAGGGGATGGGCAGTTAAGAAATCAATATATTCAATTAAAGAGAGAAATAAAAAAAAATAAGAAAAACAAAAAGGGATTATGAGGCTAAGGTCGCAAGGGATTCAAAGACTAACCCAAAAGGGTTCTTTCAGGTATACAGAAGCAAGATTAGAGACAAGATAGGCCCACTTAAGAGTAACTCAGGTCAGATCACTGACAGTAATAGGGATATGTGTGAAATTTTCAATTCTTACTTCCTCTCAGTCTTTACTCAGGAGAATACTAGCGAATTTCCAGAAATAAAAAATTATGTAGAACAGGACGATAATAAACTATGCACGATGACATGGCCCTCATAAAAATAGAGAACTTAAAACCTAACAAATCCCCAGGTCCTGATGAACTGTTTACAAGGGTGTTAAAGGAATGTAAAGAGGAACTTTGCAAACCTTTGGCTAATCTTTTTAACACATCACTACAAACTGGCATAGTGCCTGATAAGTGGAAACTGGCAAATGTAATACATATTTACAAGGCAGGTGACAGATCCTTGGCTTCGAACTATAGACCAATAAGCCTTACCTCCATAGTGGGAAAATTTATGGAATCAATAATTGCCGAGGCAATTTGTAGCCATCTTGATAGGCATAAATTGATAAATAAATCTAAACACAGTTTTACTAAGGGCCTGTGTTACGAATTTACTAACTTTTTTCGCTAAGGTGTTTGAGGAGGTAGATCATGGTAATGAATATGGACTTCAGTAAGGCTTTCGATAGAGTTTCACACCAGAGACTTTTGAGGAGACTTAAGGCACACGGAATAGGAAGAGAATTTTTTTCCTGGGTAGAGGCGTGGTTGACAAATAGACAGGAAAGAGTTTGCATAAATGGGGAGAAACCAGAATGGGGGCACGTCACAAACGGTGTTCCACAGGGGTCAGTGTTGGGCCCCTTGTTGTTCACAATTTACATAAACGACATAGATGAGGGAATAAATAGCGACATAAGCAAATTTGCTGATGATACCAATATAGGCCGTCCAATTCATTAGTGCAATCCAATTCATTAGTGCACTCCAAGATGATTTGAATAGATTGATGCAGTGGTCGGAGAAGTGGCAGATGCAGTTTAATATAGACAAATGCAAAGTTCTAAATGTTGGACAGGACAATAACCATGCCATTTATAAACTGAATGACTGCGAAAAAGATTTAGGAGTTCTTGTTATCAGTAATCTGAAACCAAGACAACAGTGCATAAGTGTTCGCAATAAAGCTAACAGAATCCTTGGATTCAGATCAAGAAGTATAAATAATAGGAGTCCTCTACATATCCTTGGTTAGGCCTCATTTAGACTATGCCGCGCAGTTTTGGTAATCGTATTACAGAATGGAAATAAATGTACTGGGAAACGTACAAAGGAGGATGACAAAGTTGATCCCATGTATCAGAAATCTTCCCTATGAGGATAGACTGAGGGCCATGAATCTGCACTCTCTAGGAGGGTGTAGAATTAGGGGGTATATGATTGAGGTGTATAAATGGAAGACAGGAATAAATAAAGCGGATGTAAATAGCGTGCTGAAAATATCCAGCCAAGACAGGACTCTCAGCAATGGTTTCAAGTTGGAAAAATTCAGGTTCAGGAACGATATAAGAAAGCACTGGTTTGGTAATAGAGTTGTGGATGAGTGGAACAAACTCCCGAGTACCGTCATAGACGCTAAGACGATGTGTAGTTTCAAAAATAGGTTGGGTGTGGGTGGGTGCGAGTTGGACCTGACTAGCTTGGGCTACTAAGTCTGGTGCCGTGCTCCTTCCTTAAGTGGCCATTGTCCTCGGCCGGGGGGGGGGGGCATGGACCTGCTTCGCATGGGTCAGTAGGCCTGTTGCAGCGTTACTTCTTTCTTATGTTCTTATGATGGTTGGTAAAACAGTGTACCCTGTGACCTCTTCATAATCGTATTCCTGCACACCTCTCTGTGTGAGCGTTCAGTTGCAATTTGGACCTTGCAGAAGTAGGACCATGGTTTAGCAGACGGGGATATCGCTGCCTATTAAAACTACACCCAGAGCACAGTGACATCTCCTTTCGGTCCTTTTCACATTCCTCCAATCTGTCCACATGTGTGTGTGTGTTTGTATTCACCGAATTGTGGTTGTAGGGGTTGATTCATAGCTCTTGGTCCTGTCTCTTCACTGATTGTTACTAGGTCCACTCTCTCCCTGCTCCATGAGTTTTATCATGGAGCAGTGTCTCCAGACTATTTCACTTCCTGACAACTCTGTGACTGAAGAAATACTTCCTAACATCCCTGTAACTCATTTGAGTTTTCAACTTCCAATTGTGACCCCTTGTTGCTGTCCCATCTCTGGAACATCCTGTGTCTGTTCACCTTGTCAATTCCTTTCAGTATTTTATTTGCCGTTATTATATCACCCCTATCTCTCCCATCCTCCATTGTCGTCAGGTCTATTTCCTTTAACCTCTCCTCGTAGGACATGCCCCTTAGCTTCGGGACTAATCTCGTTGCAAACCTTGACACTCTTTAATTTTTTGACGTGCTTGACCAGGTGTGGGTTCCAAACTGGTGCTGCATACTCCAGTATGGGCCTGACGTACACTGTGTACAGAGTCCTGAACGATTCTTTACTGAGGTGTTGGAACGCTATTCTTAGATTTTCCAGGCACCCATATGCTGCAGCAGCTATTTGTTTGATGTGCGCCTCAGGCGATATGCTCGGTATTATGCTCACCCAAAGATCCTTTTCCTTGAGTGAGGTTTGCAGTCTTTGGCCCCTAGACTGTACTCAGTTTGCGATCTTCTTTGCCATTCTCTGATCTTCATGACTTTGCACATGGTGGTATTAAACTCCCGGAGCCAGTTGCGGGACCAGTCTCGCAGCCTGTCCAGATCCCTATGTAGCCCTGCCTGATTCTCGTCCGACTGAATTCTCCTCATTTTCTCAACGTCGTGCAAACAGGTACACTTCTGAGTCTATCTCTTCAGTCATGTGTGTGTGCGTGTGTACTCACCTAATTGTGGTTGTAGGGGTCGATTCATAGCCCTTGGCCTGTGTGTGTGTGTGTGTGTGTGTGTGTGTGTGTGTGTGTGTGTGTGTGTGTGTGTGTGTGTGTGCAAAGTTAAAAACACTGCAATAGATGTTGGTGGAGATGGGAAGTACAGAGCCTGCACTCTGAAGGAGGGGTGTTAATGTTACAGTTGTATAACTGTAGCGGAAGCATGCCTCTGGCAAGACAGTGATGGAGTGAATGATGATGAAAGTTTTTCTTTTTCGGGCCACCCTGCCTTGGTGGGAAACTACCGATGTGTTAATATAATATAATACAATATAATATAATATAATATTATATAATATAATATAATATAATATAATATAATATAATATAATATAATATAATATAATATAATATAACATAACATAAATATTTGTTCCTATAAGCAAACGTCACTACTCATGCTGGCAACTGTTCTAATTGTTGAGCGTTGGTCTCCGTTGGTCTCCATTGGTCTCCGTTGGTCTCCGTTGGTCTCCGTTGATCTCCGTTGGTCTCCGTTGGTCTCCGTTGGTCTCCGTTGGTCTCCGTTGGTCTCTGTTGGTCTCCGTTGGTCTCCGTTGGTCTCCGTTGATCTCCGTTGTCTCCGTTGGTCTCCGTTGATCTCCGTTGGTCTCCGTTGGTCTCCGTTGATCTCCGTTGGTCTCCGTTGGTCTCCGTTGGTCTCCGTTGGTCTCCGTTGATCTCCGTTGGTCTCCGTTGGTCTCCGTTGGTCTCCGTTGGTCTCCGTTGGTCTCCGTTGGTCTCCGTTGGTCTCCGTTGGTCTCCTTTGGGTCTCCGTTGGTCTCCGTTGATCTCCGTTGTCTCCGTTGGTCCCCGTTGGTCTCCGTTGATCTCCGTTGGTCTCCGTTGGTCTCCGTTGGTCTCCGTTGGTCATCGTACGCATCGCACTTCGTTCATTTCTACCCGATATAAACAACTGAGAAAACAACATTAAATCTTAACCTAACATAAATTACCATACGTTTATATCTAGTTAAGCGCTGGCCACCTCGGGATACTCATGGCCACCTCGGGATACTCATGGCCACCTCGGGATACTCATGGCCACCTCGGGATACTCATGGCCACCTCGGGATACTCATGGCCACCTCGGGATACTCATGGCCACCTCGGGATACTCATGGCCACCTCGGGATACTCATGGCCACCTCGGGATACTCAGGGCCACCCGGGATACTCCATGGCACCCGGGATACTCATGACCCCCTGGGGATACTCATGGCCACTCGGGATACCCCATGGCCACCTGGGGATACTCATGGCCACCTCGGGATATCAGGGCCATTCGGGATAACTCATTGGCCATCCCCGGGATACTCATGGCCACCTCGGGATACTCATGGCCACCTCGGGATACTCATGGCCACCTCGGGATACTCATGGCCACCTCGGGATACTCATGGCCACCTCGGGATACTCATGGCCATCTCGGGATACTCATGGCCATCTCGGGACCATGGCCACCTGGGGATACTCATAGCCACCCGGGATATCATGGCCACCTCGGGATACCTGGCCACCTCGGGATATCTGGCCATTCGGGACACTCTGGCCACCTCGGATACTCAGGCCACCTCGGAAACTCATGGCCACCTCTGGTACTCTGGCCACCTCGGGATACTCATGGCCACCTCGGGATACTCATGCACACCTCGGGATACTCATGGCCACCTCGGGATACTCATGCACACCTCGGGATACTTGGCCATCTGGGGATACTCATGGCCACCTCGGGATGCTATGGCCACCTCGGGGTAACTCAGGCCCAAACCTCGGGATACTCATGGCCACCTCGGATACTCAGGGCCCCACCTGGGGATATCATGGCCACCTCGGGATACTTGGCCACCTCGGGATACTCAAAACCACCTGGGGATACTCATGGCCCCTGGGGGGAGCTCATGGCCACTAGGAAAATCAGGGCCCCCCTGGGAACTAATGGCCCCCCCCGGGATACACAGGGCCCAACCTGGGGGTTTACTCATGGCCACCTCGGGTTATTTCAGGGGCCACCTGGGGAAAAATCAGGGGCCCACCTGGGGGAGGGCTAATGGGCCCCTTTGGGGGTACTCAGGGGCCACCTGGGGTTACTCAGGGGCCCCCTCGGGGGATCAGGGAAAAACCTCGGGTTACTCGGGCCCACCCGGGTTCCCCATGGCCACCCGGGGGAAACCCCCAGGGCCACCTCGGGATACTCTTTGGCCACCCGGGGGTACACATGGCCACCTCGGGTACTCAGGGCCCCCTCGGGTTTTCCCCCTGGCCACCTGGGGATACCAGGGGCCCACCTCGGGTTCCATTGGCCCACCTCGGGAACTCATGGCCTCCTCGGGATACTCATGGCCCCCTCGGGAAAATTTTTGGCCCCTGGGGGATCCCTCATGGCCCCCTCGGGATACCAGGGCCCAAACCTGGGGGTTTAATTTTGGCCACCTCGGGTTTATCATGGCCACCTCGGGTTTAATGGAAACCCCTCGGGATCTCTTGGCCACCTGGGGGTTTACTTTGGCCCTGGGGTTTAATTAAGGGCCCCCCTCGGGATACTCAGGGCCCACCTCGGGTTTTCAGGGCCCACCTCGGGTTATAAGGGGAAACCTCGGGATACTCATGGCCCCCTCGGGATACTAATGGCCCCTCGGGAAAATCATGGCCACTGGGGGATATCAGGGGCCCCCTCGGGAAAATCATGGCCCCCTCGGGATATCATGGCCCCCCCCCCCCCCCCCGGGATACCCCATGGCCCCCTGGGGAATTACAAATGGAAAATTGGGGTTTACTCATGGCCCCTCGGGATACTCATGGCCACCTGGGGGATACTAAGGGCCCACCTCGGGAAAACTCAGGGCCCCCCTCGGGATACTCATGGCCCCCTTCGGGATACTAATGGAAACCCTGGGGTTTTTATGGACCTGGGGTTTATCATGGCCCCCTCGGGTTTCTAATGGCCCCCTCGGGTTTTATCATGGAAAACCTGGGTTTACCCCTTTGGCCCCCCTTGGGGATATTTAAGGGCCCCACCTGGGGTTTAAATCAGGGCCCACCTCGGGAAAACCCATGGCCCCCGGGGGGTTACTCAGGGCCCAACCTCGGGATACTCAGGGCCCACTCAAAAATATCAGGGCCCACCTGGGATACCCCAATAACCACCCCCGGGATACTCATGGCCCCCGGGGAAAATTTTTCATGGCCACCTCGGGTTTACTCAGGGCCCCCCTCGGGATACTAATTGCCCTCGGGATACTCAGGGAAACCTGGGTTTACTCAGGCCCAAACCTCGGGTTCCTCAGGGGCCCCCGGGGGTTTTTATCAGGGCCCAAACCTCGGGGTATCAGGGGCCACCTGGGTTTACTAATGGGCACCTGGGGAAAATCATGGCCCCCCTGGGTTTTCCCTATGGCCCCCTCGGGATATCAGGGCCCACCTGGGGATATTTATGGCCCCCTCGGGATCCCCTGGCCCCCTCGGGTTATTTAAAGGGCCCCACCTCGGGTTTACCCCATGGCCCCCTCGGGAAAATCATGGAAACCTGGGAAAACCCATGGCCACCTCGGGTTTCCCATGGCCACCTCGGGAACCCTGGAAACCTGGGGGAATACTCATGGCCCCTTTGGGGATACTCAGGGCCCCACCTGGGGGTTTCTCATGGCCACCTGGGATCCCCATGGCCACTGGGGATCCCATGGTTCCCTCGGGATACTCTTTGGGCCACCTGGGGGATATCATGGCCCCCTTTGGGATACAAAATTGGACCCCCTCGGAAATACTCAGGGCCCAACCTGGGATACTAATGGCCACCTCGGGTTACTCAGGGCCACCTCGGGATACTAAGGGGGCCCCCCTCGGGATACTAAATGGCCACCCGGGTTATTTCTTTGCACACCTCGGGTTTACTCTTGGCCACCTCGGGATATCATGCCACACCTGGGGGATACCCCAGGGCCCCAAAACGGGATCTTTCCCAAAACCTAGGATACTCGGGCCCAACCTCGGGATACTTATGCAACCTCGGGGTTTACTAAAGGGCCCCCTTTGGGGGGATATTTCATGCACCCCTCGGGATACTAAATGGCCACCTCGGGATTACTCTGCACACCCTCGAGATACTCATCCCACACTGGGATACCCCAGCCACCCCCGGGAACTCATGGCCACCTGGGATCTCAGGGGCAAACCTGGGGAAAATAAATGGCCTCCTCGGAATATCTTGCCACACCTTGAGAACTCAGGGCACACCTGGGGGTTTACCCCTTTTGCACCCCGGGGGGATACTATGCACCCCTGGGTACTCAGCACCCCTCGGGAAAATCAGGGGCCACCTGGGGTGGATACGATGCACACCTCGGGATACTCAGGGCCCACCTGGGGGAAAATCATCCACACCTGGGGGATACCAGGGCCCAAACCCGAGATAATCAAAAAACCTGGGGAAAATATGGAAAATGGGGTTCCCTCTTTGCACACCTAGAGTTTACCATAAACCCCTAGGAAAATGGGGGCCCCCTTGGGAATCTCTTTTTTACCCCTGGGGAAATCATGCCCACCTGGGGATACTCAGGGCCCACCCGGGATACTCGGCCACCCCTCGAGTTACTCATGCACCCTGGGTTTTTCTCTGCACCCCCTGGGGGATACTCATGGCCACTGGGGATATTCAGGGCCCCCACCCTCGGGATACCCCAGGCCACCTCGGGATGTCTTGGCCCCTTCGGGATACCGGGCCCCCTCGGGTTTCTCATGGCCCCCCCTGGGGAAATATGGCCACCTCGGGGTTGTCATGGCCCCCTGGGGGATACTCATGGTTCCCTGGGGATACTCTGGCCACCTCGGGTTTACTCATGGCCCCCTCGGGTTTACCGGGCCCCCACCGGGGGATATCAGGGCCACCTCGGGTTCCCTCATGGCCCCCCTGGGGGATATTTCAGGGCCCCTCCTGGGGGATATCAGGGCCCAAACCCGGGGATACTCAGGGGCCCCCCCTCGGGTTATTTTTTTAAACCACCCTCGGGTTACTCATGGCCACCTGGGGGATACTCTTTGGCCCCACCCGGGAAAATCATGGCCCCCCTCGGGATACTCAGGGCCCAAACCTCGGGATTCTAATAAAAACCCTGGGGGATATCAGGCCACCTGGGGGATACTCTGGAAACCTGGGGGATACTAATGGCCCACCTCGGGATACTCATGGCCCCCAACGGGTTACTCAGGGCCCACCTCGGGATATATGGCACCTCGGGATATAATGGCCACCTGGGTTTTTCCCTCATGGCCATTCGGGATACTCATGGCCCCCTCGGGTTTACAAAGGGCCCAAACCTGGGGATATTTAAATGGCCACTCGGGATACTATGGCCCCTCGGGATACAAAATGGCCCCCTCGGGATATAATGGCCACTTGGGGATATCATGGCCACCTGGGATCCCCTTGGCCACCTGGGGGAAAACCCAAATGGCCCCCTTTCCGGGAAAAACCCAGGGCCCCCTTTCGGGATACTCATGGCCCCCTCGGGATACCCCATGGCCCCCCTGGGAACTCATGGCCACCTCGGGATACCCTTGGCCACCTCGGGGACCCCCATGGTTTCCTCGGGGATATCATGGCCCCTCGGGATATTTCCATGGCCCCCTGGGGAAATTCTAAGGGCCCAAACCCTCGGAAAAATCAGGGCCCCACATCGGGATATAATGGCCACCTCGGGTACTCATGGCCACCTCGGGATTCTAATGGCCCCTGGGGAAATTCTTTGGCACCCTGGGGATACTCTGCACACCTCGGGATACCCCTTTGGCCCCCCGGGTTTTACTCATGCACACCTGGGGATACTCAGGGGCCACCTCGGGTTCTTTGAACCCCTAGAGAAAACTCTGGCCCCCCTCGGGATTTATCCCACACCTCGGATACTCAGGGCCCACCCGGGATACTCATGCACACCTGGGAAAACTCTTTGGCCCCCCGGGGGGGAAAACCATGCAACCTCGGATACTCATGCCACTCGGGAAAACCATGCACCCCTCGGGATACTCTTGGCCCCCTCGGGATATCTGCAAAACCTCGGGATACTCTTTGGCCACCCCGGAATACTCATGCACACCTTGAGATACCATGCACCCCTCGGGGTATTTCCCCAAAACCTCGGGATATATGCACCTGGGTATCTGCACCCTGGGTTTTTACTCATGGCCACTGGGATAGCATGCACCCCTCGGGATACTCATGGCCCCCCTCGGGTTACTCATGCCCCCTCGGGAAAATCAGGGCCACCTGAGAAAACCCAGGGGCACACCTCGGGATACTCAGGGGCCACCCCCGGGATACTCATGCACCCCTAGGGGATACTCATGCACCCCCTAAGGATTACCGGGAAACCCCTTGGGTTACTCTTGTACACCTGGGGATATTTCATGCCCAACTCGGGATACAGGGGCCCCCTCGGGTTTACTCATGACACCCCCGAGTTTCTCATGCACCCCTGGGGGATACTCATGCACACCTCGGGTATCAGGGGCCACCTCGGGATACTCTTTGGCCAATTCGGGATACTCAGGGGCCACCTGGGATGCTCTGGCCCCCCCGGGATATCTGGCCACCTGGGGATACTCTTTGGCCCCTCGGGATACTCATGGCCCCTCGGGGATCAGGGCCCCCTCGGGTTTTCATGGTTATTGGGATACTAATGGCCACCTGGGATATCAGGGCCCACCTGGGATACTCAGGGGCCACCTGGGGAATACTCTTGGCCCCCTCGGGATACTCATGGACCTCGGGATACTCTTGGCCTCCCCCGGGGATATCTGGCCCCCTTTGGGTTTACTCATGGCACCCTCGGGAAAACCCATTCCCAACCTCGGGATACCCCTTTGGCCACCTGGGGGGAAACTCATGGCCCCCTCGGGATATTTTTTTGGCCACCTCGGGATACCCCATGGCCACCTGGGGGGATTCTAAGGGAAACCCTCGGGATACTCATGGCCCCCTTCGGGATACTCATGGCAACCCCGGGATACTAATGGCCACCTCGGGGATACTCGGGCCCCACAAGGGATCCCCATGGCCACCCTCGGGATACTCATGGCCACTGGGGAAAATAATGGCCACCTGGGTTTACTCTGGCCCTTGGGGAAAATTTTGGGCCCAAACCTGGGGGATATAATGGCCACCTCGGGATATCGGGCCCCCTTCGGGATACTCTTTGGCCCCCTTTGGGGAAAACTAAGGCCAACCGGGTATCATGGCCACCTGGGGATCCAAAATTGGCCACCTCGGGTTTAAAATGGCCCCCCTCGGGATACTCATGGGCCCCCTCGGGATACTATAAAACCCCGGTTATCATGGCCCCTCGGGTTTACTCATGGCCACCTCGGGTTTACTCATGCACCCCCGGGAAAATCATGGCCCCCTGGGGGATACTAATTGAAACACCTCGGGAAAATCAGGCCCCCTCGGGATACTCATGCACACCTCGGGTTTATTTCTTTGCACCCCTTTGGGGGATATATGGCCACCTTGGGTTATCATGAAAACTAGAGAACTCATGACCCTGGGAAAATTTCATGCAAAAATTGGGGAAATCTATGTACACCGGGGGATCTCTGCCCCCCCTGGGGGATACTCAGGGGCCCCTCGGGATACTCATCCCTCACTCAAAATTACTCAGGGCACACCTCGGGATACCATGCAAAACCTCGGGATATCATGGCCCCCTCGGGAAAATCAGGGCCCTTTTCTCGGGATATTTCATGGACCCTCGGGAGCTCATGGCCCCTCGGGATACCCCTTTGGCCACCTCGGGTTTACTCAGGGCCCCACCTGGGATACCATGGCCCCCGGGTTACTAAGGGCCCACCTGGGGGAAAATCATGGCCCCTCGGAATACTAAGGGCCCCAACCTGGGTTTCCCCTTGGCCACTTCGGGATATCATGGCCCCCTCGGGATCTAAGGGCCCAAACCTCGGGAAAATTTTGGCCCCACCTGGGATACTCATGGCCCCCTCGGGTATTTAATTTGGCCCCCCTCGGGGTATTTCATGGCCCCTCGGGATATCAGGGCCCACCTCGGGTTACTCATAACCACCTGGGTTTTTAAACTCATGGCCCCCCGGGGGGTTACTCAGGGGCCCCTCGGGTTTACTCATGGCCACCTCGGGATACTAATGGCCACCTGGGGGATACACATGGCCCCCCTCGGGATACTCATGGCCCCCTCGGGTTTACTAATGGCCACCCGGGTTTACTCATGGCCACTCGGGTACTCAGGGAAAACCCTCTGGAAATTTTTTAATGGCCCCCTGGGTTTACTCATGGCCACCTCGGGATACTCAGGGGCCACTCGGGATAACTCAGGGCCCACCCGGGTTTATCATGGCCCCCTCGGGATCCCCAAAGGGCCCCACCTCGGGTTTCCCATGGGCCCCCTTTTCGGGATATCATGGAAACCTCGGGTTTACCCATGGCCCCCTCGGGATACTCATGGCCCCCTCGGGTTTTCCCCAGGGGCCACCTGGGGGGAAAAACCCTTGGCCCAAACTCGGGATACCCAGGGCCCCCTCGGGATTTTCTGGCCACCTGGGGGAAAACTCATGGCCACCTCGGGAAAATCATGGCCCCCTCGGGATCCCATGGCCACCTCGGGAAAACCCGGGGGCTACCTCGGGATACTCATGGGCCCCCTGGGGGGATCCCGGGGGCCCACCTCGGGATACTAAGGGCCCCATTTCGGGATATTTTTGGCCCACCCTTTCGGGATACTAAGGGGCCAACTCGGGATACTCATGGCCACCTGGGGATAATAATGGCCCCTGGGGGGTACTCTGGCCCCCTGGGGTTAACTCAGGGCCACCCCTCGGGATACTCAGGGCCCAAATCGGGGATACTCATGCACACCCCCCGGGTTACTCATGGCCACCTCGGGATACTTTTGCACACCTAGAGATATCAGGGCCCCACCTCGGGTTTACTCATCCCACACCTGGGGGATACTCAGGGCCCAAATTTTGGGTTTATCATGCCCCACCTGGGTTTACTCAGGGTTTCCCTCGGGATACTCATGCACCCCTTCGAGAATCATGAACCCCCTGGGGTTAATCATGCCACCCTCGGGTTTATTTCAGGGAAACCTCGGGAAACTATGACACCCCCGCGAAAATCTGGCCACCTGGGATACTATGACCCCTTTAAAAGTTATTTTCATGGCCACCTCGGGAAAACCTTTGCACCCCTCAGGAAACTCATGGCCACCTCGGGAAAACTCATGAAACCCCTTTGGGATCCCAGGGCCCAAACCTGGGGGTTACTCTGCACACCTCGGGATACTCAGGGCCACACCGGGATACTCTTGCACACCTCGGGTTTACTCGGGGCCCCCTCGGGATACTCAGGGCCACCCCTTAAATACTCGTGGCCACCTCGGGATACTCATCCCACACCTCGGGAAAAACCCCATTCCCACCTGAGAAAATTTCTTCACCCTTCGGGATCCCTCTTGGCCCCCTTGGGGAAAACCATGCACCCCTAGAGTTTCTCATGCACTCCTCGGGTACTCGGCACCCCTTGGGAAAATCATGTACCCCTGGGGGTATAAACCCCCAACCTCGGGATACTCTGGCCCCCTGGGATATAATGCAAAACCTCGAGTTATTTCTTTGACCCCTGGGGATACTCATGAACCCCTGGGTTACTCATGACCCCCTCGGGTTTACCAGCTCCCCAAAAATTATATGAACACCTGGGGGAATCTTTGGCACCCCCTGGGGGTTTACTCATGCAAACCCGTGATACTCAGGGCACACCTGGGGTTATCATCCCAAAACCTCGAGAAAATCATGCACACTTGGGTTTTCTCATGTCCCTGGGAAAACCTCATGCACACCTCGAGATACTCTTTGCACCCTTGGGCATACTAAAGGAACACCTCGGGTTACTCATGCATCCCTCGAGATATCATGCACACCTCGGGATATCTTCCTCACCTCGAGTACTCATGCACACCTTGGCTTACTCATGCACACTCGGGAAAACCCATGCACCCCTCGGGAAAACTCAGGCACACCTGGGGATACTCATGACACCTCGAGATATCATACAAAAACCTCGGGGATACTTTTTACCCCCCTGGGGAACTCATGCCCCACCTCAGGATATCATGCACACCACGGGAAACTCGGGTCACACCCTGGGGATATTCAGCACACCTCGGGATACTTTTGGCCACCTGGGATACTCATGCCCCCTCGGGATACTCATGCCCCATAGGGTACTCATGGCCACCTCGGGGGATACTCATGCCCCACCTCGAGATCCCCCATGCACACCTGGGAATTATTTCATGCACCCCCTCGGGATACTCATTGCACCCCTGGGAAAAGCATGCCACCCCCGGGGATACTCGGGCACCCCTGGGGATATTCATCACCCCTCGGATATCATGCACACCTCGGGATACTCATGAACACCTCGAGATATTTCAGGGCCACCTGGGGGTTACTCATGCCCCCTGGGGGATTACTCATGCACCCCCTCGGGATACTCTTTTTAACCCCCGGGTACTCAGGGCACCCCTCAAAGAAAATCAGGGCCCCACTTGGGATACTCATTTTCCCCCTCGGATACTCATGCACACCCGGGATACTTGCACCCCTCGAAAATTACTCATGCCCGCCTTGGTTTATCTTTGAAATTCTCGGGTTACTCATGCACCCCCCGGGTTATCGGGCCCACTGGGGGTATCATGCAAAACCCGGGAAAATCATACAACCTGGGGGAACTCATGCACACCTGGGATACTCATCCCACTCCTGGGGTACCATGACCCTTAAGATTCTCAGGGCACACATCGGGATACCCCCATGCACCCCTGGGGATATCATGCCACCCTCGAGATATTTCAGCAAAACCTCGGGATTCTCATGAAAACCATTGGGATACTCGGGCAAAACCTTGGGTTTGTCATGCACACCTCGTGATTACTCATGAACACCTCGGGATACTCATGCACACTTGGGGGATACCCCTGCACCCCTCGGGTTACTCATGCTTTCCCTCAAAGATATTCATGCAAAACCTCAGGTACTATAAAACCCCTCGGGATATCATGCACCCAGGGGATATCATGCACCTCGGGAAAACCTTTCCCACACTTGGGGAAAACTTTTGCACACCTCGGGATACTCAGGGAAAAACCTAAAGATACTCATGCACCCCTGGGGTTATTCATGCACCCCTGGGGATACTCACCACACCTCAGGATTCATGCACCCTCAGGTATTTCCGCAAAACCCTCGGGATACCCACGCACATTTTCCGGGTACCCCGGGCACATCTCGGGAAATACTCAGGCCCCACTCGATATACTCTGCCCCCCTCGGGATACTCATACCACTCGGGAACTCATGAACACCTCGGGATACTATGAAACACCTTGGGATATTTCATGCCACCCGGGATCCCTCTTTGAACACCTGGGGGTTACTCATGCCCCCTTCGGGTTTCTCTTGAAAACACCTTGGGTTTACTCATGCACACCTTGGGATGGGTCAGGGCACACCTCGGGATACTCATGCACCCTCGGGATACTCTTGCACACTTGGGGGTTTACTAATGCACATTTCGGGATACTCATGCACCCCCCGGGATACTCTTGCACACCTCGGGATTCTCATGCAAAACCTGGGATACTCATGCACACCAGGGGATACTCATCACACCTTCGGTTTATTAATGAAACCCCTCGGGTTACTAAATTGCACCCCTGGGGATACTCATGCACACCTCGGTTTACCCCATGCACCCCTTTGGGGGGTTACTCTTGCACCCCTCGGGTTTATCATGCCACCCTGGGGATCCCTCTTTGCACACCACGGGATACCCCTGCCACCTGGGGTTAATTCATGCCCCACTTCGGGATACTTATGCATACCTCGGGAAAAATCATCAAACTCAAGATACTCATGCACCCCTGGGGGATTCTCAGGGAACCACCTCGGGATACTCACCCCACCCGGGGGATCCCCATTGCACACCCTGGGGGTTACTCATGCACCCCTCAGTTACCCCAGGGAAACCCTGGGGATCCCTCATGCACACCCCGGGTTTCTCATGAAACCCCGGGGAATCATGCACCCCTCGGGTACTCATGCAACTTCGGGGTTTACTTAGGGCATCCTTTCGGGTTTACTCTGCACACCTCGGGTATCATGCCACTTGGGAAAACTTATGCATACCTCGAGTTTTACTCATGCCACACCTCGGGATATTAATGCAAAATTCGGGATACTTAGGGCATACCTGGGATACTCCCGAAACCTCGGGAAAACTCATGCAACCTCGGGATACTCATGCCCTTCGGGTACTTTTTTTTCCCTTCGGGTTTATTTGGGCCACACCTCGGATTATCCCCGCACCCTGGGTTTTCTCACGCACATCTCGGGATACTCATGCATACCTCGTTTAAAATCATGGGCCCCTAGGGATACTAATGGACCCCTGGGGGATACCCCTGTACTCCCCCCGGGATACTCGGCACCCCTCGGGTTAACTCATGTACCCCTCGGGTTTACTCATGCACCCCTGGGGTTTATCATGTACTCCTCGGGTTTACTCTGCACCCCTCGGGTTACTCTTGTACCCCTCGGGAAACTCATCCCAACCTCGGGATACTCCTGTACTCCTCGGGATACTCATGCACCCTCGGGAAAATTTTGACTCCTGGGAAAATCATGCACCCCTTTCGGGATACTCTTTTAAATCCTCGGGAAAATCATGCTTTACCTCGGGATACGATGCACATCTCGGGTATTCCCCTTCCCGGGGGAAATACTCATCCCTTCCCTCGATATATCGGGGCCCCTGGGTTTCTCAGGACACCCGGGATACTATGTACTCCTGGGGAAAATACTATGCACACTCGGGGGATACTCATGTATTTCCTCGGGATACCTGCCCCACCTGGGGAAATACTAATGCACCCCTCGGGTTTATCTGCCCCCTGGGGATACTTATGTACTTTTTTGGGGAATACTCATGCACACCTCGGTAAAATCATCCCCCTCGGGATACTCATCCCACACCTGGGGGAAAACTCATGCACCCCTCGGGATATCATTTTCCCCTCGGGATTATCATGAAACACCTCGGGATTCTTTGCACCCCCTCGTTTTTCTCATGCGAACCTCGGGAAAACTCATGCACACCTGGGTTTTACTCATGTACCCTCGGGTTATCATGCACACCTGGGCATACTATGACCCCGGGGATTCTCAGGGCACCCTTGGGATATTTCATGCAACCTTGGGATAGTCATCACCCCTCGGGTTTAAGTAAATTCCCAAAACCTCGGGTTTTTTTTATGAAACCCCTCGGGATATCATCCCACCAGGGGAAATTTCTAAATGCACCCCTTGGGATACTTTTGCCCCACCTTGGGAAAAAGTCAGACACCTCGGGATACTCTGCACACCTCGGGATACTTATGCAACCTGGGATACTCTTTGCACCCCTCGGGATCTCATGCACCCCTTGGGTTAGTCATGCACCCCTCGGGAAAATAAATGCAAAATTCGGGATACTTATGCACACCTCGGGATACTCATGCACCCCTGGGTTTCTAGGGCCAAAACCTTTGGGGGGATATAAATCCCACACCTTGGGATAGTCATGCACACCTCGGGATACTTTGCACATTTGGGGGTACTTATGCATACCTCGGGAAAACTCATGCACACCTCGGGATTCTCATGCACACCTTTGGGGGAACTCAGGGCACCCCTCGGGATTCATGCAAACTTCGGGTTTACTCATGCCACCTCGGGTTTACTCACGCACCCTCGGGTTATTTCTTCCCACCCCTCGGATACTCAGGCACACCTCGGGATACTCATGCACACCTCAGGATACTACGCACACCTGGGGGATACTCACGCACATCTCGGGTTTACTCCGCAAAATCTGGGGATACTCATGCATACCTCGTATACTCATGGGCCCCTTGGGAACTCTTGGACCCCTCGGGATACCCCTTTGTATTTTCCCTCGGGATACCATCCACACCTGGGATATTTAAATGTCCTCCTCGGGTTACTTATGCATCCTCGGGACACTCATTACTCCTGGGGGATACTCTTTGAGCCCCTCGGGTACTCACGCACACCTGGGGATACTAAATGAACACCTGGGGGATACTCTTTGGGGAATGGGATACTCCACAAAACTCGGGGAAAACTCATGCACTCCTGGGGACACTCGTGCACCCTGGGGTTTTACTCATGGGGCCCCTGGGGGATACTCTTTGAAACCCCTGGGGGACCCGTGCACCCCCGGGTATTTTCTTTGCAAAACCTGGGGAAAATCATGGACCCCTCGGGATACTTGCACAACTCGGGGATATTTCCCCACCGTCGGGTTTACTCATAAAACCCCTTTTGGGATAACCCATTTTCTCTTGGGGGATATTACGCCCACCTCTGGATACTCATGCACACCTGGGGAAAACTCTTGCACACCTAAGGTTTACTAGCCACACCTGGGGAAATCTCATCCCCTCCTCAGGTTCTAACGCACACCTGGGGATATCATCACACCTCGGTATACTCATGCACCCCTCGGGTATCATGCACACCTCGGGAAACTCAGCACACCTGGGGAAATTCCATGTACCCTCGGGGATTTTTATGCACACTCGGGATATCATGCACCCCCTCGAGAAAACTAAAGCACCCCCCTAGGAAAACTCATGCACACCTGGGGGGTTACTCATCCCACCCTTTCGAGTTTAATCAAGGCACACCTCGAGATACTCTTTGCACCCCTGGGGTTCTCATGCACACCTTGGGATATCATGCAAACCTGGGGAAATCTTGCACCCCTGGGAAAACTAAGCAAAACCTGGGATATCTTTGCACACCTCGGGAAAATCATCCCACCCCTGGGGGATACTAATGCACCCCTCGAGATACTATGCACACCTGGGGGTTACTCATGCCCACCCGGGATACTCATGCACCCCTCGAGATACTCTTTGACACCTCGGGTACCCCACGACCCCTCGGGATACTCATGGCACCTTGGGAACTAATGCACACCTTGGGATCTCACCCCCACATTCGGGATACTTTTGAAACCTCGGGATACTCATGTACCCCTCGGGATGTGCACATCGGGATATCATGGACACCTTGGGATACTAATGCACACCTCGGGATACTCATGGCCTTCAGGATACTCACACCTCGGGATACTCATGAACCTCAGGATACTCATGTGCACATCGGGATACTCTGGACCCCTTGGGATACTCATGCACACCTCGGGATGTCATATACCCCTTTTGAAGTATCGCACTTCAGGTACTCACGCCTGGGATCCCTTGCACCCCTCGGGATAGCCTTGCAAGCTCGGGTACTCACGCACACTTCGGGATATCACGCACATTGGGGGTACTCACCCCCAATCTGGGATACTCATGCATCCTCGATTTTATCATGGGCACTGGGATATCATGGAATCTCGGGATACTCCTGTACCCTCGGGTACTCATGCACCCTCGGGATACTCATGTACTCTGGGGAAATACTCATGCACTCCTCGGGATACTCACGAAAACCTCGGGATAGCATGCACCTCGGGATACTAATGCACTCCTCGGGATACTCACGCACACCTCGGGATACGCATGCACACCTCGGGATACTCACGCACACCTCGGGATACGCATGCACACCTCGGGATACTCATGCACACCTCGGGATACGCATGCACACCTTGGGATATTCACGCACACCTCGGGATACTCATACACACCTCGGGATAATCATGTACATCTCGGGATATTCACACACATCTCGGGATACTTATGCACTCCTGGGGACACTCGTGCACACCTCGGTATATTCATGCACACCTTGGGATACTCTTGCACACGTCAGGATACTAACGCACACCTCGGGATACTCATACACACCTCGGGATACTCATGCGCACCTCGGGATACTCACACACATCTCGGGATACTTATGCACTCCTGGGGACACTCGTGCACACCTCGGTATATTCATGCACACCTTGGGATACTCTTGCACACCTCAGGATACTAACGCACACCTCGGGATACTCATACACACCTCGGGATAATCATGTACACTTCGGGATACTCATGCACACCTCGGGATACTCTTGCACACCTCAGGATACTAACGCACACCTCGGGATACTCATGCACACCTCGGGATACTCATGCACACCTCGGGATACTCATGCACACCTCGGGATACTCATGCACACCTCGGGATACTCTTGCACACCTCAGGATACTAACGCTCACCTCGGTATACTCACGCACACCTCAGGATACTAACGCACACCTCGGGATATCATGCCACCTCGGGAAACTCATGACCCCTGGGTACTCATGCACACATGGGTTTCTCTGCACACCTGGGATATCATGCACCCCTCGAGATATATGCCCCCTCGAGATACTCATAACCCCCAGGATACTCATGCACACCTCGGATTCTCAGCACACCTCGGGATTATGCAAACCTCGGGTACTCATGCAAACCGGGATATTGTACCCCTGGGGATTGTCAGCACCCCTCGAGAAAATCACACCCCTCGAGATACCCCTTTCACCCCTAGGTACTCATGCACACCTCGGGATACTCATGCAACCTCGGGATCCCTCATGCACACCTCGGGATCACATGCACACATGGGGATACTCTTACCCTCGGGTTCTCAGACACCTCGAGATACTCATGCACATCGAGATACTCTTCACCCCCTAGGATACTCATGCAACCTCGGGATACCATGCACATCGAGTTACCTTCCCCCCCTCGGGATACTCATGCACCCCTCGAGTACCTTCACACCCAGGATACTCATGCACCCTTTGGGGGATATCATGCACCCACGAGATACTCTTCACACCTCGGGTACTCATGCACCCCTCGAAATATCATGCACCTCGGGATACTCATGCACCCTAGGATACTTTGCACACCTGGGATATCATGCAACCTCAGATACTCATGCACACCTGGGTATCATGCCCCCTGGGGATACCATGAACCTTGGGGATACTATGCACCCCTGGGTCCCATGCACCCCTGGGGTTTTTTAAGCACATGGGGGATACTCATGCACCCTCGGGATACTATGCACCCTGGGGATACTCATGCCACATGGGATACTCATCCCACCCCCGGGGGATCTCTGCACACTCGAGAAAATTGCCCCCTCGGGATAATCTGCCACCGGGGGATTTTGCACACCCCGGGATACCATGCCCCCTGGGTATCATGCACCCTCGAGATACTGAGCACTCTTCGGGATACTCATGCCACCTCGGGATACTATCCCAACCTCGGGTCTCTGCACACCTCGGGATATAGGCACCCCTGGGGATACTATGCCACCTCGGAGATCATGCCGCCTTGGGTACTCTACACCCCTCGGGTACTCATGACCCCTCGGGATATATGCACCCCTGAGATATCATGCAAACTCGGGATCTCATGGCACCTGGGGATATCATGACCCCTCGGGATATCATGGCCTCCTCGGGAAAATTTGCACCCCTCGGGATATTTCATGGCCACCTGGGGAAAATTTTTTCACACACCCGAGATTTTATGCTCATCTCGGGTACTCTTGCCCCGGGATACTCATGAACCCCTGGGTTACTCACGTACCCCTCGGATACTCATGCACACCTGGGCTTTTGCACACCCTGGGGATATCATGCCACCTCGAGATACTCATGCACACCCTGGTTTACTCATGCACCCTCGGAATATCATGACCCCTTTGGATACTCATGACACCTCGGGGATATCATGCACACCTGGAGTTCTTTGCTCCCTTGGGGGGATACTGTGACCCTCGGGATACTCATGACCCCTCGGGAAACTCATGCACACCTCGGTTTCTAGCACACCTCGGATATCATGCACTTCAAGATACTCTGCACCCCTCGGGTACTTGAACACCTCGGGATACTCATGCACACCTGGGATACTATGCACCCCTCGGGATACTCATGCACCCTTTGGTTATCATGCACACTTGGGGATACCATGCACCTTCGGGATACTCAGCACCTCGGGTACTCATGCACACCTCGTGATAATCATGCCACCTGGGGATTCTCTGCACATCGGGATACTCATGCACACCGGGATACTCAGCCACCTCGAGATACTCTTGCCCCCTGGGGATACTCATGCACACCTGGGGATACTCATGCACACCTGGGATTCTCTGCACCCTCGGGTACTCATGACACTCGGGATACTCATGCACACCTCGAGATACTCATGCACACCTCGGGATACTCATGCACACCTCGGGATACTCATGCACACCTCGGGATACTCATGCACACCTCGGGATACTCATGCACACCTCGGGATACTCATGCACACCTCGGGATACTCATGCACACCTCGGGATCTCATGCCCACCTCGGGATACTATGCACATGGGGATACTTTTTAACCCCGGGGGATACTCATGCACATTGGGGGATGTCATGTCACCTCAGGATACTCTGCTCCCCTTTGGGGATACGATGAACACCTCGGGATATCTGAAAAATTTGGGGATACTCATGGACACTGGGATCTATGCCCTTCGGGTCTCATGCACACCTCGGGATACTCATGCACACTTCGGGATACTCATGCACACCTCGGGATACTCATGCACACTTCGGGATACTCATGCACACCTCGGGATACTCATGCACCCTTTCGGGTATCATGTACTCTTGGGTTATCATGAAAAACCTGGGATACCATGCCACCTCGTGATACTCATGAAACCCCTCGGGATATCTGCACATGGGTACTCGGGCACCCCTGGGATACTCATGCACCCCTCGGGATATCATGTAACGGGGATACCAGCACATTCGAGTAGTATGTACCCCCTGGGGATACTCATGCACATCTCGGGATAGCTGTCCCCGGGGGATATCTGCACACCTCGGGTATCATGCACACTTGGGTACCATGACCCCCTCGGGATATATGCACACTTCGGGTACTCATGCAACCCGGGATACTCTGCACACTTGGGGATACTCATGTACTTTCGGGATAATCGCACACCTCGGGATACTCATGCAAAATCGGGTTATCATGCCCCCTCGTGTAATGCAACCTGGGATACATGCACCCTCGGGTACTCTGACCCCTCGGGATACTCATGACCCCTCGGGTATTGCACCCCTCGGGTACGATGAAACCCGGGATTCATGCACAATTCGGGATATTGGACACCTCGGGATACTCATGCACCCCTGGGATATCATGTACTCTTCGGGTACTCATGCCCACCTGGGATAGCAGAACACCTCGGGATATCATCCCAAATTGGGTACTCTGGACACCGGGGGAACTCTGCCCCCTCGGGATATCATGCACACCTCTGATACTCTGCACCTCGGGATATATGCACCCCTCGGGTACCATCCACCTGGGGGATACTCATGCACCCTGGGGATATTTCATGCAACCTGGGATACTCATGCACATCTCGGGATATCATGCACACCTCGGGATATCATGCCACCTCGGATATCATGCACCCCTCGGGTTACTCAGCACACCTCGGGTACTCTGCACACTTCGGGTATCATGCACCCCTCGGGATACCTGCAACCGGAAACTCATCCCACCCCTGGGATAGTCATGTCCCCCTCAGGATACTCTTGCTCCCCTGGGGATAGAGAACACCGGGATACTCATGCAAAATTCGGGTGCTCATGCCCCCTGGGGAAAACCATGAAACCCCGGGGTATTGGTACTTTTTCGGGATATCAGCACCCCTCGGGATACTCAGCAATTTCGGGATGTCAGCACACTCGGGATACTATGCCAACCTGGGGATATCATGTATCTCGGGTACTCATGCCACCTGGGATATATGCAAAATTGGGAGCTCATGCCACCTGGGGATACTCTGCACACTTCGGGATGCTATGGCATCGGGATACCATGCACACTTCGGGATACTCATGCACACCTCGGATATCATGTACTCTTGGGATTCTTTGCGCCCTCGGGATACTCAGCACATTTGGGGATGCTCATGCGCACCTCGGGATACTCATGCACCTTTCGGGATGCTCATGCCCATCGGGATCTCATGCACATTTCGGGATGCTATGCGCCCTCGGGTATCTGCGCCCCGGGATGTCATGGCCCCTCGGGATACTCTGCGCACCTGGGGATGCTCATGGACCTGGATTATAAATGTTGAGAAGCGGGAAAGTTTTAGTAGTTGCCAATTTCCCCGTTTTCATGATGGTGGATCTTATTGTGAAGACTTATATTATTATTGCATTGGTGAATGGGGTTTTATTACCTTTAACAATGCAGTTTCGTGCAATACCTTGGGTATAAATCTTTTTTTCTATAAAAACTTTTATTGTTTTGCGTCCTACTTAAAGTAGGATACGATAATGATACGGCTGTTCAGACCTTGTGACATCATGGCATACTGATAGAAACACCTAGTTATTCAGAGCTGGGGTGCAGCATTTGATGTAGTGTTGAACTATCGGAAAAGGGGGTTGCTTGGTGGGTGAGTGTAGTTAGTGTGGCGGACGT
>NC_069404.1:40984559-40997059 GCF_026875155.1 Cherax quadricarinatus
GCACTCATATATTAAACAATATTAATTATTATTAGGAAGGAAGGACAAAAACTCACCAATATAAAAATATGTCTATATTAATAATAGTAACTTATATACAACTTATAACTATTACAAAAAACCACCAGACTCCAGTTCACATTAGCTCACTAGCACACTGCTACTAATGAGTTAAACCAAATAAATCATCAGAGAGGCACCATGACATACACACCCCCAGCAGGTAAAACACCATACAGTACTCTCGCATAAAAAGGCCTCTGCATACTAGGGCCTTACAAATAAAAATGAGAACAATGAAACACAAACACCTATGGTATACACTGTGCTGGCCACTGTCTGACTGACAGGAATAATACACGTCCACTTTCAGTATACTACACGGAAAATGACATTATATATGGAGCGTTATTTTATATAATTTTTTTTTACAGTACCCCTGTTGAGAAATGGTTTACCAGCTAAGTTTAAAAATAGGGAAAACTTAGCTTAGAAAGACAGCTCATCCGCTGCACAGCCGCCCTGCAGACGAGTCTTGAGAAGCTGTCGAAGTCACTTTATAATGGGCTGTAAATGAACATTAGGTTCATCATAAATTACCCCTAGGGGGTGTTATGTCAGCATATTTCATTCACTGATGGATGACATACATACTTGTGTGGACTTAAAAATCCGCTTATCCGGGGTTTATGATAAGTGATACTCGGTAACTTCGACTCAATGGCAGGTCAATAGTGTACATCCACGAGTTAGAACACTTTCCTTTGGGGTATATGTAAACTGAACCCGAGTTATGCCCGTATCCGTTGAGTTTTTTTCAAAGATAGTGTTCTTTGAAAAATGTCGCACTACACTCTGTTGGATTTGCAACACCCCGTTGTTAACACCCTTCTCAACATTAGTTCAATTTATTTACAATCTGTTTACTAGAGAAACTGAACACTCTTCTCTGTAAGTGTTTATTGTGTTTTTGAGACACTTTGTACACACTAACACAGGGATCAGTGTTCTTTGTTGGTTATTCCGGCTTCAGTGTGACTCCCAATAGGGTCAAAAGTAATCTGAAGATGCCACAGCCTCCTACACCATCACTGTCCATAGCACATAAAGGAAAAGCTGACCTAGTACTTTTTGCTTCCTTACTAAACTTCCACTATAAAGCAAAGCAGAATGCTCGAATCTTGCTGTTTTAAGCATAGACAACAATGTACACTATCTTTACCATGGTAAGAAAGTGGGAGAAGGATTTTCCTTGATTGTCCTGTTAAGGTAAGAGATGGACTGTCTTTTATTAAACTACACTTTGCAACACTGGACTGCAAGGAGAGTCGGTTGCTTGACCACGTTGCATACTCGTACTGCATCTGGGATCAATTACTTGCTGTAGCAGTAAACAAGATGCTTGCCCCTTCTGAGAGGGCTGGGCCCCTCAGGGCTGAAAGGAGCTGAAACGGGCTGAAGGGGCTGATACCCCCCTCCTGGAGAAAATTTATCCACACTGGGGGGCGGCGGAGGTTTGCTGCAGGTGAACTATTCATCACTTAACATTAATTTGATTTTCTCACTCGCCACCACTGCTGCTTGTCTTTTCTGAACAGCTTTAGTCTGTGTGGTTTCTGGAGAATCACTAATTTTATTTTCAACACTATAATTCTAACGGCACTAGTTTATTTATTGTCCGCTTATTCACTACACCTTTGCTTAAAACATCAACTGTCCTGATGATTCCATTTGCATCAGGATATATGGTCACAATTTTTCCAAGTGGCCATTGGGACCTCGGACCATCATTGCCAATAATCACTATGTCACCAGGTCTTAAGGACTTATGATTTTCAGGAACATCAACTCCATAGAAGTGTTCTCTCAATGAGGTGAGATAATTTCTCACTAAATTTTCTCCCAACGTTCAATCACTTTATTAAGGTGTTTGAATTTACGTCTGAGTTGCTCAGGTTCGAAATAAGTAGGATCCTCTTTGATTTCTTTATCATTCATGGGAGGAACAGGTTCGAGCCTTCTGCCATGGAGTAAATGAGATGGACTTAATTGTCCAGATCATTGGTAACATAAGTTAGAGGTCTGTTGTAGACTCTATTTTCTATTTCAGTCACAACTGTACGGAATTCATCTAAGTCGACTCTCTGACGATGAAGAGTCTTCCTTAAACAACGTTTTAAATGCCGATCATTCTTTCATAAAATCCGCCTTGCCATGGAGATTTAAGAGGAATGTATCTCCAACGACAACTGCGTTGATTCAGCATCTGTTGTACTTCTAGTTGATCAAAGATCTTGCTTATAAAAGCGCACAAGCAACAAAGTTTCGTTGCATTGCCTGAATCATCAGTCTGGGACATCCCTCTTTCTGGCGGGCAAACCGTCTGAATAATTTGATAAAGGTTTCAGCAGACATGTCAGTGGCTACTTCTAGATGTACTGCTCTAGTTGTACCCACAAGTGAATAAACAGATGTAACCTTGATGGGAACTTTGCCAACTGTTTTGGGTTAAAATTATTGGTCCCGTGTAATCTACACCTGTCCCCCTAAAATGGAGTGATATGAACAAACCTTTCAGAGGGATATGGGAGGGGCCTGGATACTGACTTTACTCGCTTTATCATAGTGACGACAAGAATACAGTCCTTTATTTGTTTTTTCACACTTTTCGACCTTGAGGTTCCAGTAGGATTGTCGTATATAAACAAAGTGTGTCAGCTACCCCACCAAAGTAACACGTTACTAGGGGCGTTTTGAACAATCCGTTTTGTTACCCAAATGATTCGGGGGAAATCAATATTGGATGTATGGCTTCTTTAGGTAGTGAAAAATTATGAATTCCCTTCCTCGAAATCTTATAATCTTTTCTGAGTCGAGATAAAGTCCTAAAGAATTAATCATAACAAGCTTCTTGTGTTTCTAGAAATTTATATTCTGTAGAGAAAACATCTTTCTGTATTAGTTTCACCCAGTATTTAATGGGTTCAAGATATTCATAATTAGGTTTTATTTTTTTTATGAATTTAAAGACAAGAGCTGTAACTCTTAAGAGTTTACCCAAAGATGAGTATTTAGATCCATCAGTGACTATTTCTGTTGTGTCTGAAGTATTTACACAACTTATTTCTGCTCTGTTCAAGCAAACTGTTTCTTCCGGCATAATGTGAGCTTTTTGCTGAGGCCAGTTATTTTCATTAGAGAGCCAGTTCGGTCCGTGGAGCCATAATTTATTATCCACAAATTTTTCTTGAGTGGGACACCACGTGACAATATGTCAGCTGGATTCTCTTGGGTAGAGACGTGGAGAAAGAGATAATCTCTCTGCATCTCTTTTATTTCTGCTACTCTGTTCTGTACATAGACCAACTTACTCTTATTATTTCTTAACCACTGGAGAACTGCTTCCCTTATCACTTTCCAGATCACGGTTTCTCAATAGTGAGATGATCAAATACTTTGTTGAGATAGACAACTAATTTTGTACCTACAAAG
Source organism: Cherax quadricarinatus (assembly GCF_026875155.1). NCBI lineage: Eukaryota > Metazoa > Arthropoda > Malacostraca > Decapoda > Parastacidae > Cherax > Cherax quadricarinatus. The sequence goes on from NC_069404.1 coordinate 40,988,052, forward strand.
AGTGCTGTCAGTTCCAATTTTTGGTACTGTTCTGACTTCAAGGGTGCTACCCCCGGCCTTTTTAAGTAATTATTGTACTTCCTTCAGCATTACTCATGTAAGCTACAGCGCCATAACCTCTGGTTGACGCATCACAGAACACATGTAATGTGTACTTGTTTCCCTCTTGACCTATTTGTCTGTTAAATTTAATTTGATGAAGTTGCTTAAACTCCCTGGGATATTTCATCCCATGCTTGACTCATTTCTAGAGGCAAGTTCTCATCCCATCCAATTTTGAGTTTCCATGCTTCTTGCATAAGCATTTTACCTTTTATGGTAATTGGTGAGACGAGTCCTAGAGGATCAAAACATTGTGATACCTCTGACAGTAAACTACGTTGTGAGGTACGCATGGGTTTATTGTTTATCCTTTTGAGACTCAAAGTATCTCTGGTGTTCCAATTAATCCCAACATATTTTTGCAATCAGGAATTTCAGTTTCAGGGAAATCTTCTTGGTAAGTTCCTTTAATTGTGTTGAATTAATATCCACATCATTAGAGGCATTTTGCTTCTTTCATCTCCTTGTTTGCTTTTCTGTATAAGGATTTTCAATCCTCCTCTTTATTCACGTACCTTGAAGATTGTCCACATAGAAACTTTTCTTTAAGATTTCTTTGAAGGGACTTTCAGATTTCTTCAAATGTGTATTTAGAGTAGCTTTTTAGTAAGAATGGAGAGGATGTTTGCACCAATAATACTGATTTGAAACGATAAGTTTTTCACAGGCTTTGAGGATCATGTGATTTTCAGGCCACAAGAATCGAGTACAAACTCTATCTATTTCTTGTAGTCCTACTCTTAGAAAGCTTTGGAAATCAGCCTTGTAGGCATATGGGTTTGTGCGAAATTTCATAGCAACGTCTCCAAGCTTCTCAGTTAGTGAGGGTCCGGTCATCAGACCCGTCATTAAGACTTGCTACATCTTATTTGCACGTGCGCTGCAATTATAACAACACGTATGGAGTGGTTTCAGAATCTTTTCTGACTCCATGGTGCGGGGGAGATAATGAGCTTCTGTCTTCAACTTGTCTTCGACTATTTCTCAATGAATTTATTGTCCAACTGTTCTTGTATGATATTTTCATAGACAGTCAGTAGCTCTGGATTCTTCCTGAGCTCATGTATTTGTGCTTTCATTTGTCCGAAAGCCATGCGATAATTGCTAGGCAGATGTGGTGGATTTAATTTCCAGGCAACCTAACCCAATACTGTCCATCTTTAATTTACAGTGTCCAAATATTGGTTATTTAAGTCTGAGACTCTTGGGGCTTGGTTTTTTTTACATCAATACCTATCGCATCTAAATCCCACAACTTTATCAACTGGTTCATTCATTTCTTCCAGTAATGATAATTTTTTGCTGTGGTACAATGATCAGCGGTTTTCCCCGTAACTAGTACATTTCCACTGATCAATATCAGCTTCTTTCCCACTTGAGAGGGAATGGGACCACATTCATGTGGCCTCCTGCTGTTTTCAGCAAGTGAACATCATGTTTACTTACTTATTTTGCACAAAACAGGGGATAATAATCACTTCCAATGATTAAATCAAAATTGGACTAATTTGTGTCCGTCTGGATGTCAGGGCAGGCTAACTTGACCTTAGCTGCTTTCAGTGCTGCAACTGTTTTTTTTTAAAACCCTGGGGTCTGCACAGACTTAGGCAAATCATCTACTACCACAGCTTCTACTGTCTTTTTTCCTGTTTCCTAGACCAACAGGATTCTTGCTAGGTCATATGTCTGTTTACCAGAATTGTGGAAAAAAACAGCTTTATCTAACTGTACTTTGGCATAGGGTTGTTTATTCAGTTTCTGCAACACTGTTCTTCTTATATAGGACCTTTGTAAGCTTTGATCAAATAGTGTTAGCACATTGGTTTTGTGTAGTTTATTAGATAACTCAACTGGAGCTACTGGGAGAGCTGTTGCTTTAAACTTATCTCTCACATTTAATGCTGTTGCTTGTTGACTTCCTAATTCTGTAGAAGTCTTCTGCTGTTCAGCAAAAGTATTTGGGCATAATGCTGTATGATGCACACCCTTGCATTTAAAACACTTCTTCAGTGAGCAATTACCTCCCTTGTGTTCACCTAAACACTTGATGCATCTTTTCAGCTGATGAACATTTTGTTTACGTGCCTCCATTGATGTGTATTGAATACAATACTGTGCCCAATGTGTTCCATCACAAAGTACACATTTTGGAGTACGTTTATGTGTGACAGTTTGTTTACTGTCTGTTGTATTCACAGCTTGATAAATGCCTATATGGGATTTCCCATTCTGTGGTTTAGTGGGAGTAGGTATACTCTTTTTATACTGAGTTGAACGTTTATTATCCACGAGATTTGTGGATTTTTCATCTCGTCTCGCTGCTTGCATGCATGAAACTATTGTTTGTAAACCATTGCTAATTTCTTCATAAGTGAAATAGCGTTTATTGAACATAATATTTAATCGTTCAGTAGTTTGTGGTGACAATTTATCCTGTACAATACCACTGATAAACCAGTCACATTGTCTTAGGTCATATTTAGCACCTAGAGATCTGAGACTATTGTGTCTAATGTGATTCTAAATGCCTGTAAGTCTGAAAAACAATGTTTGAGTGGCTTCAAGCTTGATATTAAGACTGCACGTAAGACACGTAAGGCTATTTGATAATTGCCTTTAATCACCGGAAACGACCTAATCAGTTCATAGGGTTCTCCCTTCACAAGACATTTAAGATAATTGAACTAAGCAATCTCATCTATGTCAGTTCGTGAATGTACTTTGGATTGAAACCCACTAATGAATTTTTCATAATTATGATCTTGAAAAATAGGTAATGACAAGGTAGGTAAGCTTTGTAATGGGTCACCAGGTTTCAAATGTGAATTATCATTCTTAACGTGATAATTCTTCACTGCAGGCCCCTATGTTACGACTTTGATGTCGAAACTTTAATAAAATATCCCTGGCTCCTAAAGGCTGCTCACACTGCTGTCTAGGGTTATAAAATTACACTGAAATACCCAACAAACCTTGGATCATCATGTACTAGTATATTAAACAATATTTTTATTATTAGGAAGGAAGGACAAAACCTCACCAATATAAAACATATATCTATATTAATAATAGTAACTTATATACAACTTATAACTACTACAAAAAACCACCAGACTCCAGTTCACATTAGCTCACTAGCATACTGCTACTAATGAGTTAAAAACAGCATCAGCAAGAACAGCAGTAACCAACAACAGCAAGAACAGCAGTAAGAATACCAAATACATCATCAGGGAGGCACCATGACATACACACCCCCGTCTTCACTTCTGTCTGGTAGACTAATTACCAGCAGGTAAAACACCATACAGTACTCTCGCATAAACAGGCCTCTGCATACTAGGGCCTTGCAAATAAACATGAGAACAATGAAACACAAACACCTACAGTATACACTAAAAAACTTACCAAACTACCGCCCGAACATAATGACTTTACTGAACTAAACACACCTCTCATCTCCTCCTGTCCTGGCCACTGCCTGACTGACAGGAATAATACACGTCCACTTTCAGTATACTACACGGAAAATGACATTATATATGTTGCATACTTTCTGTTATTCATTAAGTTAAAGAAGTATATTGGAGATTCATGCACAGTTTCCTCCTCATACACAGCCAAACAGATTTTTTTTATAGTTAAAATCACCAATTACAATATTTTATGTTCTTTTCATGAGCACATTTCATCAACATCTCCTTCACTATATTATGACATCATTCACTTAATTGATCAAACTCTTCATTCTTACAAGTGATATTAGAGATAATAAAGAAACGTAAGTGATAGTACAGAGACGTAAGTGATAGTACAGAGACGTAAGTGATAGTACAGAGACGTAACTGATAGTACAGAGACGTAACTGATAGTACAAGAGACATAAGTGATAGTACAGAGACGTAAGTGATAGTACAGAGACATAAGTGATAGTACAGAGACATAAGTGATAGTACAGAGACGTAAGTGATAGTACAGAGACATAAGTGATAGTACAGAGACGTAACTGATAGTACAGAGACGTAAGTGATAGTACAGAGACGTAAGTGATAGTACAGAGACATAAGTGATAGTACAGAGACGTAAGTGATAGAAACAGAGACATAAGTGATAGTACAGAGACGTAAGTGATAGTACAGAGACGTAACTGATAGTACAGAGACGTAAGTGATAGTACAGAGACGTAAGTGATAGTACAGAGACATAAGTGATAGTACAGAGACGTAAGTGATAGAACAGAGACATAAGTGATAGTACAGAGACGTAAGTGATAGTACAGAGACGTAACTGATAGTACAGAGACGTAAGTGATAGAACAGAGACGTAAGTGATAGTACAGAGACGTAAGTGATAGAACAGAGACGTAAGTGATAGAACAGAGACGTAAGTGATAGAACAGAGACATAAGTGATAGTACAGAGACATAAGTGATAGTACAGAGACGTAAGTGATAGTACAGAGACATAAGTGATAGTACAGAGACGTAAGTGATAGAACAGAGACGTAAGTGATAGAACAGAGACATAAGTGATAGTACAGAGACATAAGTGATAGTACAGAGACGTAAGTGATAGAACAGAGACGTAAGTGATAGAACAGAGACGTAAATGATAGTACAGAGACATAAGTGATAGTACAGAGACGTAAGTGATAGTACAGAGACATAAGTGATAGTACAGAGACGTAAGTGATAGTACAGAGACGTAAGTGATAGTACAGAGACATAAGTGATAGTACAGAGACGTAAGTGATAGTACAGAGACGTAAGTGATAGTACAGAGACGTAAGTGATAGTACAGAGACATAAGTGATAGTACAGAGACATAAGTGATAGTACAGAGACGTAAGTGATAGTACAGAGACATAAGTGATAGTACAGAGACATAAGTGATAGTACAAGACATAAGTGATAGTACAGAGACGTAAGTGATAGTACAGAGACATAAGTGATAGTACAGAGACGTAAGTGATAGTACAGAGACGTAAGTGATAGTACAGAGACGTAAGTGATAGTACAGAGACATAAGTGATAGTACAGAGACATAAGTGATAGTACAGAGACGTAAGTGATAGTACAGAGACGTAAGTGATAGTACAGAGACGTAAGTGATAGTACAGAGACGTAAGTGATAGTACAGAGACGTAAGTGTAGTACAGAGACGTAAGTGATAGTACAGAGACATAAGTGATAGTACAGAGACGTAAGTGATAGTACAGAGACGTAAGTGATAGTACAGAGACATAAGTGATAGTACAGAGACATAAGTGATAGTACAGAGACGTAAGTGATAGTACAGAGACGTAAGTGATAGTACAGAGACATAAGTGATAGTACAGAGACATAAGTGATAGTACAGAGACATAAGTGATAGTACAGAGACATAAGTGATAGTACAGAGACATAAGTGATAGTACAGAGACGTAAGTGATAGTACAGAGACGTAAGTGATAGTACAGAGACATAAGTGATAGTACAGAGACATAAGTGATAGTACAGAGACATAAGTGATAGTACAGAGACATAAGTGATAGTACAGAGACATAAGTGATAGTACAGAGACGTAAGTGATAGAACAGAGACATAAGTGATAGTACAGAGACATAAATGATAGTACAGAGACGTAAGTGATAGAACAGAGACATAAGTGATAGTACAGAGACATAAGTGATAGTACAGAGACATAAGTGATAGTACAGAGACATAAGTGATAGTACAGAGACGTAAGTGATAGAACAGAGACATAAGTGATAGTACAGAGACATAAGTGATAGTACAGAGACATAAGTGATAGTACAGAGACATAAATGATAGTACAGAGACGTAAGTGATAGAACAGAGACATAAGTGATAGTACAGAGACATAAATGATAGTACAGAGACGTAAGTGATAGAACAGAGACATAAGTGATAGTACAGAGACATAAGTGATAGTACAGAGACATAATGATAGTACAGAGACATAAGTGATAGTACAGAGACATAAGTGATAGTACAGAGACATTAGTGATAGTACAGAGACGTAAGTGATAGTACAGAGACATAAGTGATAGTACAGAGACATAAGTGATAGTACAAGAGACATAAGTGATAGTACAAGAAACGTAAGCGATAGTACAGAGACATAAGTGATAGTACAGAGACATAAGTGATAGTACAGAGACATAAGTGATAGTACAGAGACATAAGTGATAGTACAGAGACATAAGTGATAGTACAGAGACATAAGTGATAGTACAGAGACATAAGTGATAGTACAGAGACATTAGTGATAGTACAGAGACGTAAGTGATAGTACAGAGACATAAGTGATAGTACAGAGACATAAGTGATAGTACAAGAGACATAAGTGATAGTACAAGAAACGTAAGCGATAGTACAGAGACATAAGTGATAGTACAGAGACATAAGTGATAGTACAGAGACATAAGTGATAGTACAGAGACATAAGTGATAGTACAGAGACATAAGTGATAGTACAGAGACATAAGTGATAGTACAGAGACATAAGTGATAGTACAGAGACATAAGTGATAGTACAGAGACATAAGTGATAGTACAGAGACATAAGTGATAGTACAGAGACGTAAGTGATAGAACAGAGACATAAGTGATAGTACAGAGACATAAATGATAGTACAGAGACATAAGTGATAGTACAGAGACATAAGTGATAGTACAGAGACATAAGTGATAGTACAGAGACATAAGTGATAGTACAGAGACATAAGTGATAGTACAGAGACATAAGTGATAGTACAGAGACATAAGTGATAGTACAGAGACATAAGTGATAGTACAGAGACATAAGTGATAGTACAGAGACATAAGTGATAGTGCAAGAAACGTAAGTGATAGTACAGAGACATAAGTGATAGTACAAGAACATAAGTGATAGTACAAGAAACGTAAGCGATAGTACAGAGACATAAGTGATAGTACAGAGACATAAGTGATAGTACAGAGACATAAGTGATAGTACAAGAAACGTAAGCGATAGTACAGAGACATAAGTGATAGTACAGAGACATAAGTGATAGTACAGAGACATAAGTGATAGTACAGAGACATAAGTGATAGTGCAAGAAACGTAAGTGATAGTGCAGAGACATAAGTGATAGTACAAGAGACATAAGTGATAGTACAGAGACATAAGTGATAGTACAGAGACATAAGTGATAGTACAGAGACATAAGTGATAGTGCAGAGACATAAGTGATAGTACAAGAGACATAAGTGATAGTACAGAGACATAAGTGATAGTACAAAGACATAAGTGATAGTACAAGAAACGTAAGCGATAGTACAGAGACATAAGTGATAGTACAGAGACATAAGTGATAGTACAGAGACATAAGTGATAGTGCAGAGACATAAGTGATAGTACAAGAGACATAAGTGATAGTACAGAGACATAAGTGATAGTACAAGAGACATAAGTGATAGTACAAGAAACGTAAGTGATAGTACAGAGACATAAGTGATAGTACAGAGACATAAGTGATAGTACAGAGACATAAGTGATAGTGCAAGAAACGTAAGTGATAGTACAGAGACATAAGTGATAGTACAAGAGACATAAGTGATAGTACAAGAAACGTAAGCGATAGTACAGAGACATAAGTGATAGTACAGAGACATAAGTGATAGTACAGAGACATAAGTGATAGTACAGAGACATAAGTGATAGTACAGAGACATAAGTGATAGTACAGAGACATAAGTGATAGTACACAGACATAAGCTAACAGTATCAATTTGTCCCACTGGGATCAGAGAACTTGGGATCATGGGGACGACAACACCACACTGGGATCAGAGAACTTGGGATCATGGGGCAGACAACACCACACTGGGATCAGAGAACTTGGGATCATGGGGAAGACAACACCCCACTGGGATCAGAGAACTTGGGATCATGGGGAAGACAACACCACACTGGGATCAGAGAACTTGGGATCATGGGGAAGACAACACCCCACTGGGATCAGAGAACTTGGGATCATGGGGAAGACAACACCACACTGGGATCAGAGAAATTGGGATCATGGGAAAGACAACACCACACTGGGATCAGAGAACTTGGGATCATGGGGAAGATAACACCACACGCTTCCTTAAAGAACTGGTTTCCAGACTCGTCGACATCACTATGAACCAGAGGTCGGCCACTTTCATGTCCCAGCGCCTCAGTGTGGCCATCCAGAGGCGAAATGCTTGCTGTATACTTGGCTCGCGTCCGGCTTCGGAGGAGCTGGAGGAGACTCATAATCTTTGATATAATATACCAATGCATTCATGTTTGTATTTTTATGTCAGAGTATTCTGTCTATAAATAAAGTTCACATATAATACAGAAGTAATATCAGTACGCTGAGGTCAGTGATCACGTGTGGTCATACCTGCCTAAGCTCTTGGGAGTTAGCGTGGGCTGTTACCAAGCACCATAGCTTGTTGTAGTGTTTTAGAATCTCAGGTTCAAGTGTTGAAGAAGGAGATTCTTCTTCTTCAGGAGGAAAACAGGAGGCTGTTGCTTCGCGTAGATGAGTTTGGGCGCGAGTGTGAGAAGGGTTTAGATGGTAAGGTAGGAATGGTCACCAGCAGTGGTAGTGGCAGCTGCTTAAAGTGGCAAGTGGTTCACAGTTCAGGAAGAAGGAAGTTGAGGAGAACTCATAGAGAAGATGTGAAGATAGGAAATCGATTCTCTGTTCTCCAAGACAAGTGTACTTCAGTGGTTAGTGAGGTTTGAAGGTACCACTGATTTCCCTGCTCGTGAGGCTAGTACACCAAACAGGGATGAGAATGAAATTAGCTTAGAAGCTCCCACACCTCCGTATGCCCTCGGATGGCGGCCCAACAGCTAGCTGTGTGCTGACTGCACCATTCTTGTAGGGTTGGGTGGTCCTGT
>NC_069404.1:41002059-41023014 GCF_026875155.1 Cherax quadricarinatus
TAATATATATATATATATATATAATATATATATATATATATATATATAAAATATATATATATATATATATATATATATATATATATATATATATATATATATATATATATGTATTATATATATAAAGAGAGAGAGAGAGAGAGAGAGAGAGAGACAGACAGACAGACAGACAGAGAGAGACAGAGAGAGACAGAGACAGAGAGAGAGAGACATATGCGAGTGCTGTAACAATTCATATATATCTATAGTGAATTTCTTAGTGACATTCATAGATTTTAATTGTAGACTCAGTGTTAATTTAGATTCTCTACTTGCAATAATTTTCGTAGTATTATCTTTATTTATTTTTCGTGTTTCATTTTATATATATGTTGTGCTGTGTTAATTCCTTATATCTGTCATAAGTATTTGCAGTGTTGTGTGCAGTATTGTGCTCAGTATTTGCAGTGTTGTGTGTAGTATTGTGCTCAGTATTTGCAGTGTTGTGTGCAGTATTGTGCTCAGTATTTGCAGTGTTTGTGTGCAGTATTGTGCTCAGTATTTGCAGTGTTGTGTGCAGTATTGTGCTCAGTATTTGCAGTGTTGTGTGCAGTATTGTGCTCAGTATTTGCAGTGTTGTGTGCAGTATTGTGCTCAGTATTTGCAGTGTTGTGTGCAGTATTGTGCTCAGTATTTGCAGTGTTGTGTGTAGTATTGTGCTCAGTATTTGCAGTGTTGTGTGCAGTATTGTGCTCAGTATTTGCAGTGTTGTGTGCAGTATTGTGCTCAGTATTTGCAGTGTTGTGTGCAGTATTGTGCTCAGTATTTGCAGTGTTGTGTGCAGTATTGTGCTCAGTATTTGCAGTGTTGTGTGCAGTATTGTGCTCAGTATTTGCAGTGTTGTGTGCAGTATTGTGCTCAGTATTTGCAGTGTTGTGTGCAGTATTGTGCTCAGTTTCTTTTCTTCAGCCATTCACTCCTTGTGAACTCCTCTTTTCCTCCATCTGATTGTGTAAGTGTTGTGCTACCTCATTTCATTTTGTTTAGCCATTCATTTTATCCTGCATTTTCTTTCTAATTTTGTGTTACTTATCGTGTTCTTACCCTCAGCTTCTGTTACATTTATCTTGTGTACTCTATTCTTTTTCTGGCATTTTCTTTCTAATTTTGTGTTACTTCATTCAGTGTTTCTTACCCCAGAGTTCTCAGTTACCATTTTAGTCTTGTGTATGCTATTATTTTGTGTGATTATTTTATTTATGCATTGACTGTGTTTGAACGTTTTGTGTGAAACCAAGAGATTATTCACTCTTGCTTACCGACAAGTCTTTCGTTCAAGAAAATCTTATGCACTATAAGTTCTATATACATTTGAGTGATCGCTTAATGTTCATTGTGTTCCTGCAGTTTGTAAGTGTTAAAAATTCTCAGTTCTCTATATTGTCATTTTTATCCACATTCTTGAATTTTGTTCGAACAAGTTCACTCTTAACGTGACTAATTAAACTAAAAGTGTTCTTATTGCTCTGTTTTGAGTAATTGTTTGACTAAATTGAGATTAAGAGTAAAAGTGTTCAACAAGTTAATTCTTGATTTTTTGTTATTCCTTGTGTGTGCAATTTTCATTAATTTGTGCAATCTGTTCTGCAGTGATTAAATTTTTCTTTCATAAATATTTATAGTATTATTCTGTGCTATAATTTCTGCTTAGTAGTTGTTATTTTCAATAGTGTTACAGTATAACTCAGTGCAATATTCCCACTGATTCCCATTTATCCATTTAATTGAATTATCAGTGAATAATATTTTAATTGTTGTTTGCCATTTTTAGAAAATTGTTTTCCCAGTCCATTTTAATTGCATAAGTTTCATTGATTCTGTTTTTTTTTTTTTTTGAGTTGATTTATCATTTTATTATTAAATTTCTTAATTGAATTGAGAGTAAAGACAACTCACCTTGCTATTAATTCAAATTAAAGTAAGATTTCCCTTGAATATCAAAGTGTTGCCTTATCTTGCCAAGTAAGTTTCAATGAGTTTTCCTTGTTCTGTCAGTTTGTTCTTTGATGTTTAATTACTTATGCAGAATTAATTAAGTATCTTTTATCCCAGTTAAGGTACATTGTGCCGCATACTTTGTTTTATTATTCTTTACTTTTGAGTCCTCGTGTAACTTCTCTGAAATTATGTCTCAAGTAACTTCGGAAGTGACTTAGTGAGTAATATTGTCAAAGTGCAAAGTCCTATTGTTCCATCACCGGCTGATAAACCAACTCAGACACCGAGACATCATAGATTTGCTCGTGACCCTTTTGGGGAATCCGGTCAGTCTTGAAGTGTGGTTTACTACCGTTCGTCCTGGAGGTAATGCCTTAGTGGAAGGTCCTCCATTAGAGGAAAGTATTATCAGAACTGGGAAAGAAAGTCTTGCTAGATCACCAGCTGCCATGAATGTCTCTAACCGTTTCAAAATGATGTTTTGGGGAAACTCACACAGGGGCAGAGTATCAGAATTTGATACGACTTATCTTAAACCAGTGAGAATGTCAGACCCTGTAGCATACCGGTCAGATAATTTTGGAGAATTCGTCGTGACAAAAATAATTTTTATGTCCTCATTCATTAAAGCAGCACAATCTTTATCCCTGAAAAGGTGAACATTACTGCATCGTTTGCTAAATTACAGCTTTTGGAGCTATCAGGCATTAATCCCTCATGCATCCTTGATCTTTACCTCCAAACCCCTTTTAAACTTCAAAATGGCACCGCTTGCGCTCTTAGCATGTGCTGATTTTTTCCCCCGAAGGCACCTTCCCTTACCGGGGGGTCTACATTTTACTATGAACATCCAGCCCCACCCCTTGTTTTTTTTAACAGCAAAAATCCCGATAAAAAACCAGTCCGTTAGGGGTCCAAGGCTATTTAAAACGAATCATTATACCGTTGCTCTCGTGACTACAGAACCATAGCAAAAAACGTGCTATAACTGTGGAAAAAAATTCATACTGCAGCCCAGTTGTCAATGTAACCCTAAGAAGTGTGTCCTGATGATGAATTCTATCAATTTCCCTTTATTGTACATATCAAGAATACACTGGCATGATAATCTATTTGTGATGGTCTGTACAATAGTAACATTCTAGATTTTTCCGGGGGGTCCCCACTACCCAGAACGACGCAGAAACCCCGAGTCCATGCGTCAAAGATTTATAAGCCACCCCCAAGCGCATCCTTCGCTTCGGGGAAGTCGAGCCCCCCGAGTCCCAATGGGAGATGAAAATCGGAGATAACAAATGCCCCCCCGGTTCAAATTCCTTCGAGCTCGTGTGATTTTGGGAGAGGGAATATCGTTAATGATGTCGTTCAGTATTACGAAGATACTTTGGGGGTTTTGTGGGAAAAATGTTTATTGATGCAACTTTTGCTTGTTTGCAATTAATTCCGATACGGATAGGTCCCTTAGTTCAAGCTTTTTTCTTCACGGACTCTGGTGCGCAATGAAATTCCGGGGCATTTGTTCTTCGTGGGCCGACTGTGTAACTTTCTTTGTGGTGGGTTTAGGCTCGAGCGCTCGTGTTCAAGGAAAGACCTCCCTCATTTATCAGCAGGGCAAAATTTTAAAGCTTCCTTTCCGTTTTTGACCAGATTTTTTTTTCCCCGGCAACTCCTCCCGGGATTCGGGGTTTCCTGAAGTTTGCGAATGTGCTTGATCCATAGATGGGAGCCCACATAGATTTTGATTTTGCCGTTTTGGGGGTTTTCAGTTGGTTGACATCGCCCCCACCGCCCCAGAAATGAAGGAGGATTAAGTCCTTAAGGCCGGCCTTTTCTAGTAGCGTTACTAAGTGGTCACACTGGGAAATCTTGTCACCCTTCTGTGTTCAACCTACAACTTCAGACATGCAAGATAGTGTCCAGTTACCTCAGGTGTCGGAGGTACCCCAGACAACCTTGTGTGCTAAGCATATCTCTGCAATGACTATGAGTTCAAGTAGTAGTTCCTCCACATGGGACGCCTTGTCAGAAAACGATCACTTTAAATTAGTAATGCCGGCTCTTGTTGAGGTTACAGGCTCTCTGCAGAAAGATGTCTCTGTCACGGCTAGTGCCCTCATTAGAGTGTCGGTTGCTGTCCCTCATGTTCCAGAAGCTGATAACGTCTTAGTTGACAGTGATTCCTGTAAAGTAAAAGGCTTGTTTGTCGAGCCGTCTTTACATGTTGTTAAAGATGGTAAGATCTTTCTCTTTATAGCTAATGCTTTGGGTCACAGTGTTCAACTCAGAGGGAATACCAATATTGTAGACCTTGTTCATTACCTTACCCTGTGTGTGCAGAAGACGAGTTGTCACCTGACTAGTGGGTCAGTGCTATTTCAGCCGGAGAGAGTCTATCCACTCCGCTGGATCAGTCTACCCCACCAGTTGAGAAGAAAGACTTAGCTCCTACTGACTTCCCAGACGAGGTCAAGTGTTTGTTGAATCTGTTGAACAAACATAGTAAAGCCATTGCCTTACCAGGTGAGAAGACGGGTATAACGAACCTATTGCCCCATCGTATCCTGCTTTAACCTGGTACCAGACCTATTTATATACCTGCATAGAGAATGCCGCATTCACACATTCACAAGTTGCTGTTGCAGAAGAATTGGTCAGTAAGATGCTTGATGAGGATGTCATCACACTGAGTAATTCACCTTGGAATGTGCCCTTGATTCTAGTACCTAAGATGGACAGTACTTGGCATCCAGTGATAGACTTTAGGGAGCTAAATGCAAAAACTATCCCAGAATGCTTCCCACTTCCTGTACTAGGTGACCCTTTGCATAATATCGGGGATAACAAAGTCTTTTCAACCCTAGATTTGTTACAAGGGTTTTGGCAAGTCCCTCTTCACAAGGACAGCCAAGGGCTAACCACATTTTCCACTCCAACAGGTCATTATTACTTCCTCTGTAAGGCCTTCAGCTTACGCTCATCGCCTATCATATTCTCGAGGGTCATGACTAACATCTTTAGAGGCCTGATAGGAACTGCACTTATGGTGTATCTAGACGATGTAATCATCATGTCCGAAACATGATGATTATATGGTGCTGAGTAAGCTTGAAGAAGCTAATTTGAAGATCAAACTATTAAAGTGCCCATTTTTCAGATCAGAGATCAAGTTTCTTGGTCAGATAGTCATTCCTAGAGGGGTTACGACTGACCAAAGTAAAGTAACTGCTGTGTTAAATTTTCCATCTCCCAAAACTGTTGATGCTGTAAGATCCTTTGTGAGCTTAGCAGGCTTTTATAGATCTTTCATTACTAATTTTTCTTCAATAGCTGCTCCTCTAACTGAGTTGCGTAAGAAACATGCTCCTTTCCTTTGGACCTTCCATCAAGAAAGAGCATTACAAACTCTCAAAGAAAAGCTAACATCTGCTCCAATTTTGAAATTTCCAGATTTTTCTAAGCCTTTCTACCTAACAACTGATGCTAGTTCAATTGGCATAGGTGCCGTCCTAGCTCAGAATACTGACAGTAAGTACAACGCACTTGCATTTGCTAGCCATGTCTTCACAAAGGCTGAAAGAAATTATACAGTAACTGAACAAGAAGCCTTAGCCATAGTATGGTCTTTGAAGCACTTGCGAGACATCATATATCGATATCCTATCCATGTCTTGACAGATCATGCTCCACTGATTCCCCTATTCCAGAGCTAAACAACCTATTCGAAGATTAGCCAGGTGGTCATTGACTATCCAGGAGTTCGATCCTACCTTTGAACACGCACCTGACATATCAAATGTGGTCGCAGATGCTCTATTGCGACACATTAGCGTAGTAACCACTGATCCTCCATTTAGTGCCGAAGACGTAAAGAATGCTCAAAGAGCAGATCCCGTGTGGTCTGGTATGATTCGATTCCTGCTCCAGGAAGATCTCATTCTAACTGTGAAGCCACCAGCACCCATCAGTGACTTCGTACCCCTCAAGGAAGGTTCCTTGATGTTGGTGAGGGGCTCTTGATTTAGGGAATTGGATCTGTGCTCCAGTTCCCCGAATTAAGCCTGAATGCCTTCCACATCCCCCCCCCAGGTGCTGTATAATCCTCCGGGTTTAGCGCTTCCCCCTTGATTATAATATAATAATAATGAGTGACTTCGTCATGAACCGAGAATTACTGTATCGAACAGCCGAGTTGGGTACTCCTAGTAGAAGAGTATACCAATTAATAATTCCACAGTCACTAGTGAATGTAGCCTTACAGCTAGTTCACGGTGTACCAGATGTTGCACAACCTGGCATGGATCGTTCTGTAAAACAAGCCAAACTGAAATATTTTTGGCCAAGTAGGGCAACTGACATCTCCGAGTATGTCAAGAGATGTAGTGTGTGCATGCAACATAAAGGCAATGTTAATGGCCCTAATCCTATCCAGGTGTATCCCACTACTAGTGAACTGTGGGAAAGAATTGCAGTTGACTTGCTAACTAATTTTCCATGCTCCCTCCAGGGCAACAAATATCTGTGCATCATGGTAGACCATTTCATCAGTTCCTGTTGCAGATAAGATGGCTAAAGTGTTTAAAGAGCGCATAATCTGTAGACATACCACCCCTAAGTACCTAGTAACAGATAACAGAGGTGAATTCTGTAATGAGATTCTGGAAAACTTGTGTGCTTTGTACAAGATCACTAAATCAACCATTGCTCCTCACCATCCTGCCAGTAATGGTTTAGCAGAAATGTTACAAAAAACACGATATCTAATGATGATTAGATATCACTGGAGATCGCTAAAAAGGGAAAGATCTTACCATCTTTAACAACATGTAAAGACGGCTTTATCAAATCTCGTCTTAAAACTATGTATGGTTTCCGCCTCCACTACGTCACTTTCTAGGCTATTCCACTGCCTGACAACTCTATGACGGAAGAAATACTTCCTAACATCCCTTTGACTCATATGAGTCTTCAACTTCCAATTATGACCCCTTGTTTCTCTGTCCCATCTCTGGAACATCCTGTCTTTATCCACCTTGTCTATTCACCGCAGTATTTTATATGTCGTTATCATGTCTTCCCTGACCCTCCTGTCCTCCATTGTCGTCAGGCCAATTTCCCTTAACCTTTCTTCGTAGGACAATCCCCGTAGCTCTGGGACTAATCTTGTTGCAAACCTTTGCACTTTCTCTAATTTCCTGACGTGCTTGACCAGGTGTGGATTCCAAACTGGTGCTGCATACTACAGCATGGGCCTGACGTAAATGGTGTACAGAGTCTTGAATGATTCCTTACTGAGGTATCGGAACGCTATCCTTAGGTTTGCCAGATGCCCGTACGCTGCAGCAGTTATCTGATTGATGTGCGCCTCAGGTGATGTGCTCGGTATTATACCCACCCCAAGATCTTTTTTCTTGAATGAGGTTTGCAGTCTTTGGCCACCTAGACTATACTATGTCTACTGTCTTCTTTGCCCTTCCCCGATCTTCATGAATTTTCATTTGGCAGGGTTAAATTCGAGGAGCCAGTTGCTGGACCAGGCTTGTAGCCTGTCCAGGTCTCTTTGTAGTCCTGCCTGATCCTCGACCGATTTGATTGTCCTACATAACTTCACAGCATCTGCAAACGAGCACACTTCTGAGTCTATCCCTTCCGTTATGTCATTCACATATACCAAAAACAGAACACGTCCTAGACTGACCCCTGTGGAACTCCGCTTGTTACAGGCGCCCATTCTGACACCTCGTCACGTACTCACCTAATTGTTACCTCCCTGTCAGGTATTCTCTGATCCATTGCAGTGCCTTTCCTGTTATGTGTGCCTGATCCTCTAGCTTTTGCAGTAACCTCTTGTGAGGAACTGCGTCGAAGACCTTCTTGCAGTCCAAGAAAATGCAGTCTATCCACCCCTCTCTCTCTTGTCTTACTTCTGTCACCTTGTAAAACTCCAGTAGGTTTGTGACACAGGATTTTCCTTCCCTGAAACCGTGCTGGTTGTCGATTATACACTTGTTTCTTTCTAGGTGCTCTGCCACTCTCCTCCTGATGATCTTCTCCAAGACTCTGTGTGCGTGTGTGTGTGTGTGTGTGTGTTTGTGTGTGTGTGTGTGTGTGTTTGTTTGTGTGTGTTTGTGTGTGTGTATGTGTGTGTGTGTGTGTATGTGTGTGTGTGTGTGTGTGTGTGTTTGTGTGTGTGTACTCACCTAATTGTACTCACCTAATTGTAGTTGCAGGGGTCGATACTCAGCTCCTGGCCCCACCTCTTCAGTGACCGCTTCTAGATCCTCTCTTTTCCCCTGCTCCATGTGTGTGTGTGTGTGTGTGTGTGTGTGTGTGTGTGTGTGTGTGTGTGTGGTGTGTGTGTGTGTGTGTGTGTGTGTGTGTGTGTGTGTGTGTTTGTGTGTGTGTGTATGACCCAGCAATTAATATTTGCACCGGGTGCAAATATTAATGACCGGGTGTGGACATATGAATTGCTCATTACTCTATAATTTGTTCATGACTTTTGCCATGTATAAACGTAAGTAAGTAAATTTACTTAGTTACATGATTCATTACCTTTGTACCTTGTTCAGCTATAAAATCTTTGAGGCCCAGTCCCTGGACCCATTATGTACCTCTGTAATCTGTAAATACCTTTGTAACTTGTAATGATTGTGACAATATCAACCTGGAATTCATTACCTTTGTAACTTGCTCAGCTATCAAAACTTTGGAGCCCAGTCCCTGCACCCATTATGTACCTCTGTAATCTATTAATTTCCGCCCAGAGGATGGGTATGGGGTGCATAATAAACATATTAAACTAACTCTGTGCTTCATCAGGAGCAATGCAATGTTGCAAGGCTGCAACTGAAGGAGTGAGGGGAAGTTTTCTCAGAATAGCGCTGTGCGGGTCTGTCACTTGCTGCTAGCTCTCTGAGACTGTGGTCCAGTGGTCGGTGTCACGCCCAGCACTACCACCATCCCCATCCCTCCCATATGGGGTATGAGAGTTTTGAGAAGTCGAGTATTATAGTCTGCATCAAGCTTTCTCTGACCGTTTAGAACAGGTCATGTGACTTGAGAAAATGCGTTTCTCAGTGGATATTATATATATATATATATATATATATATATATATATATATATATATATATATATATATATATATATATATATATATATATATATATATCAATAACAACACTGGGCTAGCCAAGGATTCGAACCCATGTTGTACTGGCCTGCCTTATGGTAAGCGAGAACCACATGATATTTTAAACCACAGGACCACCCAACCCTACAAGAATGGTGCAGTCAGCACACAGCTAGCTGTTGGGCCGCCATCCGAGGGCATACGGAGGTGTGGGAGCCTCTAAGATAATTTCATTGTCACTCCTGTTTGGTGTACTAGCCTCACGAGCAGGGAAATCAGTGGTACCTTCAACCTCACTAACCGCTGGAGTACACTTGTCTTGGAGAACAGAGAATCGATTTCCTACATTCACATCTTCTCTATGAACTCTCCTCATCTTCCTTCTTCCTGAACTGTGAACCACTTGCCATTTAAAGCAGCTGCGACTATCACTGCTGGTGACCATTCCTACCTTACCAGCTAAACCCTTCTCACACTCGCTCCCAAACTCATCTATGCGAAGCTTCAGCCTCCTGTTTTCCTCCTGAAGAAGAAGAATCTCCTTCAACACTTGAACCTGAGATTCTAAAACACTACAATAAGCTATGGTGCTTGGTAACAGCCCACGCTAACTCCCAAGAGCTTAGGGAGGTATGACCACACGTGATCACTGACCTCAGCGTACTGATATTACTTCTGTATTATATGTGAACTTTATTTATAGACAGAATACTATGACATAAAATTCAAACATGAATGCATTGTTATATTATATCAAAGATTATGAGTCTCCTCCATCTCCGAAGCCGGACGCGAGCCAAGTATACAGCAAGCATTTTGCCTCTGGATGGCCGCACTGAGGCGCTGGGACATGAAAGTGGCCGCCCTCTGGTTCATAGTGATGTCGACGAGTCTGGAAACCAGTTCTTTAAGGAAGCGTGTGGTGTTGTCTTCCCCATGATCCCAAGTTCTCTGATCCCATTGTGGTGTTGTCTTCTCCATGATCCCAAGTTCTCTGATCCCAGTGTGGTGTTGTCTTCCCCATGATCCCAAGTTGTCTGATCCCAGTGTGGTGTTGTCTTCTCCATGATCCCAAGTTCCCTGATCCCAGTGTGGTGGTGTCTTCCCAATGATCCCAAGTTCTCTGATCCCAGTGTGGTGTTGTCTTCTCCATGATCCCAAGTTCCCTGATCCCAGTGTGGTGGTGTCTTCCCCATGATCCCAAGGTCTCTGATCCCAGTGTGGTGTTGTCTTCCCCATGATCCCAGGTTCTCTGATCCCAGTGTGGTGTTGTCTTCCCCATGATCCCAAGTTCCCTCTGATCCCAGTGTGGTGTTGTCTTCCCCATGATCCCAAGTTCTTGATCCCAGTGTGGTGTTGTCTTCCCCATGATCCCAAGTTCTCTGATCCCAGTGTGATGTTGTCTTCCCCATGATCCCAAGTTCTCTGATCCCAGTGTGGTGTTGTCTTCCCCATGATCCCAAGTTCTCTGACCCCAGTGTGATGTTGTCTTCCCCATGATCCCAAAGTTCTCTGGATCCCAGTGTGATGTTGTCTTCCCCATGATCAAAGGTTCTCTGATCCCAGTGTGGTGTTGTCTTCCCCATGATCCCAAGTTCTCTGATCCCAGTGTGGTGTTGTCTTCCCCATGATCCCAAGTTCTCTGATCCCAGTGTGGTGTTGTCTTCCCCCATGATCCCAAGGTCTCTGATCCCAGTGTGATGTTGTCTTCCCGATGATCCCAAGTTCTCTGATCCCAGTGGGACAAATTGATACTGTTAGCTTACGTCTGTGTACTATCACTTATGTCTCTGTACTATCACTTATGTCTCTGTACTATCACTTATGTCTCTGTACTATCACTTACGTCTCTGTACTATCACTTATGTCTCTTGTACTATCACTTACGTCTCTGTACTATCACTTATGTCTCTGTACTATCACTTATGTCTCTTGTACTATCACTTATGTCTCTGTACTATCACTTACGTCTCTGTACTATCACTTATGTCTCTGTACTATCACTTATGTCTCTTGTACTATCACTTATGTCTCTGTACTATCACTTACGTCTCTGTACTATCACTTATGTCTCTTGTACTATCACTTACGTCTCTGTACTATCACTTACGTCTCTGTACTATCACTTATGTCTTTTGTACTATCACTTATGTCTCTGTACTATCACTTACGTCTCTGTACTATCACTTATGTCTCTGTACTATCACTTATGTCTCTTGTACTATCACTTACGTCTCTGTACTATCACTTATGTCTCTTGTACTATCACTTATGTCTCTGTACTATCACTTATGTCTCTTGTACTATCACTTACGTCTCTGTACTATCACTTACGTCTCTGTACTATCACTTATGTCTCTTGTACTATCACTTATGTCTCTGTACTATCACTTACGTCTCTGTACTATCACTTATGTCTCTGTACTATCACTTATGTCTCTTGTACTATCACTTACGTCTCTGTACTATCACTTATGTCTCTTGTACTATCACTTATGTCTCTGTACTATCACTTATGTCTCTTGTACTATCACTTACGTCTCTGTACTATCACTTACGTCTCTGTACTATCACTTATGTCTCTTGTACTATCACTTATGTCTCTGTACTATCACTTACGTCTCTGTACTATCACTTATGTCTCTGTACTATCACTTATGTCTCTTGTACTATCACTTACGTCTCTGTACTATCACTTATGTCTCTTGTACTATCACTTATGTCTCTGTACTATCACTTACGTCTCTGTACTATCACTTATGTCTCTGTACTATCACTTATGTCTCTTGTACTATCACTTACGTCTCTGTACTATCACTTACGTCTCTGTACTATCACTTATGTCTCTTGTACTATCACTTACGTCTCTGTACTATCACTTACGTCTCTGTACTATCACTTATGTCTCTTGAAACTATCACTTATGTCTCTGTACTATCACTTACGTCTCTGTACTATCACTTATGTCTCTGTACTATCACTTATGTCTCTTGTACTATCAGTTACGTCTCTGTACTATCACTTATGTCTCTTGTACTATCACTTATGTCTCTGTACTATCACTTATGTCTCTTGTACTATCACTTACGTCTCTGTACTATCACTTACGTCTCTGTACTATCACTTATGTCTCTTGTACTATCACTTATGTCTCTGTACTATCACTTACGCCCTCTGTACTATCACTTATGTCTCTGTACTATCACTTATGTCTCTTGTACTATCACTTACGTCTCTGTACTATCACTTATGTCTCTTGTACTATCACTTATGTCTCTGTACTATCACTTATGTCTCTTGTATATCACTTACGTCTCTGTACTATCACTTACGTCTCTGTACTATCACTTATGTCTCTTGTACTATCACTTATGTCTCTGTACTATCACTTACGTCTCTGTACTATCACTTATGTCTCTGTACTATCACTTATGTCTCTTGTACTATCACTTACGTCTCTCTACTATCACTTACGTCTCTGTACTATCACTTATGTCTCTGTACTATCACTTATGTCTCTTGTACTATCACTTATGTCTCTGTACTATCACTTATGTCTCTTGTACTATCACTTATGTCTCTGTACTATCACTTATGTCTCTGTACTATCACTTATGTCTCTGTACTATCACTTATGTCTCTGTACTATCACTTATGTCTCTTGTACTATCACTTATGTCTCTTGTACTATCACTTATGTCTCTGTACTATCACTTATGTCTCTTGTACTATCACTTATGTCTCTGTACTATCACTTACGTCTCTGTACTATCACTTATGTCTCTGTACTATCACTTATGTCTCTTGTACTATCACTTACGTCTCTGTACTATCACTTACGTCTCTGTTCTATCACTTACGTCTCTGTACTATCACTTATGTCTCTGTACTATCACTTATGTCTCTTGTACTATCACTTACGTCTCTGTACTATCACTTACGTCTCTGTTCTATCACTTATGTCTCTGTACTATCACTTACGTCTCTGTACTATCACTTACGTTTCTGTTCTATCACTTATGTCTCTGTACTATCACTTATGTCTCTGTACTATCACTTATGTCTCTGTACTATCACTTATGTCTCTGTACTATCACTTATGTCTCTGTACTATCACTTACGTCTCTGTACTATCACTTACGTTTCTGTTCTATCACTTATGTCTCTGTACTATCACTTATGTCTCTGTACTATCACTTATGTCTCTGTACTATCACTTATGTCTCTTGTACTATCGCTTACGTCTCTGTACTATCGCTTACGTCTCTGTACTATCACTTACGTCTCTGTACTATCACTTACGTTTTCTGTTCTATCACTTATTTTCTCTGTACTATCACTTACGTCTCTGTACTATCACTTATGTCTTTGTACTATCACTTATGTCTCTGTACTATCACTTACGTCTCTGTACTATCACTTATGTCTTTGTACTATCACTTATGTCTCTGTACTATCACTTACGTCTCTGTACTATCACTTATGTCTTTGTACTATCACTTATGTCTCTTGTACTATCACTTATGTCTCTTGTACTATCACTTACGTCTCTGTACTATCACTTATGTCTTTGTACTATCACTTATGTCTCTGTACTATCACTTATATCTTTGTACTATCACTTATGTCTCTGTACTATCACTTATGTCTCTTGTACTATCACTTACGTCTCTGTACTATCACTTACGTCTCTGTACTATCACTAATGTCTCTGTACTATCACTTATGTCTCTGTACTATCACTTATGTCTCTGTACTATCACTAATGTCTCTGTTCTATCACTTACGTCTCTGTACTATCACTTACGTCTCTGTACTATCACTAATGTCTCTGTACTATCACTAATGTCTCTGTACTATCACTTATGTCTCTGTACTATCACTTATGTCTCTGTACTCTCACTAATGTCTCTGTTCTATCACTTACGTCTCTGTACTATCACTAATGTCTCTGTACTATCACTTATGTCTCTGTACTATCACTTACGTCTCTGTACTATCACTAATGTCTCTGTACTATCACTTACGTCTCTGTACTATCACTTACGTCTCTGTACTATCACTTACGTCTCTGTACTATCACTTATGTCTCTGTTCTATCACTTACGTCTCTGTACTATCACTTACGTCTCTGTACTATCACTTACGTCTCTGTACTATCACTTACGTCTCTGTACTATCACTTATGTCTCTGTTCTATCACTTACGTCTCTGTACTATCACTTACGTCTCTGTACTATCACTTATGTCTCTGTTCTATCACTTACGTCTCTGTACTATCACTAATGTCTCTGTACTATCACTAATGTCTCTGTACTATCACTTATGTCTCTGTACTATCACTTATGTCTCTGTACTCTCACTAATGTCTCTGTTCTATCACTTACGTCTCTGTACTATCACTAATGTCTCTGTACTATCACTTATGTCTCTGTACTATCACTTACGTCTCTGTACTATCACTAATGTCTCTGTACTATCACTTACGTCTCTGTACTATCACTTATGTCTCTGTACTATCACTTATGTCTCTGTACTATCACTTATGTCTCTGTTCTATCACTTACGTCTCTGTACTATCATTTATGTCTCTGTTCTATCACTTACGTCTCTGTACTATCACTTACGTCTCTGTACTATCACTTACGTCTCTGTACTATCACTTACGTCTCTGTACTATCACTTACGTTTCTTTATTATCTCTAATATCACTTGTAAGAATGAAGAGTTTGATCAATTAAGTGAATTATTTCATAATATAGTAAAGAAACTCTTGATGAAATGTGCTCATGAAAAGAACATAAAATATTGTAATTGGTGATTTTAACTATAAAAAAAATCTGTTTGGCTGTGTATGAGGAGGAAACTGTGCATGAATGTCCAATATACTTTTTCAATTCAATTCAAAGTTTATTCTCTATAAGTATTACAATGCTGAGTTTACAGAATTTGGTTATTGTGTGGTTTACATGTATTAAAATAATAATTACAGAGTGTACCACTAGAACACCTAGCATGGCTAGCATTTAACTTAGTGAATAACAGAAAGTATGCAACAAGAATGAGAGGAAACAACATACTGTGTGGACATAATCTGAACATAGTCTGGACATTTTTGATGGATATTTTATATATGTGTAAAATAAAGTGTAAACAAAGTATACTAACATAAAGTGTAAACATTAAAGCGCAAACATGTGCAAGCACAAAAGTGTAAAGTGTAAATATAATGCGTAAACATAAAGTGCAAATGTTACGGAGAACTGTAAAAAAAAAAATTATATAAAATAACGCTCCATATATAATGTCATTTTCCGTGTAGTATACTGAAAGTGGACGTGTATTATTCCTGTCAGTCAGACAGTGGCCAGGACAGGAGGAGATGAGAGGTGTGTTTAGTTCAGTACCAGTCAGGTGGTGACGGGGGTAAAGTCATCATGTTTGGGCGGTAGTTTGAGTAGGTAATTTTGGTAAGTTTTTTAGTGTATACCATAGGTGTTTGTGGTTCATTGTTCTCATGTTTATTTGTAAGGCCCTAGTATGCAGAGGCCTGTTTATGCGAGAGTACTGTATGGTGTTTTACCTGCTGGTAATTAGTCTACCAGACAGAAGTGAAGACGGGGGTGCGTATGTCATGGTGCCTCCCTAATGATGTATTTGGTTTTGTTACTGCTGTTCTTGCTGTTGTTTGTTACTGCTGTTCTTGCTGCTGCTGTTTTTAACTCATTAGTAGCAGTGTGCTAGTGAGCTAATGTGAACTGGAGTCTGGTGGTTTTTTGTAGTAGTTATAAGTTGTATATAAGTTACTATTATTAATATAGATATATGTTTTATATTGGTGAGGTTTTGTCCTTCCTTCCTAATAATAAAAATATTGTTTAATATACTAGTACATGATGATCCAAGGTTTGTTGGGTATTTCAGTGTAATTTTATAACCCTAGACAGCAGTGTGAGCAGCCTTTAGGAGCCAGGAATATTTTATTAAAGTTTCGACATCAAAGTCGTAACATGGGGTCCTGCAGTAAAGAATTATCATGTTAAGAATGATAATTCACATTTGAAACCTGGAGAGATTTTACAGGAAGGATATATTAATAGTAACTTTTTTTCAAGTGTAATACAATAATTTTTCTTCCTGATTTTTGTGTGCACATTTAGTGATTTAGGGAGTTATTTAGTAATAATAATTCTCTGTGCACATTTAGTGATTTAGGGAGTTATTTAGTAATGATAACTGTACATATAATAATTATTTAATGTACCTATGTGCTTTGCAGTGTGATTTATTTTATATGAATGATGTCTACTGTAATAGGCAAGTGTTTTGTGATTTTAATTTCTAAAATGTCTGTAAGCAGTAGAGATTCTGGTGGTGGCAGCGGTCTGATAGCAGATCCTGGATCAAACCCCACTGTTAATACTGAGAGTAATGTAGTAGCGATATTGAGAATAAAATTAGCTCTAATTAGGGAAGAAAACGCTCTGAGAAGGATTAAACGTACTAAAATCCAGGAAGAGAAACATTTAGAAATTTTTATATGTATATATATATATATATATATATATATATATATATATATATATATATATATATATATATATATATATATATATATATATATATATATATATAAACAGTGATCTCTGGCGGAAGGAGACTCGAACCTACGAACCTTAGAACAAGGCTGCCTTGGATCAGCCTCTAGCGTGAGCTAGGCGCCAAGGTATTGTCCAGTGTGGTGAGAATGGTAAAGCACTTGCTCCAGATTCTCCACTACCACGATGCTGTGAACATTAACTCCAAGACTGAGGGACTGATTACCTTAACGTTTGTATGTAGTTCTACTGTCTTCTAATTATGTCCTAGAATCTGTATTGATAAAGCCACTGGATGGCGAAACGTCTACAATAAAGATATCCAGATGTTGCACATGTGTCTTAACTTTCATCTTGTCGGTATATCATACCTTTCTTGCACATATCATTACATAACGTAACTTCACATAACTTAACCTTACCTAACCTAACCTAACTTACCCTAACTTAACCTAACCTAACCTAACTTAACCTAACCTAACCTAACCTAACCTAATCTAACCTAAAATAACATAACATAACATAGCGTAACCTAACCGAACCTAACCTAACCTAACCTAACCTAACCTAACCTAACCTAACCTAACCTAACCTAACCTAACCTAACCTAACCTAAAATAACATAACATAACATAGCGTAACCTAACCTAACCGAACCTAACCTAACCTAACCTAACCTAACCTAACCTAACCTAACCTAACCTAACCTAATCTAACCTAAAATAACATAACATAACATAGCATAACCTAACCTAACCTAACATAACATAAAATAACATAACCAACCCAGACCTAACCTAACCTAACCGATCCTAACATAACATAACATAACATAACATAACATAACATAACATAACATAACATAACATAGTCTAACCTAACCTAGTCTAACCTAACATACCCTAGTCTAACCTAACATACCCTAATCTAACCTAACGTAATATAACATACCATAAAATAACATGCCCTAACCTAAATTAACCTAACCTAACTTACCCAAACCTAACCGAACCTAAGCTAACCTAACATAACCTAACCTAACCTAACCTAACCTAACCTAACCTAACCTAATCTAACCTAATCTAACCAAACATACCCTAACCTAACCTAACCTAATCTAACCTAACACAGCATAACAAAATATACCCTAACCTAACCTATCCTAACATACCCTAACCTAACCTAACCTAACACAGCATAACAAAATATACCCTAACCTAACCTAACCTAACATAACATAACCTACCCTAACCTAACCTAACCTAACCTAACCTTACCTTACCTTACCTAACCTAACCTAACCTAACCTAACCTAACCTTACCTTACCTAACCTAACCTAACCTAACCTAACCTAGCCTAACCAAACCAAACATACCCTAACCTAACCTAACATAGCATACCCTAACCTAACCTAATCTAACCTAACATACCCAAAACTAACCCAACCTAACATAGCAAAACATAACATAACATAATCTAACCTAACATAATATAACATAATCTAACCTAACATAACATAACATAACATAACCAACCCTTACCTAACCTAACCTAACCTAACATACCCTAGCCTAACCTAAGCTAACTAAACCTAACATAACATAACAAAACATACCCTAACCTAACCAAACCTAACCTAACTTAACCTAACATAACATAACATAACATAACATAACATAACATTCCTTAACCTAACCTAACATAACATACCCTAATCTAACCTAACCTAGCCTAACCTAACATACCCTAATCTAACCTAACCTAATCTAACCTAACCTAACCTAACCTAACATACCCTAACCTAACCTAACCTAACCTAACTCTAACTTAACCTAACCTAACCTAATATACCCAACCTAACCTAACCTAACGTGACATAACATAGCATAACATACTCTAACCTAACCTAACCTAACCTAACCTAACATACCCTAATCTAACCTAACCTAATCTAACCTAACCTCACCTAACCTAAGATACCCAAAACCTAACCCAACATAACATAACATAACATTACATAACATAACATAACATAACATAACATAATATAACATAACATAACATAACATAACATAACATAGCATAACATAACATAACATAACATAACATAACATAACATAACATAACATAACATAACATATAACATATCTGGAGTTTATCTGGAGAGAGTTCCGGGAGTCAACGCCCCCGCGGCCCGGTCTGTGACCAGGCCTCCTTAGGTCAGTGTCCCAGGATGCGACCCACACCAGTCGACTAACACCCAGGTACCCATTTTACTGATGGGGAACATAGACAACAGGTTGAAAGAAACACGTCCAATGTTTCTACTCTGGCTGGGAATCGAACCCAGGCCCTCACCGTGTGAAGCGAGAGCGTTAACCACCAGGCCACCAGAGCCGATATAACATATAACATATAACATAACATAACATAACATAACATAACATAACATAACGTAACGTAACCTAACCTAACCTAACCTAACCTAACCTAACCTAACCTAACCTAACCTAACATACCCGAACCAAACCAAACCTAACGTAACATAACCAAACCTAACTTAACTTAACCTAATCTAACCTAACCTAACATAACCTAACCCAATCTAACCTAACCTAACCTAGCATACCTTAACCTAACCTAACACAACATAACAACATAACTAAACCTAACCTAACATAACATAACATAACATAACATAACATAACATAACCAAACCTAACCTAACCTAACCTAACTTAACCTAAACTATCCCGACCTAACCTAACCTAACCTAACCTAACATACCCGAAGCTAACCTAACCAAATATAACATAACAAAACCTAACCTAACATAACCTAACCTAACCTAACCTAACTTAACCTAACCCAACCTAACCTAACCTAACGTAACATGCCCTACCCTAACCTAACCTAACATAACGTAAAAATAACATAACCTAACCTAACCTAACCTAGCATAAGCTAACCTAACCTAACCTAGCATAACCTAACCTAACCTAATCTAACCTAACCTAACATACCTTAAACTAACCTAACATAACATAACTTAACCTAGCATAACAAAACATACCCTGACGTTACCTAACCTAACCTAACATAACATATTATATCCTAACCTAACATACCCTAACCTAACCTAACGTAACATAACACAACATACCTTAACCTAACCTAACCTAACCTAACATACCCTAACCTAACCTAACGTAACATACCCTAACCTAACCTAACCAAACATACCCTAACCTAACCTAACCTAACGTAACATAACACAACATACCCTAACCTAACCTATCCTAACCTAACCTAACCTAACCAAACCTAACCTAACCTAACCTTACCTAACCTAACATACCCTAACCTAACCTAACCTAACATACCCTAACCTAGACTAACCTAGCATAACCTAACCTAACCTCACCTAAACTTACCTAACCTAACATACCCTAACCAAACCTAACCTAACATACCCTAACCTAGCCTAACCTAGCATAAACTTAACCTAACCTTACCTATCCTAACATACCCTAACCTAACCTAACCTAACATACCCTAACCTAACCTAACCTAACATACCCTAACCTAGCCTAACCTAGCCTAACCAAGCATAACCGCACCTAACCTAACCTAACCTAACCTAACCTAACCTAACCTAAACTAACCTAACCTAACCTAACATAACCTAACCTAGCCTAACCTAGCATATCCTAACCTAACCTAACCTAACCTAATTTAACCTAACCTAACATAACCTAACCTAGCCTAACCAAGCATAACCGCACCTAACCTAACCTAACCTAACCTAACCTAACCTAACCTAACCTAACCTAACTTAACCTAATTTAACCTAACCTAACATAACCTAACCTAGCCTAACCTAGCATAACCTAACCTAACCTAACAAAACCTAACCTAGCCTAACCTAGCATAACCTAACCTAACCTAACATAACATAACCTAACCTAACATAACCTAACCTAACCTAACCTAACCTAACCTAACCTAACCTAGCATAACCTAACCTAACCTAACCTAACCTAACCTAACCTAACCTAACCTAGCATAACCTAACCTAACCTAACCTAACCTAACCTAACCTAACCTAACCAAGCATAACCTAACCTAACCTAACCTAACCTAACCTAACCTAACCTAACCTAACCTAACCTAACCTAACCTAACCTAACAGAGCATAATAAGTGCTAATTTATTTTAGAAATTTCTAGCTCGCTGCTCCCAGAACT
>NC_069404.1:41023514-41091741 GCF_026875155.1 Cherax quadricarinatus
TTTTCCCCCTTTTTTTCTAAACTCTCCAGAACCCAGATTAACCCCTTTTATTTCCCCCCACCGAAAACCCCCCTACCCCCTTCCTTTGTTTCGCTTAGGGCGAAACATATATATATATATATATATGTCGTGCCGAATAGGCAGAACTTGCGATCTTGGCTTAAATAGCAACGCTTATCTTGCCATATAGGACAAGTGAAAATTTGTTATTATTATTATTATTATCACACCGGCCGATTCCCACCAAGGCAGGGTGGCCCGAAAAAGAAAAACTTTCACCATCATTCACTCCATCACTGTCTTGCCAGAAGGGTGCTTTACACTACAGTTTTTAAACTGCAACATTAACACCCCTCCTTCAGAGTGCAGGCACTGTACTTCCCATCTCCAGGACTCAAGTCCGGCCTGCCGGTTTCCCTGAATCCCTTCATAAATGTTACTTTGCTCACACTCCAACAGCACGTCAAGTATTAAAAACCATTTGTCTCCATTCACTCCTATCAAACACGCTCACGCATGCCTGCTGGAAGTCCAAGCCCCTCGCACACAAAACCTCCTTTACCCCCTCCCTCCAACCCTTCCTAGGCCGACCCCTAACCCCGCCTTCCTTCCACTACAGACTGATACACTCTTGAAGTCATTCTGTTTCGCTCCATTCTCTCTACATGTCCGAACCACCTCAACAACCCTTCCTCAGCCCTCTGGACAACAGTTTTGGTAATCCCGCACCTCCTCCTAACTTCCAAACTACGAATTCTCTGCATTTATTATCACACCACACATTGCCCTCAGACATGACATCTCCACTGCCTCCAGCCTTCTCCTCGCTGCAACATTCATCACCCACGCTTCACACCCATATAAGAGCGTTGGTAAAACTATACTCTCATACATTCCCCTCTTTGCCTCCAAGGACAAAGTTCTTTGTCTCCACAGACTCCTAAGTGCACCACTCACTCTTTTTCCCTCATCAATTCTATGATTCACCTCATCTTTCATAGACCCATCCGCTGACACGTCCACTCCCAAATATCTGAATACGTTCACCTCCTCCATACTCTCTCCCTCCAATCTGATATTCAATCTTTCATCACCTAATCTTTTTGTGTATACAATAATTTCGCCAAAATCATTCTGAACCTAACGAAAAAAATATATTTCTCTGTGTTTGTTTAGTATTAAATTATTGTAAACAAATCTAAAATATATTTAGTTGGGCTAGGTTAAAATAAATTGTTCTTGTTATAATAAGGTTAGGTAAGTTTTCTAAGATTCTTTTGCTGCAAAATTAAAAAAATTTACATTAACATTAATGAAAAAAATATATCTTTAAACGTATAAGAGAAAATTTTAGAAAGGACTTAATTTTAAATGAGTTCTTGCTAATTGACCAGTTTTACATATTCGGCACGACATAAATATATATATATATATATTATATATAATATATATATATATATATATATATATATATATATTATATATATATAATATATATAATATATATATATATATATATATATATATATATATATGTCGTGCCGAATAGGCAGAACTTGCGATCTTGGCTTAAATAGCAACTCTCATCTTGCCATATAGGACAAGCGAAAATTTGTGTATGCAATAATTTAGCCAAAATCATTCTGAACCTAACGAAAAAAATATATTTCTCTGTGTTTGTTTATTATTAAATTATTGTAAACAAATATAAAATATATATAGTTGGGTTAGGCTAAAATAAATTGTTCTTGTTATAATAAGGTTAGGTAAGTTTTCAAAGTTCCTTTTGGTGCAAAATTAAAATTTTTTACATCAACACAAATTAAAAAAATATATCTTTAAACGTATAAGCGAAATTTTTAGAAAGGACTTAATTTTAAATGAGTTCTTGCTAAGTGACTAGTTTTACATATTCGGCACGACATATATATATATATATAATAAATATATATATATATATATATATATATATATATATATATATATATATATAATATATATATATATATATATATATATATATATATATACATACATATATATGTATATATATATATATGTCGTGCCGAATAGGCAGAACTTGCGATCTTGGCTTAAATAGCAACTCTCATCTTGCCATATTAGGACAAGCGAAAATTTGTGTATGCAATAATTACGCCAAAATCATTCTGAACCTAACGAAAAAAATACATTTCACTGTGTTTGTTTAGTACTAAATTACTGTAAACAAATCAAAAATATATTTAGTTGGGTTAGGCTAAAAATAAATTTTCTTGTTATAATAAGTGTTAGGTAAGTTTCTAAGATTCTTTTGGAGCAAAATTAAAATTTTTTACATTAACATTAATGAAAAAATATATCTTTAAAAGTATAAGAGAATATTTTAGAAATGACTTAATTTTAAATGAGTTCTTGCTAATTGACCAGTTTTACATATTCGGCACAACATATACGTATGTATATATATATAATATATAAATATATATATATATATATATATATATATATATATATATATATAAATATATATATATATATATATATATATATATATATTATATATATATATATATATATATATATATATATATATATATATATATATATAATATATATATATATATATATATATATATATATATATATATAATATATATAATATATGCTGAAAGGTATGTATCAGTGTTTACACAATAAGAGTCACTTTCGTGGTAATTAAAGGCTTGAGGTGTGTTTTATGTTTCTGTAAATAAAATAACATAATTACTTTCTATACCAGTTTATAGATTACATTTCTGTAGCTTATTATGATGATAGTATAATATTCCAAAATCGATACCATGCCTAACCCTTCTAGGGTAGGGTAGGTGCCTGAGCCCGAGCTTACAGCTCACAGGACTGTCCCACTTGGTGCGGGGATGACAGACCAGGCCTAGCTTGTGGCTAGGCCTGGGGACAGTTGGTCCCAAAGATGAGGAGGTACTTGTGCCTCCTCCCATGGGAGACTTAGGTCTCAGACAGCCCCTAAAGAGGGAGCCAAGGCCGGGCCACCACTTGGAAAAGGCCCGGGCCGGGAGAATTCCGGCGAATCTTTAATAATAATAAATAATAATATTCCAACACAGTATAATAAACCACTCGGAGGAAGTGAAACAGATGGTAAGTTGATTACTGTATATTTCGGCTTCACGCCGAGTCCTCTTCAATCAGCAAAAGCCGGCTTCAGTGCGAAGATGAAAGACATTTACTCACGTTTTGTTTTATTTTCTGGATGTGAAGTAGTTTTTGCCATAATATGGATTATCTAACACTGGTTTGTTACCTCACAGGCCTTGTTGGCAGTCAAGCTTGGAAGTGGACTAGTTTTCGGGAAGCGTTCAGTTGATGATCCAGCTCAGGAAGAAGAGAAAGTCTTGCTGTCCTCCGTGAGTGAAGTCGACCAAGACGGATGTATTCGTAAGATGTTGTGTCAACTGCAGACGAAGGAGGAAACATCCCGTACCCTGGAGGAGAAACTTCTAACTAAGTTATTCACCAACAGCAACGAGAAGATTACTTCTTACAACGCCGCCTTTGTCTACGCCACAGATATCGGCAAGAAGACTCGCAACGCTGCCGTCTGCAAAAAGGTCTTCAACAAGTGCACTCTGAGTGACGCGGAATTGAATGACCTCCTGCAGAAGACCTGGGGCTGTGGCTTCGACTTCCCTGAAGAATCTGTTAGTCAGTAAAGTATTATTAACACTCCTGGGAGCGTTGGTGACACTCTCAGGTGTGCCCTCGACACCTCCCTTACCTGACCACACCTGCAGCTGGTGCCACACCATCTACCCGTTAGATTTACACAGAATAATGCACATGAAAAAACGCATTCATCATTTATTGTGTGGAGAGTTGCATGTTCATTGAGCATGTTGTGGAGGGGTTGCTTAGAGCATGAGACTGTGAGATCCTCACCAAACTTAGATCATCCTTTAACGCTCTCCACATCCAAACTTATAGTTGTAATTTCTAGCGTTAGGGTTATAATAATTCTGTTAACTTACAAAGGCTATTAACAAGTATAGTGTGAAAATATACAATATAATAGCTGATTTCCGTAAGTAGTGAATTATTTTGTGTCATAATGGCTGAAAGTGTAAAAAAAAAGGTAGTTTGTTCTGTATTCGCCTCATGTGCCTGTCAATAAATCTTTTGAATTAAAATGTCATTTATTGACCAAATGTAACTGACTAGAAAAAGATGTTCTTACTTCGGAAACGAATAAATGAATGTAAGTTTTGTATTACGACTACACAGAGTTGTGTGATTAAACCCAGCAAGGCGAGGATCCTCCTTCATATATCACATTGAAAAGGAGTAAAAGTACATACCACTGGACAAGTGTACATATACCTCTGTGCAGGCGTGTACATACCACTAGGCAAGTACTATGTGCGTACCACTGTACAGGTGTATACATACCATTGGACAAGTGTGTATATACCACTGGACAAGTATGTACAAGCTATTGACAGGTGACAGGAATATATATACCAATGGGCAAGAGTACATACCACTGAAAAAGAGTATATAACGATTGGACAGGTGTGTACATACCACTGAACTGATGTGTACATATTGCCGGAGAGGAGTGTACTTACTATATATACAGGAATGTATATAACATTGAGAAAGGTGTTGACACTAGACTTGTGTACAAGCTGCTGGAGTGTATTATAACTCAGTTTCTGGAATCCTATATAATGAACCTGGATCCTTAGTCCAGTAATTTTCATTTTGTCTTTTATTAAACAGTGGGGAACGCAAACCAAGGAAAAACCTCGGGCATATGACCATAAGTTCCAGTTCGCAAATCCTCATATGATTAAGACTAGTGTCAGGAAAACCTTGTCATATTTCCTGACGAATATAAAGCACCTGCACCTCATATATATTAATTAGTATGTGCCTTTGTCAATATTTTTTTTTTTAAACTCAAAGAGTTCAATTAATAAATATTTAATATGATAAGTTCAGTTCATTTTAATGAAAGTTGTGCTAATTTTCATCTTGTAGAGTTCCAAACCTGATTTTCCTTAATTTTCTTATTGAATATTGTATATTGTATCATATTGTTATTTATTACTTTACGCCATTGGTGATTCATTCGTTATCTAAACAATATTAACCCTTGCTTAACTTTTTTTAGCCTTCTCAAGATATATATTTTGTCATCACGTGACTTGAGTAACTATGTCCACATTTTGCCGGTCAAATATGCCGCGTACATTCAGTAGCAATAGGCTGTGAGGACATTAACGCACATTTTAATATAATGTAGCATTATATTTTAGAACAGTAGTTACTAACCTTGATTATTTGAAACGACAGAAAGTTCAGTTGTCTCTGACCCTCCTCATTACTTGCTCTAGATAGCCTGAATTCTGAATATAACGCGTTTATATGAAGTCAAACAAGTATACATAAATTATTGACGAAGGAATTCAAGTTTAATTTTTGTGGATTCTTTCTTACATAGGCTTGCTAGGTAGAAGGACACAAGTGCAGCATCATAAAGTCGATGTCTTGATAAAATAAACAATAAACAGAGAGAGAATGTCGACTGTAATTCTGATTTCTCAAACAGAAGGTTGGAACGCACTGACAGAAAAGAACCAGAAAATGAGTTTGAAGAAACAACAGCACATGTTGAAACTAGCCGATCATACTGTCTCTGAAGACAGTATGATCAATAGCTGACAAGTATCCACTACTAGACTAATGCAAGGTTATAATTTTCTTTATCACTTCAGTTTGTTTGGAGATGCCGGGCACATTAAATGTATATTGTTTAGACAGAAGCATATACTGAACATTGTGTTAGAATGTTCAAACATTGAACTGTCTAGAAACACGTTTAAGCAAATCATACAGGAAATGTTAGTTAAATCACTCAGTGGTTAATGATAAGATATCCGAAATCTTGTGACTGTAGCCACACTGCACAGAGGTTCCAACCTAGTCAGTGAACAATGTTTTGTTGTAAAAAAAAACACATTAAGATTGCACTTACATATTGCAATGAGATGATTAGCTATAACATGAGACTGCATTTAATATATGAAATGACTAAAAACTTGATGTAAATGACTGCAAAAGGTTTACCAGCTGGCATAGCATATACTCTAGCTAACTGTGCTGACTAGTTCTGGCAAAGTGCCGCTATCTGTAACACAATGTGTGTCAAGGTTCAGTAACATTTAAGAAGTCAATAATAAATCGTCACTCAAATATTGTTACAGACACAAACTTGTGGACTGATTATCTACAATTTGTTGGCTATAGAAATTTAAGTAAAATATATGTAAGGAGAAAAAAACACGAGTTTAGGGCTGTTTGTAAATATAAAATAAATAATACTAATAAATATCAATATTAATAATAATAATTTAGAAATAAATGGTATAAAATACCGACACGATGGAAAAGTAGACACAACTGTAGCATAATGCAATCCTTTACTGACAATGTTTCGCCCACACAATGTGCTATATCAAGTCACAAACGTCTGTTTGCGTCTTGATAAAGCCCACTGTGTGTGGGCGAAACCTAGTCAGTAAAGGATCGCATTATACAGCATTTGTGTCTAGTTTTCCATCAATAAAATACAAAATCGTGTCACTGGTAGACTAAGACTAGGATATAAATATATTTGGCAGATCAGTTTATATAGCAATGTCAGTCATATATAATGTCAAGTGAGTAAACACACGCGGGTCACATACTAGAACACTATGTTGTATGTTGTCCAGAGACTCAATACTGATCGATATGCTGAGCACAAAATGGGTTTAGTGAACAATGCTTCCATGCATGACTCACGAAATCTTAATAATACGATGTCAAACAAACCAGGGTACTGGTGGGGTTAGAACCCATGACAAGTGAGTCATAAAACTCCACCTGGGTGCGCAAGTCACAGTGGAGGCCCATGCTAACCTCCCTGTAGTGTAGAGATATATTTAGTTGGATGAATCTTATTGTAGCCAGCTGGCCAGTGGCTTACTAGCTAGCGGCCTGAAGTTTTACGATTCATTTGCCATGGGTTCTAACCCCATACGTACCGTAGATCATTTCCATCGACTCCTAGGTGTCATACCTATCCCTGTGATGTTCCTATAAATGTAGATTTGATATGATCTAATTTGGCTTTACAAATTAGTTCAAGCAAACCAAATGGAATTTCAAACCACTTGAGGAAAAAATTAGTAATTCCGTGGCTGGAACAATTCGCCGATAAATCCGCACTTTTAGATTTTGGTGATTTCAAATCACTTAATCGCAAATTTTGACGTATGTAGAACTTAAGAGTTTCATCCACATTTGAGCAATCTACTAAACAATTAACTAAGATGTGATTAAATTCCACTTAATTAAATGATACAATGACTTCATCAGTAATGTTATCAAAAAATTTTGAGACTGCGTCCATATATTACATTTAGAATAATTAACAAACTACATGAAACTAATATGCAGATGAAGTGACTATAATGTCTAAATTACAGTTATTTAATATTTACAATAATTTAATTTTTGCAGTACGCAGTATTTATATAATTTGTTAATTATTTAGGAATATGTGGATGCAATCCCAAGATTCTAAATATAATTTCAAATTGAAGTCAAATCACATGTTTGTTATTTCTCTAGATAAAGCTTGGATAAAAACTAGGACTAATTAGGATATAATTATAACCTTAATTTTTGAAGGGGTGGCCGGGTAAGCCAGGGAAAGGCCCCGGTCAGATGACCAAAAGCTCCAGTGGCTGGTCATCATATGACTAAGATCCTCGTCAGGAAACACTTGTCATGTTTCCTGACGAATCTTACCTAACTTCGGGTTTCAGATGTATTAAAATGTACTATCAAATAGGGTCTGACTAAGAGCTAGAGTTATCCTTTTTGGTATCACAACTCACAGGGATGATCTGCGAGTGCACAGTAAAGAAACAGCAGAGACGGCGCATACATTTTTGCGGTGCCTCTCCTGCCTTACTCATGGAGGCTTATAGACACCACACCTTTGGTGTGTCACTGAACAGTTGGCACTGACGGCGGTCACTGACGATGTAAATGTCCTCATTTTCAGTATACAGATTTATGATGATCGTCAGATAGTAATCACCCTTCACTCATCAACCTTAACACATCACGATCCATGTCTCCATGATGTTAAATCCTTCCAGTTGTTCTAAAATTCATGGAAAGGCAGCCTGTACTTTACTTCCTCGAAGGGCAAAACGGAAATCATGCAAGTTCTGGTTAAGTATATTAAAGTTACCTTCACGAATATTCTACTACACAGATCAGAAAGTCAAGCTGCCGCAGCCTGACGTCTGTACCATAAGACTACTAAGTTCTTCCTTTCCCAGGGGACACTTGGGGAACACCTGGTCGCATGTGATCTGATCACCCACCCCTCTAGCACTGCGGGATAGCTTCTCTGAGCTGCTGAAGAACAGCTGGAGAAGAAGGTTTTCCTCCAGAGAACGAGAATCTCGCTGCTTGTTGTGGAGGTAACACAGAAGCTTCAGCACACAGCCGTCAGTATCCAAATGGGTGGCTGCCGTCAACATCATCTTCTGCACTTCATCTAGCTTTTCTAGCGCGCTCTCGACGGCTCGATGGTCGCGCCGTTGAAAGAAAGGAGATTGAGGAGCTTGTTGAAAGAATGGTGTTTGAGGAGCTTGTTGAAAGAATGGTGTTTGAGGAGCTTGTTGAAAGAATGGTGTTTGAGGAGCTTGCTGAAAGAATGAAGTTTGAGGAGCTTGTTGAAAGAATGAGCTCTGAGGACCTTGTTGAAAGAATGGATTTTGAGGACCTTGTTGAGAGAATGGTATCTGAGGACCTTGCTGAGAGAGCGGTGTTTGAGGATCTTGTTGAGAAGACGGCGTTTGAGAAGGGTCTGAAGGATCGTCTGGGCCATTAACCAGATCTGTTAGGTCGTCTGACGCGCCTGTTGCATCTTTAATAAATTTTTTAAGGACTGCTATTGCTACAGCTCCCTGTAAAGCAATAGTGAAATATTGATTATAACAACACATGAGTAAATAGAAGAATGGACTGGGACCCGAACCTTGAACCGTGCACATAGCAGGTCGAACGTTCTACCCACGCAGTCACAGAGCATACAATTGGATGATTTTACAAGAGCACTTCTGTTGCATGGTTGTATCAGAGGCATCAACTGTGACACTACTGTCTTATCCTACAGTCCCAGAAGCTTTCATGGTATATTTGTACCTATTCTGCATCCATGAAAATAGATGTAGAATAGATACAGATGCAAATGTATCTAGATGTAGAATAGATTCTCAGGAGAACAAATGTGCCATGAAAGCTTCTGGGGGTGTGGGATGAGACTTTAGGGTGAATATTGGTGCGGTTGATGCAACTATGTTATATGAATGCTGGTTGTTAAATCATCATACTGTAAGCTTTGTGGCAGAGTGGTTGCGTCACTGGGCCTGCTGCTTCCATGAACCACGGTTCGAGTCCCCAGTCCATTATTCCGATTATTATCCGACAGTAGCTCATTGCGACCTTTCCTGGACATTTATGATGGTATCAATGCCAACAAATGCTAGCTAACAAAAGCAATATTTGCGTTAATCAATACTTGTAAGAATCAATATTTACATTAATTAATATCTACATTTATTAATATTTACATTAATCAATATATCATTAATTAACATTAATGTTACAGCCATTTTTTACGAAGTTACTAATATTAAGCAAACATATACACTGAGAGATGTTGCAGTGTCACAGTGTAATAGACACTAGTGGATGAGTTGAGGAAACACGTATGCGGACAAAAACATTGCCTAAAAAGAGACCATATTTTGACGTTCATCAGCTGAAGAAGATCTACGGTGATCGAAATACAGTCTCTTTCTACACTGTGTTACTGTATCAATGTGGATTTCCTCAGTAAATCGAGAGCTGTTTACTTTAATCTTTATTTTAGTGACCTGAGTATTCTAGACTAGTAGTGAGCAAGTTATAGCAGCCTTAATGATCTTCATGAGGTACATAAGCTTTAAACTCAATTACCCATACAACCAAGATAAGTATCTTTATACATTACGTGAACTCCAGTACACTATGTGTGTGTGACAGACACATATGCCTTGCCTTAGCGAGAAACCAGAAGTACGAGACGGTAATCCCTGTAGATCCACTTCCTGGAGAAACCCAACTGTCAGTGGCAGACAAAACCCCAGCAACAACACACGGACACGCCCACACGCATCTGTAATACAAACAACGTAGGTTTTTTAGTGAAACATCTGTAACACACACAAAAAAAGGTTTTATACTGAAACATCTGTAACACACAAAAATAAACTATAGCACATACAACGTAGTTTTATACTGAAACATCTCTAACACACACAACGTGGGTTTTATACTGAAACATCTGTAACACACACAATGTAGGTTTCATACTGAAACATCTGTAACACACACATTATAGATTTCATACTGAAACATCTGTAACACACACAATGTAGGTTTCATACTGAAACATCTGTACCATACACAATTTAGGTTTAATAATGAAACATCTGTAACACACACAATTTAGGTTTAATAATGAAACATCTGTAACACACACAATTTAGGTTTAATAATGAAACATCTGTAACACACACAATTAGGTTTAATAATGAAAACATCTGTAACACACACAATGTAGGTTTCATAATAAAACATCTGTAACACACACAATGTAGGTTTCATAATAAAACATCTGTAACACACACAATGTAGGTTTCATAATAAAACATCTGTAACACACACAATGTAGGTTTCATAATAAAACATCTGTACCACACACAATTAGGTTTCATATAATAAAAACACTTGTTAACTCACACACACAATTAGGTTTCATAATGAAACATCTGTAACGACACAACTGTATTAAGAAACTTCTGTAACACACTAATTAGGTTCATAAGCTGAAACATCATGTAACACACAAACACAACACAGCGGTACCACCAAGAGGTTTCAAATAAAACCTTTGAAACACAAATAGGTGAGTTTTCATAAATAAAAAGAAAAATTATTTATAAAACACTGTAACACACAAATTAAGGATAATAAAACAGCTGAATACCCATGAATAGTTCATATAAAACACTGGATGGTAATGTACTTAACAGTAGACGTGAATCATTAACTTATTCTCAGCCGAGATCATGTACACAAGGGGGGGGGAGACTGAAGTACTAGAACACAATAGGTGAGTACATAGACAATACAAAAAAAATAATTTTTTACTTGGGACACAATAAGAACAACAACTCGCATCCCATGAACCTGCACCTACTCCACCTGAAGTTATGCATATGATTCCCTTTGACTGTTTTGGTTACAAATGAATATGTACAAGTGAGACGTGAAACGATGGGTGAACTGTTTAAGTGTTTTCCCTGTCTACACTATCCTGTTGCCTTACCATACCCCAAGATGCCCACATGTTTCGTGACTAATAATAGTACACAGTGCACCTGAAAGTGGAATTAATGATGAAGCAATCAGTATGTTAATCACCAAGATGGCACACGGTAAGACCCAGGACACTGAGGAGTATCAATCAGTATCATCTCAGTAAACCAACACGGATCACCGTTCATCTGTTGAAAAGGACCAATCATATGGGTGACAGATGAATGGCCCTTAATGAAAATTTGACAATTATGTTTCCCGCGCTCAGCAGCAGTTTTCTGTTTGCGCCACTTAACTTTATATGACCTTTGTTTTATATTTATATTTTCTCTCTGGGTTATTTTTTCTATCTTAATTAAAACTTGCTTAACATAACCTAACAGAAATTTTCTGCAATTGTATACGAGAAGTCCACATAGATCCTGATGGGAGTTAAGAAGATAGATTGTGCTGCTCTCGAGGTAGGACGACTTGAATTCAGGGAGAATGTCTATCAACCATGCAAACGAAGATGCTAATAACTGTCAAATATAATCACTGTTAATGTCTGTAACTGAAAGAATACATGGTGTGGGATATATGACTTGTACCGAGAATGTTATAATTTATTCGGTAAGCAACACACAACTACTTCTTGCAATCCCTCTGTAAAAGTCAAACTGTCTATAGATTCCTCCAGTCGCCCTGATTGGCTGCCAGGTTTATACATCACCCGATTGAGTGAGAATTTGAATTCAGCTTAATTCATATTATATTTACGCCAGTGGTTGGAGTCAGTCTCTCACTAGCAGGTTGAGTACACATACTGCTCTCTCGCATGAAAACCAATTGCAGTGAGATCACCTGCTTTACACATACACTTGTTGTTATTCTGATCTGTGTCCGTCTATATTGCTGGATTAAACCACTCTGAAAATAATGTAAATATTGGTGGTGGAATACACGAGAACTAAAAACATGCTCTTGTTGCTGTTTGTTTTTCGTATTTATTTTGGTGGATTGATCGTCGCTGGGGAACCTGATATACCGTCAGGTATTATAGGCTTTTCATTTGCACTTGTGTTCGTAATAGCATATGTGCCAGCAACACACTGCAAGACAGCATGATGTGGGATATGTACCAGCAACACACTGCAAGACAACATGATGTGGGATATGTACCAGCAACACACCGCAAGACAGCATGATGTGGGATATGTGCCAGCAACACACTGCAAGGCAGCAAGATGTGGATATGAACCAGCAACACACTGCAAGACAGCATGAGTTGGGATAGTGCCAGCAACACACTGCAAGGCAGCATGATGTGGGATATGTACCAGCAACACACTGCAAGGCAGCAAGATGTGGGATATGTACCAGCAACACACTGCAAGGCAGCATGATGTGGGATATGCAAAAGCAACACACTGCAAAACAGCATGATGTGGGATATGTACCAGGCAACACAACTGCAAGACTGCATGATGTGGGATATGCGCCAGCAACACACTGCAAAACAGCATGATGTGGGATATGTACCGGCAACACACTGCAAGACAGCATGATGTGAGATATGCACCAGCAACACACTGCAAGACAGCATGATGTGGGATATGCGCCAGCAACACACTGCAAGACAGAATAATGTGGGATATGTACCAGTAACACACTGCAAGACAGCATGATGTGGGATATGAGCCAGCAACACACTGCAAGACAGCAAGATGTGGGATATGCACCAGCAACACACTGCAAGACAGCATGATGTGGGATATGTACCAGCAACACACTGCAAGACAGCATGATGTGGGATATGCGCCAGCAACACACTGCAATAAGTAATATGTGGTGGATACACAGAACTAAAGAAAGCCTTGTCTGTTTGTTTCGTGTTTA
Source organism: Cherax quadricarinatus (assembly GCF_026875155.1). Classification (NCBI taxonomy): domain Eukaryota; kingdom Metazoa; phylum Arthropoda; class Malacostraca; order Decapoda; family Parastacidae; genus Cherax; species Cherax quadricarinatus. The sequence goes on from NC_069404.1 coordinate 41,036,901, forward strand.
TTCGGGTGACGAACGTCGCTGGGAACCTGATAATACCGTCGGGGTATTATAGGCATCTTCATGCACTTGTGTCGTAAGCATATGTGCCAGCAACACACTGCAAGACAACATGATGTGGGATATGTACCAGCAACACACCGCAAGACAGCATGATGTGGGATATGTACCAGCAACACACTGCAAGACAACATGATGTGGGATATGTACCAGCAACACACGCAAGACAGCATGATGTGGGATATGCCAGCAACACACTGCAAGCAGCAAGATGTGGGATATGTACCAGCAACACACTGCAAGACAGCATGATGTGGGATATGTGCCAGCAACACACTGCAAGGCAGCAAGATGTGGGATATGTACCAGCAACACACTGCAAGACAGCATGATGTGGGATATGTGCACAGCAACACACTGCAAGACAACATGATGGGGATATGTACCAGCAACACACGCAAGACAGCATGATGTGGGATTGCCAGCAACACACTGCAAGACAGAATGACGTGGGATATGTACCAGCAACACACTGCAAGACAACATGATGTGGGATATGTACCAGCAACACACCGCAAGACAGCATGATGTGGGATATGTGCCAGCAACACACTGCAAGACAGCATGATGTGGGATATGTACCAGCAACACACTGCAAGACAACATGATGTGGGATATGTACCAGCAACACACCGCAAGACAGCATGATGTGGGATATGTGCCAGCAACACACTGCAAGGCAGCAAGATGTGGGATATGTACCAGCAACACACTGCAAGACAGCATGATGTTTGATATGTGCCAGCAACACACTGCAAGGCAGCATGATGTGGGATATGCAAAAGCAACACACTGCAAAACAGCATGATGTGGGATATGTACCGGCAACACAATGCAAGACAGCATGATGTGAGATATGCACTAGCAACACACTGCAAGACAGCATGATGTGGGATATGCGCCAGCAACACACTGCAAGACAGCATGATGTGGGATATGCACCAGCAACACACTGCAAGACAGCATGATGTGGGATATGCACCAGCAACACACTGCAAGACAGCATGATGTGGGATATGCGCCAGCAACACACTGCAAGACAGCATGATGTGGGATATGTACCAGTAACACACTGCAAGACAGCATGATGTGGGATATGCGCCAGCAACACACTGCAAGACAGCATGATGTGGGATATGTACCAGTAACACACTGCAAGACAGCATGATGTGGGATATGAGCCAGCAACACACTGCAAGACAGCAAGATGTGCCATATGCACCAGCAACACACTGCAAGACAGCATGATGTGGGATATGTACCAGCAACACACTGCAAGACAGCATGATGTGGGATATGCGCCAGCAACACACTGCAATAATGTAAATATTGGTGGTGGAATACACGAGAACTAAAAAAATGCTCTTGTTGCTGTTTGTTTTTCGTGTTTATTCTGGTGGACTGATCGTCGCTGGGGAACCTGATATACCGTCAGGTATTATAGGCTTTTCATTTGCACTTGTGTTCGTAATAGCATATGTGCCAGCAACACACTGCAAGACAACATGATGTGGGATATGTACCAGCAACACACCGCAAGACAGCATGATGTGGGATATGTACCAGCAACACACTGCAAGACAACATGATGTGGGATATGTACCAGCAACACACCGCAAGACAGCATGATGTGGGATATGTGCCAGCAACACACTGCAAGGCAGCAAGATGTGGGATATGTACCAGCAACACACTGCAAGACAGCGTGATGTGGGATATGTGCCAGCAACACACTGCAAGGCAGCATGATGTGGGATATGCAAAAGCAACACACTGCAAAACAGCATGATGTGGGATATGTACCAGCAACACACTGCAAGACTGCATGATGTGGGATATGCGCCAGCAACACACTGCAAAACAGCATGATGTGGGATATGTACCAGCAACACACTGCAAGACAGCATGATGTGGGATATGCGCCAGCAACACACTGCAAGACAGCATGATGTGGGATATGCACCAGCAACACACTGCAAGACAGCATGATGTGGGATATGTACCGGCAACACACTGCAAGACAGCATGATGTGAGATATGCACCAGCAACACACTGCAAGACAGCATGATGTGGGATATGCACCAGCAACACACTGCAAGACAGCATGATGTGGGATATGCGCCAGCAACACACTGCAAGACAGCATGATGTGGGATATGCGCCAGCAACACACTGCAAGACAGCATGATGTGGGATATGTACCAGTAACACACTGCAAGACAGCATGATGTGGGATATGCGCCAGCAACACACTGCAAGACAGCAAGATGTGGGATATGCACCAGCAACACACTGCAAGACAGCATGATGTGGGATATGCGCCAGCAACACACTGCAAGACAGCATGATGTGGGATATGCACCAGCAACACACTGCAAGACAGCATGATGTGGGATATGTACCAGTAACACACTGCAAGACAGCATGATGTGGGATAGGCGCCAGCAACACACTGCAAGACAGCATGATGTGGGATATATACCAGCAACACACTGCAAGACAGCATGATGTGGGATATGCGCCAGCAACACACTGCAAGACAACATGATGTGGGATATGCGCCAGCAACACACTGCAAGACAGCATGATGTGGGATATGTACCAGCAACACACTGCAAGACAGCATGATGTGGGATATGCGCCAGCAACACACTGCAAGACAGCATGATGTGGGATATGCACCAGCAACACACTGCAAGACAGCAAGATGTGGGATATGCACCAGGAACACACTGCAAGACAGCATGATGTGGGATATGCACCAGCAACACACTGCAAGACAGCATGATGTGGGATATGCACCAGCAACACACTGCAAGACAGCAAGATGTGGGATATGCACCAGCAACACACTGCAAGACAGCAAGATGTGGGATATGCACCAGCAACACACTGCAAGACAGCAAGATGTGGGATATGCACCAGCAACACACTGCAAGACAGCAAGATGTGGTATATGCCCAGCAACACACTGCAAGACAGCATGATGTGGGATATGCCAGCAACACACTGCAAGACAGCAAGATTGGGATATGCGCCAGCAACACACTGCAAGACAGCATGATGTGGGATATGCGCCAGCAACACACTGCAAGACAGCAAGATGTGGGATATGCGCCAGCAACACACTGCAAGACAGCATGATGTGGGATATGCCAGCAACACACTGCAAGACAGCATGATGTGGGATATGCACCAGCAACACACTGCAAGACAGCATGATGTGGGATATGCGCCAGCAACACACTGCAAGACAGCATGATGTGGGATATGCACCAGCAACACACTGCAAGACAGCATGATGTGGGATATGCGCCAGCAACACACTACAAGACAGCAAGATGTGGGATATGCGCCAGCAACACACTGCAAGACAGCATGATGTGGGATATGCGCCAGGAACACACTGCAAGACAGCATGATGTGGGATATGCGCCAGCAACACACTGCAAGACAGCATGATGCGTGATATGCACTGCAAGAATCTACAAATGGTCTGTGCAGAGTAATAATGATAATAACAATGATAATAATAATAATAATAATAATAATAATAATAATAATAATAATAATAATAATAATAATAATAATAATAATAATAATAATAATAATAATAATAACAATAATAATAATAATAATAATAATAATGATAATAATAATAATAATAATAAATAATAATAATAATAATAGTAATAATAATTATAATAATATTAATAATAATAATAATAATAATAATAATAATAATAATAATAATAATAATAATAATAATAATAATAAAAATAATAATAACGACAACAACAACAACAACAACAACAACAACAACAACGAGTCGTTGGGAAGAATAAATCTCAATATTAACGTTATTAAGGTTAGGTTTGGTTAGGTTAGGATTTTAAAAATAATTAATTATTACATACAATACCGTTAATAAATACAATAAATCCACACTCACATAGTGAGTGTTTCAGTCCGGTGTTAAGTCACAAATATGTGTTTAAGACACACAAACATGTTGACTGTGTTTCACATGGATGAGCTGTTGTTATTATACAGTGTAATATAACTTTTATATTTTGCAACCTTCAGAGTTGTTATTAACTACGCTCCCGCAACTCCCTCAACTTCCTCAACTCCCGCAGCTCCCACAGTCTCGCAGCTCCCGCAATTCCCGCAGCTCCCGCAATTCCCGCAGCTCCCGCAATTCCCGCAGCTCCCGCAACTCCTGCAGCTCTCGCTTCTCCCGCAATTCCCGCAGCTCCCGCAACTCCCACAGCTCCCGCGGCTCCCGCAACTCCTGCAGCTCCCGTAGCTTCCGCAGCTCCCGCAACTCCCGCAGCTCCCGCAACTCCCCCAGCTCCCGCAGCTCCCGCAAATCCTCCAGGTCCCGTAACTCTCGCAACTCCTGCAGCTCCCGTAGCTTCCGCAGCTCCCGCAGCTCTCGGAATTCCCGCAGCTCCCGCAACTCACCCAGCTCCTGCAGCTCCCGCAACTCCCCCAGCTCCCGCAGCTCCCGCAACTCTCCCAAACTCCCGCAGTTCCCGCAACTCCCCCAGCTCCCGCAGCTTCTTCTCTCAGTCGTACGACAAATAAAATAGGCTTACATGACTCACCAATAAGTCATCATCAAACTCCACTGGGCAGAGATACTTACCATTAAGATATTAACGTAATTTCTCGTGTTACATCTTCATCTTATAGATAATTACCTACTCACTCTAATGTGTAAATTCAGTCATAATATTTTATTACCACTAATCGTTGTTTACTCACAAGAACAGACTCTCACCAATAATGTCTTTCATCAAGCTGATACAAACTCAAGATTTCATGTATCTTATCAAAAACGGTGAATCGACTTACCATTTACTGCATGGATTGTTTTGACCTGCCTCTTAATGGGTGGACACCTGGACAATACAAAAGATGTTCTTATCACCTAGTATGTGACCTCTGCCACGCCACACAATTTCAACTTCACGTGACAGACATCTCGATAGAAATTAAACTTCCACAGATCCTCATGTGCTTACTTTAGTCTGCTGACCTTGTAACTGTCTCGGTAAACATAATGTTTTACTCGTCTCATTTCATAGTTATCGGATCTTTTAGTTCTTGTCTCTACTGTTCTACATCTTCAAACTCGTTTGTTAGATATTTTTTAACAATGTTTTTGAAACTTCTGAGAGAAAAGCGAAATTATATTTGACATTTTATTTACTGGTGATTTAGCCACGGCATCGACTTTACCATTTTCCAGGAAGCCTGTGTATGAGGGCATATCCAAAAGTTTAACTTTAAGCCTTTTGTTAGAAATTTGTGAGTAGTATGTCTGGCTTCATGGATAAGCATGTTATATTCAGGCTTCAAGTTATTTACAGTAAATAAATCTAACCAGGGAACGGGTGGGGCTTAACCCCTGGCAGGTGAGTCCTGAGTTTCAGGACTCAACTGTCATGGTTTAAGCCCCACACGTTCCCTGATTTGTGTGCAATTATTACGATTTCGTGAATCATAGAGGAAGTAGAGAGGGTTGAGAGTAAGAGACGGTTGTACTCACTCTTGTGTCAAATACATCTGGAGAGTTTATCTGGAGAGAGTTCCGGGGGTCAACGCCCCCGCGGCCCGGTCTGTGACCAGGCCTCCTTAGGTCAGTGTCCCAGGATGCGACCCACACCAGTCGACTAACACCCAGGTACCCATTTTACTGATGGGGAACATAGACAACAGGTGGAAAGAAACACGTCCAATGTTTCTACTCTGGCTGGGAATCGAACCCAGGCCCTCACCGTGTGAAGCGAGAGCGTTAACCACCAGGCCACCAATAATGATGTACTACAAATATATATAATTATGACATCTGTATGGCATGACAATTTTATAAGCTATGACCATTTAGCTTCATCATGCAAAGTGACTTTTGAAAGAAAAAGCCTATTTGACCGGCAAAATGGTGGGCACACCTGCTTGAGTCACGTGACTGAACACTCTCTATAACCTTACAAATTTTCCTTTGAGCAAAATACACCATTACTGAAAGCCGACCAGAAGAGTCAATTTCCTGTTATTGCACCTACTCAACTTAGACTGCACTAAACTTTTCAATGTGTTAGAGTCGCTTTTAATGTCTGCTTGAAGCCCCTTAGAAGATACATTCAAAATTGGAACTTGGAAAATCTAGCCGTAAACAATACGAACCTTCCTCTGAGTAGGTTACAGCAACGTTAAAACTTTTCAAGTTGATCAGGAGAGGTTATTGGCCGGGGATGAAAAGTATCCCACGTTTGGAGAATACCTTAAAACTGTCTCCGCCAGCGATCGTTTGTGTCTTATCTAATATTTTACGTAATGAAAAAGTTTAAACAAGGTTACTTACGGTGTGTATGAGGTGACAGCAGCGATGTTGTAGAAGAGAGATGGGCTTAACGTAACAACGTGCTAGATTACGAAAGTTGTGAGATACGACAGTAAAAGCGTATGAGAGACACAAGAATGTCAGACAGGACAGAATAAAGTCACTAGAGGACAGAAGGTTGTGAGTTGGAAGAGTAACGATGTACTAGAGGACAGAAGGCTATGATTTGCGACGGTAACAGCATACTTTAGGACAGAATATCATAAGATGCTACAATAGCATGACACTAAAGGCACTAAAGGGTACTAAATGATGGGAAAATGTGCAAGAAGACAGAAAGCTACAAGATGTACTAGAGTAGAGAAGACTGAGATAAAACCATGAGAGTGACTTGAGACAGTAACTGTGTACTAGACACAAGACTAATATAAGACTGAGGTGTCGTACATGGAGTGAGCTTTGGTAATGGCCAGCGGAACTAAGCAGCGGTTTTGTATATATATCACTGCGCGACCTACAATACCATGTCCCGGTGAAAGCTGCTGTTTCACTCTCCTATCACACACCACAAGAGAGAGAGACAGAGAGAGAGAGAGAGAGAGAGAGAGAGAGAGAGAGAGAGAGAGGAGAGAGAGAGAGAGAGAGAGAGAGAGAGAGAGAGAGAGGAGAGAGAGAGGAGAGAGAGGAGAGAGAGAGAGAGAGAGAGAGAGAGAGAGAGAGAGAGAGAGAGAGAGAGAGAGAGAGAGAGAGAGAGAGAGAGAGAGAGAGAGAGAGAGAGAACACACTGTTGCGTAAGGAGAATTGTAGATTCGAATTTACATGCAAAAGGTTTGCAACTTTACATGCTCATGAGATTGGAAAATGAATAACAATTCCGATAGTGAAGCCAGATATTAGTTGCCCATTTCTTACTGACGTGACATTACTTTAGTACCTTCTATGGTTGTGTCTACCATCATGACTACTGTAATACCTTCCATGATTGTGTCTACCATCATGACAGTATTGTAGTACCTTCCATTGTTGTGTCTACCATTATGACAGTACTGTAGTACCTTCCATGGTTGTGTCTACCATCTTGCCAGTGCAATAGTACCTTTCTGTGTTATGTGTACCATCATGGCAGTATTGTAGTACCTTCCCGTTTTGAGTGTACCATCATGGCAGTACTGTAGTACCTCCCTGTGTTGTGTCTACCATCATGGCATTACTGTAGTACTTTTTTGTGTTGTTTGTACCGTCATGTCAGTACTGTAGTGCCTTCCATGACTGTGTCCACCATAATGGCAGTAATGTATTACCTTCCATGGTTGTGTCTGCCATCATGGCAGTACGGTTGTACCTTCCTGTGCTGTGTCTTCGATCATGACAGTAGTGTAGTACCTTCCTTGGCTGTGTCTACCATCATGCCAGTAATGTAGTACCTTCCTGTGTTGTGTGTACCATCATTACAGTCTGTAGTACCTTCCATGGTTGTGTCTATCATCATGGCAGCACTGTAGTACCTTCCAGGGTTGTGTCTACCATCATGACAGTACGGTAGTACCTTCCATGGTTGTGTCTACCATTATGGCAGTACTTCAGTACCTTCCCATGTTGTGTGTACCATCATGGCAATACTGTAGTACCTTCCTGTGTTGTGTGTACCGTCACGCCAGTACTGTAGTGCCTTTCATGACTGTGTCCATCATAATGGCAGTACTGTATTATGAAATTGAGACGCATGTGCAACATCTGGGTATCTTTTTTGTAGACGTTTCGCCATCCAGTGGCTTTATCAAAACAAATTCCAGGACATAACTTGAAGACAGGAGAACTATGTACAGAAGAAGAGGTAATCAGTCCCTCAACCTAGCAGTAGATGCGAAGAGCACCATAGTCGTGGAGATTCTGAAGCAGAAGCAAGGCGCCTGACGCTTGTATAGTAACGTCAGGTGGAAATGGGACGGGTAGCAGACGAGGGCATAATCACTGGTAGGCGGGATTCCCCAGTGCAAGTAGGTCCTACCCAAAGAGATGGGTAGGACCTACTTCCACTGGGGAATCCCGCCTACCCAGATGTTGCACATGTGTCTCAGTTTCATCTCGTCGGTATTGTATACCATTCTTGTACAGTACTGTATTACCTTCCATGGTTGTGTCTGCCATTTTGGCAGTACGGTAGTTCCTTCTTGTGCTGTGTCATCGATCATGACAGTAGTGTAGTACCTTCCATGGTTGTGCCTAAAATCATGGCAGTACTATAGTACCTTCTCGTGTTTTCTGTACCATCATGGCAGTACTGTAGTACCCTCCTCCGTTGTGTCCAATATCATAGCAGTACTGTAGTACCTTCCCGTGTTGTGTCTACCATCATGACAGTATTGTAGTACCTTCCATAGTTGTGTCTACCATCACGAAAGCACGGTAGTACCTTGCAGGGTTGTGTCTACCATCATGCTAGTACTGTACTACCTTCCAAAGATGTGTCTACCATCATGACAGTACTGTAGTACCTTCCATGGTGGTATCTACCATCACGACAGCATTGTTGTACCTTCCATGGTTTTGTCTACCGTCATGACAGTACTGTAGTACCTTCCAGGTTGTGTCTACAGCCATGACATTATTGTAGTCCCTTTCATGGTTGTGTCTACCATCACGACAGTACTGTATTACCATCCTGGGTTGTGTTTACCATAATAAAAGGTTTATATTACCTTCCAGGGTTGCATCTACCACCATGACAGCACTACAGTACCTTCCAGAGTCGTGTCTACCATCATGTTAGTACTGTAGTACCTTCCAAGGATGTGTCTACCATCAGGACAATACTGTAGTACCTTCCATGGTTGTGTCCACCATCTTGGCAGTACTGTAATACCTTCCCGTGTTGTGTGTACCATCATGGCGGTACTGTAGTACCTTCCAGTGTTGTTTGTACCATCATTTTCTATAAGGGTAGTACCTTACTGTGGTTGTGTCCACTTATCATAGCAGTACTGTAGTACCTTCCCGTGTTGTGTGTACTATCCTAGTTTCTTACTTGGTTGTGGTGTACCATCCTAGTACTTTCTAGGGTAGTGTCTTCCATCCTAGTAACTTCCTGGGTTGCGTCTGACATCCTAGTAGCTTCCTGGGTAGTGTCTACCATCCTAGTATCTTCCTTTGTGGTGCCTACCATCTTTGTATCTTCCTTGGTTGTGTCTACCATCCTAATTTCTTCCTTGGCTGTGTCTACCATCCTATTTTTTTCCTGGGTTGTGTCTACCATCCATGTATCTTCCTGGGTAGTGTCTACCATCCTAGTATCTTCCTGGGTAGTGTCTACTATCCTAGTATCTTCCTGGGTAGTGTCTACCATCCTAGTATCTTCCTGGGTAGTGTCTACCATCTTAGTATCTTTCTGGGTAGTGTCTACCATCCTAGTATCTTCCTGGGTAGTGTCTACCATCCTAGTATCTTCCTGGGTAGTGTCTTCCGTCCTAATATCTTCCTGGGTAGTGTCTACCATCCCAGTATCTTCCTGGGTAGTGTGTACCATCCTAGTATCTTCCTGGGTAGGGTCTACCCTCCTAGTGTCTTCCTGGGTTATGTCTACCATCCTAGTTTCTTCCTTGGTTGTGGTCTACCATCCTGGTAGTTTCTTGGGTAGTGTCTACCAACCTAGTAACTTCCAGGGTTGCGTCTGACATCCTAGTAGCTTCCTTGGTAGTGTCTACCATCCTAGTATCTTCCTTTGTGGTGTCTTCCATCCTAGTTTCTTCCTGGGTTGTGTCTCCCATCCTAGTATCTTCTTGGGTAGTGTCTACTATCCTAGCATCTTCCTGGGTAGTGTCTATCATCCTAGTGTCTTTCTGGGTAGTGTCTACCATCCTAGTATCTTCCTGGGTAGTGTGTACCATCCTAGTATCTTCCTGGGTAGGGTCTACCCTCCTAGTGTCTTCCTGGGTTATGTCTACCATCCTAGTTTCTTCCTTGGTTGTGGTCTACCATCCTGGTAGTTTCTTGGGTAGTGTCTACCAACCTAGTAACTTCCAGGGTTGCGTCTGACATCCTAGTAGCTTCCTTGGTAGTGTCTACCATCCTAGTATCTTCCTTTGTGGTGTCTTCCATCCTAGTTTCTTCCTGGGTTGTGTCTCCCATCCTAGTATTTTCTTGGGTAGTGTCTACTATCCTAGCATCTTCCTGGGTAGTGTCTATCATCCTAGTGTCTTTCTGGGTAGTGTCTACCATCATAGCATATTCCTGGGTAGTGTCTACCACCATCCTAGTATCATCCTGGGTAGTGTCTACCATCCTAGCATCTTCCTGGGTAGTGTCTACCATCCTAGCATCTTCCTGGGTAGTGTCTACCATCCTAGTATCTTCCTGGGTAGTGTCTACCATTCTAGTATCTTCCTGGGTGGTGTCTACCATCCTAGTATCTTCCTGGGTAGTGTCTACCATCCTAGTATGTTCCTGGGTAGTGTCTACCATCCTAGTATGTTCTTGGGCAGTGTCTACCATCCTAGTATCTTCCTGGGTAGTGTCTACCATCCTCGTATCTTCCTGGGTGGTGTCTACCATCCTAGTATCTTCCTGGGTAGTGTCTACCATCCTAGTATCTTCCTGGGTAGTGTCTACCATCCTAGTATTTTCCTGGATGGTGTCTACCATCCTAGTATCTTCCTGGGTAGTGTCTACCATCCTAGTATCTTCCTGGGTAGTGTCTACCATCCTAGTATTTTCCTGGATGGTGTCTACCATCCTAGTATCTTCCTGGGTAGTGTCTACCATCCTAGTATCTTCCTGAGTAGTGTCTACCATCCTAGTATCTTCCTGGGTAGTATCTACCATCCTAGTATCTTCCTGAGTAGTGTCTACCATCCTAGTATCTTCTTGGGTAGTGTCTACCATCCTAGTATCTTCCTGGGTAGTTTCTACCATCCTAGTATCTTCCTGGGTAGTATCTACCTTCCTAGTATCTTCCTGGGTAGTATCTACCATCCTAGTATCTTCCTGGGTAGTATCTACCATCTTAGTATCTTCCTGGGTAGTATCTACCATCCTAGTATCTTCCTGGGTAGTGTCTACCATCCTAGTATCTTCCTGGGTGGTGTCTAAAATCCTAGTATCTTCTTGGGTAGTGTCTACCATCCTAGTATCTTCCTGGGTAGTGTCTACCATCCTAGTATCTTCCTGGGTAGTGTCTTCCATCCTAGTATCTTCCTGGGTAGTGTCTACCATCCTAGTATCTTCCTGGATGGTGTCTACCATCCTAGTATCTTCCTGGGTAGTGTCTACCTCCTAGTATCTTCCTGGGTGGTGTTCTACCATCCTAGTATCTTCCTGGGTAGTGTCTACCATCCTAGTATCTTCCTGGGTAGTGTCTACCATCCTAGTATTTTCCTGGATGGTGTCTACCATCCTAGTATCTTCCTGGGTAGTGTCTACCATCCTAGTATCTTCCTGAGTAGTGTCTACCATCCTAGTATCTTCCTGGGTAGTATCTACCATCCTAGTATCTTCCTGAGTAGTGTCTACCATCCTAGTATCTTCTTGGGTAGTGTTACCATCAGTATCTTCTGGGTAGTTTACCTCTAGTTCTTCTGGGTAGTATTCTACCTTCCTAGTATCTTCCTGGGTAGTATCTACCATCCTAGTATCTTCCTGGGTAGTATCTACCATCTTAGTATCTTCCTGGGTAGTATCTACCATCCTAGTATCTTCCTGGGTAGTGTCTACCATCCTAGTATCTTCCTGGGTGGTGTCTAAAATCCTAGTATCTTCTTGGGTAGTGTCTACCATCCTAGTATCTTCCTGGGTAGTGTCTACCATCCTAGTATCTTCCTGGGTAGTGTCTTCCATCCTAGTATCTTCCTGGGTAGTGTCTACCATCCTAGTATCTTCCTGGATGGTGTCTACCATCCTAGTATCTTCCTGGGTAGTGTCTACCATCCTAGTATCTTCCTGGGTAGTGTCTACCATCCTAGTATCTTCCTGGGTAGTGTCTTCCATCCTAGTATCTTCCTGGGTAGTGTCTACCATCCTAGTATCTTCCTGGGTAGTGTCTTCCATCCTAGTATCTTCCTGGGTAGTGTCTACCATTCTAGTTTCTTCCTGGGTGGTGTCTACCATCCTAGTATCTTCCTGGGTGGTGTCTACCATCCTAATATCTTCCTGGATGGTGTCTACCATCCTAGTAACTTCCTGGGTGGTGTCTACCATCCTAGTATCTTCCTGGGTAGTGTCTACCATCCTAGTATCTTCCTGGGTAGTGTCTACCATCCTAGCATCTTCCTGGGTAGTGTCTACCATCCTAGTTTCTTCCTGGGTGGTGTCTACCATCCTAGTATCTTCCTGGGTGGTGTCTACCATCCTAATATCTTCCTGGATGGTGTCTACCATCCTAGTAACTTCCTGGGTGGTGTCTACCATCCTAGCATCTTCCTGGGTAGTGTCTACCATCCTAGTGTCTTCCTGGGTGGTGTCTACCATCCTAGTATCTTCCTGGGTGGTGTCTACCATCCTAGTATCTTCCTGGGTCGTGTCTGCCATCCTAATACTTACAATGATCAATACCACTTGGAAAAAATTTTCTTGTTTTGTTCTCGATTTACAAATATGATTCTCGGTCTTTCAATTCTAAAATTTACATTTCTCAAAATACATTTTTTCTCTTTAGCTGTTATCCAGATTTCATAAATTTAGCTAACTTCCTTCGGAGACTGACTTTCTTCTCTATATATGTATCTGTTCTGAAATTTCTTGCTCTGTGCCTTTTCTATTTTTCTAATTTTTTAAATTTTAATAACTCCCCTTGCTCATCCTCTGGATATTGAAATCTCATTTCGCCATGGTAAATACACACAGAAGTAACCTGGTTCATACTTCTCCCATCGATTCTTTCCCTGTTTTCTCTACTTCCAGCTTGTCTTGCTCTCTCCAGTGCGGTAGTGAAACTGACCTTTCCTGTAATTGCAGACGATGCGATCAGTTTGCTGACAATTAACAACGATTTGTTCTACTGTCACGTTAGAGGGAATATTTACCCCATAAGCTGGTCTCTCACTGACGCTTCTTCTTTCAGCACCACTCTATACTACACTTACATCAGCACTCTATACTACACTTATATCAGCACTCTATACTACTCTTACATCACCACTCTGCACTACGCTTGTATAAGCACTCTACACTGCACTTATATCAGCACTCTACACTACATTTGTATTAGCACTCTGTACTACAATAGAATCAGCACTCTACACTTGTATCAGCATTGTACACTACACTTGTATCAGCACTCCTCACTATACCTGCATCAGCACTGTACACTTCAGTTGTATCAAGACTCTTCACTTTGTGTCAGCAATCTACACTGCACTTCTCTCAGCACTCTACACTTCACTTTTATGAGCACTTTACACTACACTTGTATCAGCACTCTACACTTCACCTATATGGACACTACACCTGTATGGACACTCTACACTTAACTTATATGATCACTCTACACTACACTTGTATCAGCACTCTGCACTACACTTTCATTATTTATTGTTAATTTGGACATGATACATAGAAATACAAAGAAATACAGTGGTTAAGTGTAACATGCCAAAAGCCCCTTGTATGCAGAGCATTATGGGCAGGCTTAAAATTAACTTAAGATTAACTAAGCAATGATATATTCAGTGGTAAAAATTATAGTAAACAAATAACAATTAAGCACAAATGAGTATTTCAAAGACAGGTCATATGGTCATTTACTGAGTTGCTGAGCATTCAGTAGAATGGAGTATTCTGTTAGGTTATGTAATTAAAAAAAGAACAAAGTTTGATAGGGTCACAGGTTAAACATTTATGAGATACAATTATTCGGTATTTATTTAGTTGTGGGTGATTAAGCGATTTTTAGGAAGAGACTTTAATTTATAAACAGACAGTGTTTCTAGAAACCCATCAGTTACACAACCCAGGGCAACATGGGTTTAGAACAGGTCGCTCCTGTCTGTCTCAACTACTGGATAACTACGACAAGGTCCTAAATGCACTAGAAGATAAAAAGAATGCAGATGTAATATATACAGACTTTGCAAAAGCCTTTGACAAGTGTGACCATGGCGTAATAGCACACAAAATGCGTGCTAAAGGAATAACAGGAAAAGTCGGTCGATGGATCTATAATTTCCTCACTAACAGAACACAGAGAGTAGTCGTCAACAGAGTAAAGTCCGAGGCAGCTACGGTGAAAAGCTCTGTTCCACAAGGCACAGTACTCGCTCCCATCTTGTTCCTCATCCTCATATCCGACATAGACAAGGATGTCAGCCACAGCACCGTGTCTTCCTTTGCAGATGACACCCGAATCTGCATGACAGTGTCTTCCATTGCAGACACTGCAAGGCTCCAGGCGGACATAACCAATCTTTCAGTGGGCTGCAGAAAACAATATGAAGTTCAACGATGAGAAATTTCAATTACTCAGATATGGTAAACACGAGGAAATTAAATCTTCATCAGAGTACAAAACAAATTCTGGCCACAAAATAGAGCGAAACACCAACGTCAAAGACCTGGGAGTGATCATGTCGGAGGATCTCACCTTCAAGGACCATAACATTGTATCAATCGCATCTGCTAGAAAAATGACAGGATGGATAATGAGAACCTTCAAAATAGGGAGGCCAAGCCCATGTTGACACTCTTCAGGTCACTTGTTCTATCTAGGCTGGAATATTGCTGCACACTAACAGCACCTTTCAAGGCAGGTGAATTGCTGACCTAAAAAATGTACAGAAAAACCTTCACGGCGGCATAACGGAGATAAAACACCTCAATTACTGGGAGCGCTTGAGGTTCCTGAACCTGTATTCCCTGGAACGCAGGCGGGAAGAGTTACATGATTATATACACTGGAAAATCCTAGAGGGACTAGTCCCGAACTTACACACGAAAATCACTAAACTACGAAAGAAAAAGACTTGGCAGACGATGCACATCCCCCAATGAAAAGCGGGGTGTCACTAGCACTTTTAAGGACCATGAAATTTAAGTTTTCAGGGGCCCGAGACTGTTCAACTGCCCCCCAGCATACATAAGGGGGATAACCAAAGACCCCTGGCAGTCTTCAAGCTGGCACTGGACAAGCACCTAAAGTCGGTTCCTGACCAGCCGGGTTGTGGCTCGTACGTTGGTTTGTGTGCAGCCAGCAGCAACAGCCTGGTTGATCAGGCTCTGATCCACCAGGAGGCCTGGTCACAGACCGGGCCGCGGGGGCGTTGACCCCCGGAACTCTCTCCAGGTAAACTCCAGGTAAACAGGTAATGAATTCCAGATTTTTGGGCCTTTTATATGCATTGAGTTTTTGCAGTGTGAGATGGACACGAGGAACATCAAAGGGTGATCTGTGCCTTGTGTTATGGTCATGTGTTCTGTTGAGGTTGGTAAGGAGACGTTTGAGGGGAGGGTTTATGCACTCTGTACTACACTTGTATCAGCAATCTACACTAAACGTGTATCAGTGTTCTGCACTTCTCTTGTATCAGCACTCCTCACTGCATTTGTTTCAGCACTTTACACTTTACTTGCATCAGTACTCTACATTACGCTTCCGTCAGCACTCTACATTTCACTTGTATCAGCACTCTTCACTTTACTTGTGTCAGCACTCTACACTACACTTCTCTCAGCACTCTTCCATTTTCTTTGATTAGTTCTAAGAGCTAATCAAAGAAATGGTATTGACATGTACTCGACTCGATGAATAACATTGGAATGGATGTTATAATAATTGTTAGTAGCATAATGCATTACGAATTATGGTAACAAATCACAGTGTAATAAAGAGATAGAAATGATCGATCGATCTGTTTTAACAGACTTAGCGCACACAAGTTAAATCTCAGAATTCGGAGGGAACGTGAACACACACAAAAAAAATTGGATACTGTTCAGCTAATAACAAAATACACAGTTGACAACTTCTTTCAACTTAATCATCTAATTGTACAGGCTATGTACATTTAAACCCAACTCTGCTAGGGTAAGATTTACATATGTAGAATGGTTATCATCTCTGTGTGGATCAAATTCTTTTGCAATGGCTAACACATGCCATGATTGAGGCAGATCTGAATTGGTCTCTACAAAAGATACTTGAGGGTTTCTCAATACTTGTCGTGAATGTAGGGAATAACGACATTCAGATTCATCGTCTGACTGAGTATTAGAGGTAGAGGGTACAGAGTCAAAGAATTGTCAGAGTCTGTCACATTAATCTGGGTAGGAACATCAGCATCATCGCATACTAACTTCATGTGATCTAAATGTGACTCTTTATATTGACTAGTACCAATTTCTCTAACCTTATACTTATTGCCGTTGATATGTTCGACTACTGGATAGAGACCAACAAACTTTTGATCAAGCTTAGGCATTGTAGATGCTTTGTTAAAGTTGGTCAGCATAACTCTCGAACCTACTTTAATCTTGGACGGCTTAGCACAAGTATTAGTGACTCTTCTAAATTCTGCTGTTGATTTATGGAGCATTCCTCAGATTCTTCTGAAAACACCTTGAGCTAAGCTGGTACGAGTTACTATGAAATCATCAGAGTTGTAATTTGGTTTCGGCGCGGAATAAAACTCATAAGGCAAACGCTTATCTACACCGTACAACGCATAATGTGGAGTGTCACCTATAGAAGCATTGTAAGCAGAATTTATGGCACACTGAGCATCAGGTATGACTTCATCCCAAGTTTCACTATTGGGGTTGATAGTGGCTCTCAAGACATCAAGTACTTTCTTATTTGTTCGTTCTGCAGAATGATGAGGAACAATGGTTGATTTAGAGATCTTGTACAAAGTATACAACTTTTCATGAATCTCATTACAGAATTCACCTCTGTTATCTGTTACTAGGGACTTAAGAGTGGTATGTGTACAGATTATATGCTCTTTAAACACTTTAGCTACAGTCTCAGCAGTCTTATCTGCAGCAGACACTAACTCACAGTACCTGGTGAAATGGTCTACCATGATCCAAAATGTTTATTGCCCTAAAGAGAGCAATGAAAATTAGTTAACAAGTCAATGACAACTCATTCCCATGGTTCACTAGTGGTGGGATACACCTGGATAGCTTTAGGGCCATTAACATTGCCTTTATGTTGCATACATACACTACATCTCTTGTCATACTCGGAGATGTCAGTTGCCATACGTGGCCAAAAATATTTCAGTCTGGCTTGTTTAACAGAACGATCCATGCCAGGGTGTGCAACACCTGGTGCATCGTGAACTAGCTGTAGAGCTACATTCACTAGGGACTGTGGAATTACTAACTGGTATACCCTTCTGCTTGGCGTACCCAACTCGGCTGTTCGATAGATGTTGATTGGTGTTGGTGGCTTCACGGTCAGAATGAGATCTTCCTGGAGCAGGAACTGGATCACACCAGACCACATGGGATCTTTTCTTTGAGCATTCTTTACTTTTTCGGCATTAAATGGGGGATCAGCGGTTACTACGCTATGTCGCGATAGAGCATCTGCAACTACATTTGATCTACCAGGCAAGTATTCAAAGGTGGGGTTGAACTCTTGGATGGTCAAGGATCACCTGGCTAATCTTCCAGTAGGTTGTTTGTTCTGGAACAAGGGTATCAATGGAGCATGATCCGTCAAGACATGGATAAGGTACTGATATATGATATCTCGGAAGTACTTCAAAGACCATACTATGGCTAAGGCTTCTTGTTCAGTTACTGTATAATTTCTTTCAGCCTTTGTGAAGACATGGCTAGCAAATGCAACTGCGTTGTACTTACTGTCAGTCTTCTGAGCTAGGACGGCACCTATGCCAATTGAACTAGCATCAGTTGTTGGTAGAAAGGCTTAGAAAAATCTGTGAATTTCAAGATTGGAGCAGAAGTTAAGTTTTCTTTTAGAGTTTGGAATGCTCTTTCTTGATGGGGGGTTCAAATGAAAGGAGTGTCTTTCTTAAGCAACAAGTTAGAGGAGCTGCTATGGAAGAAGAATTGGCTATGAAAGATCTATAAAAACCTGCTAAGCCCACAAAGGATCTTACTGCATCAGCAGTTTTGGGAGACGGAAAATTTGACACAGCAGTAACTTTGGTCATTCGTAACCCCTCTAAGGAGTGACTATGTGACCAAGGAACTTGATCTCTGATCTGGAAAATTGGCACTTTGATACCTTGATCTTCAAATTAGCTTCTTCAAGCTTACTCAGCACCATATCCAGTCTTTCCAAATGCTTGTCCACGTCCTCAGACATGACGATTACATCATCTAGGTACACCATAAGTGCATTACTATGAGGCCTCTAAAGATATTGGTCATTAGTCTCAAGAATGTGATAGGTGAGGAGCGTAATCCGAATGCCACATGGAGGAAGTGATAATGACCAGTAGGCGTAGAAAATGCTGTTAGCTCTTGCCTGTCCTTGTGAAGACGGACTTGCCAAAACCCTTGTAACAAGTCTAGGGTCGAAAAAACTTTGTTATCTCCGATATTGAGTAAAACATCACCAAGTACAGGAAGTGGGAAGCGATCTGGAATTGTTTTCATATTTAATTTTCTAAAGTCAATCACTGGGCGGCAAGTACCATCCTTCTTAGGTACTAGGATCAAGGGCGCATTCCAGGATGAATTGCTAGGTGCAATAACATCTTCATCAAGCATCTGATTGATCAACTCTTTTGCGACAGCAACTTGTGAATGAGGCATTCTGTACGCAGTATATAAAAATCGGAACAGGTTAGTGGGATACAGGGGGACAATAAGTTCGTTACCCTTTTCTCCTAGTAAGGAATGGCTTTTTGATGTTTTTCAACAGATCAACAAGCATTAAACTCTTTGGGAAGTCGTGGGCAAGTCTTTTTCTTAATTGATTTGGTAGACTGCCCGGGCGGAGTGGAGGGTTTCCCCCCTAGCTAAAAAGCACTGACCCGCGGTCGGTTCAAATCTCTTCTGCATGACAGGGTGCTCGATTAAACACTGTGACCAGAAGTTTTTAGAAAGGAAGAGGGGATCTTGTACCCGACAACATGAAAGGGATGGCTGACGAGCAAACCTTTTACTTTAAGGAATCACTGTAAACTACGACGTTATCCCATCTGAACTGGGGTACAAAACAGACCCCCAAGTGGGGGGAAATAGGCAAGGAAGAAGTCTTTCTGCAGAGGGCCCTGTGACATCAACAAGAGGGAAAATTAGTTGCAAATAGTCTTTTTCCGAAAAGGCGCCCCCTTGGAGGAACTACTATTAAACTGACATTGCAGGGATGGGGTCCCACTCAAGGGGTCTGAGGGCCCTGGGACATCTAACAAATGGAACTATCTTGCATCCGAAGTTAAAGGTGGAACACAGACGGAGTGAGGAATTTTCGTGCCTGTTGCTTGGGTACGTATGGAAAATGCGTGGCTTGTAAGGTTTTTTAATCCAAATTCGTACTCTGCGGCAGTATGGCTGGGATCCAAAACGGGGAAACCCCCAAAATGGTACAAAAAGCCCAAAAATTTGGGGCATGCAATGGGAAAGGATCAACAAAAGCGTATCTCTTATGGAAGAAAATTCCAAAAAGATCCCCAGGAAAATTATGTGGTCGACAAAAGGGAAAGGAAGCATAAAGTCCTCCCTTGAATGAAAAGGTGGGGGAAAGTCCGACCCGGACACAATTTAGAACCAGCTCTCCCGAGGGAAAAAAGGAGTTGGTTTAAAGGAGACTTTTTTTTAACTGCTTTCCTTAACAAGCTAGACCTGATGATTTTGGTTGCGCACCAAGCCATGAACACAGGGATGGGGCATGAAGAACAGATGCTTGAAAGGGCCCTATCTTTGCTTGGGAAGAAAAGTGCAAGCAAAAGGGAGGGTTGTTATCAAGGAATTTTTTCCCACTTCATCCCCAAAACGTCATCACAGAGACATGTGAAACAACAAAGGGGTTTTCGTTCTCGAGGTACTTAAAAACTCGAAAAATTGCGAACGGGGGTGGGTATCATTACACTACTGTTCCCGGGGCAGTTTGACTGGGCGCTCGAATTCCCTCCAGATGGGAAACTGGCCGGGGCTGGTTGTTGAGAACCATGCCACTTTCCCCTCCGGTTTTAAGGGCGGCCACGGAAGATCGAGAGTACCTCTTGTTGAGGGGAAAATTTCACTCGAGTGTCATGGCCCGTATTCTTGAAATCAGTATGGGAAAACCCGGGTCTAGTCATCACCATTTGCGACCCTCTTAGGGGATCATCGGGACAATTAACGCAAAGCCTTTGTACCACAGTTATAGCAAGTTCTTCCGGTATGTATGTAATTACTGCGAACACTACGAGCAATACCCGGGTAAAGGGTCTTACACTAGCCTTGGACGAAGGACGCGAGTAATTTCTCAGGAGTTTTTCTGTTGGCAAACAAGGGTGGGCGGATGGTTCATGGCAGATTTGTAGACCCGCGGTAGGGGAAGGGTTCCTTTGGGACAAACCAAGCACTAAAAAAAGAGCTGCAACTGCCATCTTGACAGTTTAAGGGGCTGGAATTTTTAAAATATACATGGGAAACAGGGGCATTATGCTTTAAAAATCCAAAAGCTGCTAATTTGCAACCCGCAAGAGAATGTTTATCCTCGTCTAGTAGAAGTCGGAATTGCCCTCCGTAATGAATGAGGACTTTAGGTTATTAAACAAGGGAACGCATCTAATGATTCTCTGGCCTGGGACTGCGTGCATGTTCCCTAAAGGGCAAGTACGGGTCATTCTGCCAGGTTTTTAAAATAATTAATATCAAAAGTCTCATATCCCGCCCAGGGGGGGAAAATGGCTACGTAACAAAATTTCACTTTTGTCGTGTTCCTGGGAAACAAGCATCATTTCCCAATTCTTTATAATTAAACAAAGTTTAAAAAAGCAATTTTGATCCCAGAACTTTACTTTTTTGGTCAGGACACATCTGGAACACTTTCAAGAAAGACTGATGTAAAACTATTTTATTCCAGTGTTTTGCTTGGCAAATAAAAAAACAGGGGCTGACAAACCAGCATTCAATTTAGCACTGGCTGCCTGAGAAACAACATCAGAAGAAGTGAAATGGCATCAAGAGGCTGCAATCATTCTCCTGATGTATTGATATATATGAGACCTATTGATTAAGACAAGATCAAAGAAGTTCCCTGTAACAGCATCTAAAAAAGAGTTTACAAAGCATATTTTGTCATGCCAGTTGGTGACCAAGACAAGACCTGGGCACCTCATGGAAGCTAAGAAAGTCATTAGTTATATGAAGGGTAAAATCTTGAATTGGAACATTTTTTAAATGAAATGTATGTAACAGAAACTAATTCTTTTGTTCTTTTACAGGATGATATAGAGGAGAAAAAAGAGCCATGAAGTTTGCTGTTCCTGGAATATGGTGTGAACCCACTGATCACTCAACCAACTCCTGCTTCTGTCTGGTGGATCCTTCCAAACACCGAACTGGGAAAAATGTACCTGCTATTTCTTATCCAAACCTTCCTTCTTCTATTGCACCAGTACCACACAGTGCTGATCTTCCTGTACCTACACCTCCAGAAAGAAATCAACTGTCAGAAGAAGGAAGCAGCAAATCAGAAAATGAAGAGCACAGTGAACAAGACTGATCTCACAGCTGCAGCTGTTGGGAGGAATCCTTACTACCCAAACCAAACAAACCTCACTGACCTTATCAGAGATCTTGGTTCGATAAAGTCAAATGCTGAGCCTTTGATTTCAAGGCTCAAGGAGTGGGACTTGGTGGATGAAAGTGTGCAAGTGACAAGCCAAAGAAAACGTTACCAACATTTTTCAAGCTTCTTCACTAATGCTACTGTAATGATGTATCAGGCCTGTCTGATGCAATTGGAATTGCATGCAATCCAAATGAGTGCAGATACTTCACTGACAGCTCCTCCAGCAGCCTAGAAGCTGTACTTCTACACAATGGGAACAAATATCCATCTCTTCCCTTTGCTCATTCAGTGCATCTTCAGGAGGAATACAACAGTGTCAAGCTTCTGCTGGAAGCTTTGACCTATGATAAGTATGGTTGGGAGGTTATCGGAGACTTCAAAATGGTGGCATTTTTGATGGGACTCCAAGGAGGTTTCACCAAGTTTCTCTGTCATCTCTGTCACTGAGATAGTAGAGAGAGAGCAGCACATTACCAGAGGAAGCACTGACCTCAAAGGATTGAGTTCTCAGTAGGAAGACATAATATCAAACATAAACCATTGTTGGATCCTCGAAAGGTTCTCTTCCTTCCATTACACATCAAACTAGGGCTAATGAAACAGTTTGTTACAGCTTTTGAAAAAGAGCCGGAAGCCTTCAAGTATCTTCAAGATTTCTTTCCCAAGCTATCAGAGACAAAGGTGAAGGCTGGCATCTTCAGGAAAATCAGTGCTCAGAATTTTCAAAGAAGCTCACAGAGAAGGAAAAGGAAGCCAGGGAGAGTTTTGTTGCTGTACCATAAGGCTTTCTGGGCAACAACAAGGCTGACAATTATGTGGAACTTGTTGAGACCTTGGTATAAAGCTATGGCCAGATGGGTTATAGGATGTCCCTTAAGGTCCATATCACAATTTCAAGGAGAATATGGGAGCATACTCAGAGGAGCAAGGGGAGCGCTTCCACCAAGATATAATGGACTTTTAACACAGATATCAGGGATTTTATAATTTAACTTTGTAAATATGCTTCAGAAAATTTAAAGTAAAATTTGTGTAAATGTTATTTTATTTATAAAAAAATTATTTATTTTATTATATGTTTTTGTTTTATATCAAACAATAGCAAAAAATATTTAAATTTAGACATTTTAGGTCAAATATTCTTCCTGTAAGCCACAAAAGCAAAGTTTAAAAGGAATAATGGGCATTTTGTATTGTTTTGCAATAAAAACAGTTGGAAAATAACACTTTTAAGGAACAAAAATTGTGTTACATAGTCTTATTGGTTTACTGATCAAATGTACGATGAAAATGACTTCAAGAATTTGAAACCTTACAAGAAAGCGTTAAACTCATTGATAAATCAGTGGAAGCAGGAGTCGTCCAGACTCAATATACCAAGAAGTTATCAGTGTGCTGAACGTGCAGTCAAAGTTATGTGTTTATATTTCCATACCAATAAGTTATCAGTGTACTGAACGTGCAGTCAAAGTTATGCCGGAACTGTATGTTGTCTGCTGAAACAAAAACAAACTGTAACTTCGGTTTATTCTAAACAATAAGTAGTAATATATGTACAAACATGAAAATGATGCTATATGATGTTTTATTTGTTATTAATATTACATGCAATGTACATTCAAGTTTCTTGTTTTCGTTACTCGTTTTTTTCATTTAGGGGCGACATTTTTTAAGAAAATATTGAAATGAAAGGTCATTTCTTCGCTTTTAGGCAAAAGTTCATCTTATTAAGGCATAGAATATTACGTTGTAAAAAACTTATAACCCTAGTATACACACACACATATACAGGCACATTAGCAAATATGTGGTGTATACTGGATGTAAGTGGCAGTTGCAAGAATTATATGGCATCTTAAGTGGTCATGAGAGAGCAAGGAAACGGCATCAATTCTGCCAGGATGCTAAACACTTAACGGATCTCTGTTTCACGTGTGTGACAGGACGGTAACACCTCCCTGGGAGGCTGTTGTCCACCAACCTACTGCCTACTACCTATTATATTTAAGCAGAAGCGCTAAGCCGTAGGGGCCATACAGACTGGTATGGATAGAGATCGTCGTGGACGGATCCCTGATGGAAGAACGAATGGGAGGCTGGAAAGGAACATTGACGTCAGCCATACAGTCAGTATGGTAAACAATGACGTCAGACACACAGTCAGCATGGTGAACAAAGTCAGTACAGTGAATGGCGTCAGCTACAAAGTCAACAGGAAGTAAGAGAAAATTGGTCATATGAAGCCTAATTGCCCCGAGTTAGTTAATCTAGAAGCTAGTTGTAAGTTAAATAGGCCCCAACCTTTGGGGAAAATTAATATACTACCCTCTGAAACAAACCATCTAGAGAGTGATGTCTGTACTGTAGCGTTCTACAGTACGTGCCACTTCTCCCTTTATGGCTGATGCATCGTATAAAATGGACCGAATATTTCATGGGTTTAGGCTGTGTAAACACAAATTTTGTTGGATTCTCTGCAATAACTGAATAATGTAACTTCTGGGCAGCTTTAAGCTTTTAGTGTTGATGTGTTTTCCACAAAGGAAGCAATATCTTGATGTACGGTTGTATAAGTTATCATGTACTAACTTTGGTAATCAAATTGGTTTTTGTGCAATAATTGGAGAGTGTTTTTCTGGTAAGAAATAAGTCACATTGTTGGCTTTTATTTATCTTAGGTTTAATAAACTTATGTGGTTTTATGTGCCTGTAACATCCGTGTGTCCTGAAGACCATTGTTAAAAATTTGTTATGTACACAAAGCTTAAATAAAACTTACTTAAGATACTGGTCTTTTTTGGTCTCTGTGAAAGGTTTGAATCAGACTTGGGCAGTGTAGTGTTTTTGTGGAAAACAGATGATTTTCCAGAACCGTTACAAGCCATCACCCAGTTGAGGCGAAGCAGTGCCGGATTTAGGTTGTGGGGGGCCCCGGGCTCAGTTTGGTGTGGGGCCCCTTGCATTAAAAGGTCTAATTCTAATGGTTAGAAGAGTTTTAAGTTTCTCCTTGGAAAATTTTCGCCACTCTCAATATACCTACCAGACCCTTAAGGTGAACAAATGAAACAATAAATTTAATTTATAGTGTATTTTAGCAGCCTTTCGGTTCATTTGCAAGTGTAACTCAAAAGAACTTATGAGCAATTATCGTCAATCAGATAAAATATTATAAGCCAGGTACATTCCTTGCTTTTCTGATGGAAAAGTCTCTGATGACTCCATCAAAATCCAACGAGCGCATGATGTCAAATTTTTTGCTCATGACCGTCAGGTTTACAACACGCCCTTGCTTCATGCTCGTTCGTAGCCGGTTCTCACTACCACACTGTTATTCACATACTGACCATGATCAAGCAGTCATTCATAATGCAGCGTCCTGCACACCCAGGATGATGTGCTGTGAGTCATCCCTGCGTCATGCAGCTGACGACCACTCGCACTGATGATGTAACACCAGTGATCAGATGACTCAACATGAAAATCCCACCACAATTCAATCTCTTGCATACATTTGCTCTTTTAGCGATCTATTCAATTCTCAGTATAATGTGCGTCATAATATTTTTCATCATTTGGTGGGGGGCCCGAGGCCCCTCCCCTAAATCCAACTCAGGGGCGACGGGGAGTTATGCCGCCCCCCTTCCATGGAGACGCCGGTACCTTATATACACTTAATTTCTAAGACTTAGCTTAGTCATTATGCCTTTACAGGCTACTGTATTATACATTACCACTTACATATATTTAGGCTAAGTTAGAGTTAATCGTTTAGCTTAACGTAGTAATTACACTAACCATACCCGAAATGCCTAGCCATGCTAAGCGTTCTAGTGGTACACTCTGTAATCACAATTTTACTACATGTAAACCAAACAATAACCAAATTTCTGTAAACTCAGCATTGTAATCCTTATAGAGAATAAACTTTGAATTTTGAATTTGAATTTTGAATAGGCTGTAGGCAGTCCTTTTCCCCGCCAAGAAGACCCACGCTGGGTTTGAGCACGCCTAGGGCCTTCAGTTACGTTAGCATCTGTAAGCCTACGAGTAGACTCCCCTTCAACATTATTGTGCATTATTTATCCATTATGCCAGCGACCTGGATATCTCACCGCGATAAGCTTGCTAAAAACCCAGACCGTGGCCCTTGACTCGACATAGGTATTGCAAGGTGCTGCCACAGCTCAGTCACCTTGCATGTAAGTATCCCGGGTGTAGTAAGTGCGCACTTGTTCATTGGGTTTACGTGTAAGGCGAGCTACCACCCGCACCAGAGACCTGGAGAAGCCACGGTTTATCAGTTCACACTGCCCCTGTGTGGTATAGAGGTACGTACACAATTATTTCAGGGACCGAGAATGGGATGGCAGGTTCTGGGCTGAATTTCATGACTGAACCAGGAACCACTAACCTACCCAGTCGTGAGCACACATATGTATACCCTTCTATTCTACACAATTTTAATTGCCATTTTTATTGAAGAAATTTTGATTTTAGTTTCTTTATGATTACTTATGAATGACTCTTCTGATTCCTTTCAAATCTTCAGCACTAATATTTATCTACACTATCGACTTATACCGCACTCTGCACTATTCCAGTCGCTTGCATGGAGGCCCACGGGACTGCAGTTATAGAATTCAGGGACACCTTCCTGGGGTCACACAGTGACTGAAATACATTTAGTTATTGTACTCTTCCTTTCTCTCCCCAAACCAACGAATACTTTTCTTACTACGTATTTCGATTGGGGGGGGCCCCCTTTTTTTGGGGGGTATTTTTGGGTTTGGGGGTTGGGTTTTTTTGGGGGGGGCCCCGGGGGGCCCCTTTTTTTTTTTCCCCTGGGGGGGGGGGGGGTTTTTTTTTTTTTTAAAACTTTTTTGGGGGCCCCCGGGGGGAAAACCCCCCCCCCCGGGGGGGGGGTTTTTGTTTTTGGGGGGGGGGTTTTTTTTTTGGGGGGGGGGGGGGGGGGCCCCCGGGGGGGTTTTTTTGGAACCCAAAAAAATTTTTTGGGGTTAAAAGGCCCCCTTGGGGGGTTGGGGTTTCCCCCTTTGGGGGGGTTTTAAAGGGGTTTTCCCCCCCGGGGGGGGGGCCCCCCCTTTTGGGAAAGGGGTTTTTTGGGGTTTCCCCTTTGGGGGGGTTTTTTTGGGGGTTTTGGGGGTTGGATTTTTTTTGGGGGAATTTTTTGGGGGGGTTTTTTTATGGGGGTTTTTTTTTTTTTTTAAAACCCCGGGGGAATTTTTTTTGACGGGGATTTTTTTGGGGGGGGGGGCCCCAAAAAACCCCGGGGGGTTTTTTTTGGGGCCCCTTTTTTGCCCGGCCCCCCCCCCCTTTTTGGGGTTTTTTTTTTTTTTTGGGGGGGTTTTTTTTGGGGGGGGGGGTTTTTTTCCCCTTTTGGGGGGGGGGGGGGGGGGTTTTTTGGGGTTTTTGGGGGTTTTTTTGGGGCCCTTGGGGGGGGGGGGGGGCCCCCCCAAGGGGGGGGGGGAAAAAAAAGGGGGGGGGGTTCCTTTTTTGGGGGTTTTTTTTTTTTTTTTAAAAAAAAGGGGGGTTTTTTAAAAAATTTTTTTTTTTTGGGGGGTTGGGGGCCCCGGGGGGGGGGTTTTTTTCCGGGGAAAATTTTTTTTTTGGGGGGGGGGTTTTTTCCCCCCCCCGGGGGGGGGGGCCGGGGGATTTTGGGGGGGGGGGGGGGTTTTTTTCCTTTTTGGGAAGGGGGTTGTTTGGGTTTTTTTGGGGGGTTTTTTTGGGGGGGGGTTTTTTTGGGGGGGGCGGGGGGGGTTTTTTTTTTTTCCCCCCCTTTTGGGGGGGTGTTTTAAAAAATTTTTGGGGTTTTTCCCCCCCCCGGGGGGGGGGGGGGAAAATTTTTTTTGGGGGGGGTTGGGTTTCCGCCGGGGGGTTTTTTTTAAAAAGGGGGGAAAAAAGGGTTTTTCTTTTTTTTGGGGGGGGCCCCCCTTTTTTTCCCCCGGCCCCGGGGGAATTTTTTTTGGGGGGAATTTTGGGGGGGGGGGGGCCCCTTTGGTTAACCCGGGGGTTGGCAGGGTTTTGGGAATTTTTTGGGGGGGGAAATTTTTTTCCCGGGGGAACGGGGGGGTTTTTTTTTTTTTTTTTTTTTTAAAAAAAAATTTTTTGGGGGGGGGTTTTTCCCCCGGGGCCCTTTTTTTTGGGGGCCCCTTTTTTTAAAAGGGGGGGCCCCTTTTTTTTTTGGGGGGGGGCCCTTTTTTAACCCTTAGGGTTTTTGGGGGATTTTTTTCCCTTTTTTTTGGGTAGGGGGGGGGGTTTTTTTTTTTTTTTCCCCCCCGGGGGGGGGAAATTTAAATTTAAAATTTTGGGGGGGGGGGGAAACTTTTTTTTTTTGGGGGGGGGGTTTTTAAAGGGGGGGGAAAAACCCCCCTTTTTTTTTCCCCCCGGGGGGGAAATTTTTTTTTGGCCGGGGGTTTTTTTTTAAAAAAATTTTTTGGGGGGGCCCGGGGGGGGGGGGGGAAAAAAAGGGGGCCCGGGGGCCCCTTTTCCGGCGGGCATTTTTTTTTTTTTTTGGGGTTTTTCCCGGGGGGTTTTTTTTTTGGGGGTTTGGGGGGGTTTTGGGTTTGGGGGTTTTGGGGGGGCCTTTGCCCGGGGGGGGGGGGTTTTTTGGGGGGTTTGGGGAAACTTTCAAATTTTTTTTTTTGGGGGGGGCTGGGGGGTTTAACCCGGGGGTTTGGGGATTTGGTTTTTCCCCCTTTTTTTTTCCGGGAAATTTGGGGGGGGGGGGGGGTTATGGGGGGGGGGGGGTTTTTTGGGAAAAAAGGGGGGGGGCCCCCGGGGGAAATTTGTTTTTGGGGGGGGGAAATTTTTTTTTTTTGGGGTTGGGGGGGTTTTGGGGGGGGGTTTTTTTTTGGTTTTTTTTTTTTGGGGGCCTTTTTTTTTTTTTGGGGAAATTTTTTTAACTTTTTAAAAAATTTTGGGGCCCAAACCTGTTTTTCCCCGGGGGGGGGGTTTTTTTTTTTTTAAAAATTTTGGGGGGGGGTTTTTTAAACCCGGGTTAAAAATTTTTTTGGGGGGGTTGGGTTTTTTTTTTTTTTTGGGGGAAATTTTTTTTTTAAAAAAGGGGGGGGCCCCCTTTTTTTTCCCCCCCCTTTGGGGTATTTTTTGGGGGGGGGGGTTTTTGGGGAAACGTTTTTTTATCTTGTGTCTTTTTAAAACTGTATTGTTTGTACCCTTTTTGTCGTATTTAGTAATTGTTTGTATTTGTGTCGTTTAATATGTATTTTTGTATTTTGGGGTTCCGTATTTTACTGAAATTGTTTGAAATCTTTTTGACGTTTTTTCGTTTTGTTTGAATTTTTGTGTCGTATTACTGTATTGTTTGTATCGGTGTCGTATATATTTGATTTTTTTTGTATTTTGGTGTGTTTTAATGTTTGTTTTATCTTGTGCTGTAAATACTGAAATTGTTTGTATCTTGTTTGTATTTTACTGTTTTGTTTTGTATCTTGGCCCCGATTATCCCTGTTTTTTTTGTTCTTGTGTGGGAAATACTGTAGGGGTTTTGTATCTTGTTTTGCCCCCATCCCGTATTTTTTGGGGTATCTTGGTCGTTTTATACGGGTTAATTGTTTGTATCTTGGGTCGTATATACTGTATTGTTTGTATCTTGTGTCGTATATACTGTATTGTTTGTATCTTGTGTCGTATATACTGTATTGTTTGTATCTTGTGTCGTATATACTGTATTTTTTGTATTTTGTGTGTTTAAAACCCGATTTTTTTGGGAAATCTTGTGCCCGTTTTATACTGTATTGTTTTTTATTTGTGTCGATATACCGTTTTGTTTGATCTTTGTCGTAATACTGTATTGTTTGTATCTTGGTTTATATACGGGTATTGTTTTATCTTGTGTCGTATATACTGTATTGTTTGTATCTTGTGTCGTATATACTGTATTGTTTGTATCTTGTGTCGTATATACTGTATTGTTTGTATCTTGTGTCGTATATACTGTATTGTTTGTATCTTGTGTCGTATATACTGTATTGTTTTTTATCTTGTGTATATATACTGTATTTTTTGGTATCTTGTTTTCTTTAATACTGTTTTTGTTTGTTTCTTGTTCGAAATTACTGTATTTTTTTGTTCTTGTTTTCGTAATACTGAAAATTTTTTTGGGAATTTTGTTGTCGTATATACTTTTGTTTGTATCTTGGTCGTATATACTGTATTTTTTTTTTTTTTTTTGGGTGTCTTAAAATTGTTTGGGTTTGTTTCTTCGTCGTATATCCCGAAATTGTTTTTTATCTTTGTCGTTATACTGCATTGTTTGTATCTTGAATTGTATATATGTATTGTTTTTTATCTTGTTCGTTTTAATTGCTTTTGTTTGTATCTTGTAAGTTTTATACTGTTTTTTTGTTTCTTTGTCGTTTTATACTGTTTTTTTTGTTTTTTGCGTTTTAATATTTGAAATTTTTTGAATTTTCCCTGTCGTTTAAACCGTTTTGTTTGTATCTTGTGTCGTATATACTGAAATTGATTTATCTTGTGTCGTAATGTCTGTTTTTTTGTATCTTGTTTGAAATATACTGTTTTGTTTGTATCTTGTGCGTATAAAATTTATTTTTTTTAAATTTTGGGGTGTATATACTGTATTGTTTGTATCTTGTGTCGTATTTTACGGCATTTTTTTGTATTTTTTGTCGAAATACTGTATTGTTTTTATCTTGTTTTCGTATATGCTGTATTTTTTTGTATCTTGTGTCGTATTACTGTATTTTTTTGTATTTTGTGTCGTTTATTTTTGTATTGTTTGTTTTTTGGGTGCCCGAATACTGAAAATTGTTTGTATTTGAAAATGTATATACGGGTTTTTTTTTGTATCTTGTGTCAATATACTGTATTTTTTTTATCGTTGTCGTATATACTGAAATTGTTGATTTGTGTCGTAAAATTTGTTTTGTTTATATCTTGTGTGTATATACGTATTTTTCGTACTTGTGCCCGTTTTAAAACGGGTATTGTTTGTACTTGTAATGTATAATGTTTTTGTTTGTATCTTGTGCCGTATATGCTGTTTTTTTTTTGTATCTTGTGTGTATATCTCCCATTTTTTTGTATTTTTGTGTGAAATACTGAAATTGTTTTGTTCTTGTGTCGATTTTTACTGTATTGTTTTATCTTGTGCCCGTATATACTTTTATTTTTTTATATCTTGGTCGAAATAAAACTTTACTTTTTTGTATCTTGTTCTTTAAAATGTATTTTTTGGAAATCTTGTGTCTATATACAGTATTGTTTTTTTTTCTTGTGTCGTATATATGTATTGTTTAAAACTTGTTTCGTATATCGTATTGTTTGTATTTTGTGTCGAAATATACTGTATTTTTTTAATCTTGTGTCGAAATATATGTATTTTTTGTATCTTGTGCCCGTTATATACTGTATTTTTTGAAACTTGTGTCGTATATACGTTTTTGTTTGTATCTTGTGTCGTATATCCTGTTTTGTTTTGTATCTTGTGCCCGAATATACTGTATTTTTGTATTTTGTTTCGTATATACGGGAATTGGGTTTGAATCTTGTGTCTTTATAACGTATTGTTTGTATTTTGGCCCGAATACTCTATTTTTTGGTATCTTGCAATGAAAATTTTTATTTGTTTTTTTTGTATTTTGTGTCGTATATAACTGAAATTGTTTTGTATCGTGTGTCGTAAAATACTGAATTGTTTGTATCTTGTGTGTTTATACGGGATTGTTTATTCTTGTGTGGGTAATACTGTTTTTTCGTATCTTGTGTCGTAATACTTTTTTTTTTGTATTTTTGTAATGTTACACTGATTTTTTGTATTTTGGGGCCGTATATCCGTATTTTTTGTATTTTGTGTCGATATACTGCATTTTTTGTATCTTGTGCCCGTATTTACTTATTGTTTTTATCTTGTGTCGTAATACTGTATTTTTGAAACCCTTGTGTCGTTTTATACTGTATTGTTTTAGGGGGGGGGGGGGGTATTTATGTATTTTTGGGATCTTGGTCGTATTTATGTATTTTTTTGTATTTGTTCGTATATACTGTATTGTTTGTATCTTGTTCGTATATATTTGGAAATTGTTTAAATCTTGTGCCCGTATAACTGTATTGTTTGAAATTGTGTTATATACAGAAAATTGTTTTTTTTTCTTGTGTCGTATATACTTTATTGTTTAGATTTTGTTTTTTTATACTGTTTTTTTGTATCTTGTGTCGTATATACTTTTTATTGTTTGTATCTTGGGGTCGTTTAAAACTGTTTTGTTTGTATCTTGGGGGTTTTAAAACGGGAAATTGTTTGTATTTGTGTCGTATAAAACTTATTGTTTTTTTTATCTTGTGTCGTTTTATATTTGTATTTTTTTGTTTTTGTGTCGTATTTACTGTATTTTTTTGTATTTGTGTCGAATATACTGTATTGTTTATATTTGTGTCTTTTTATACTGTATTGTTTGTATCTTCTTTTCGAAATATACCGAAATTTTTTTGTATTTGTGTCGTAAAATACTGCATTTTTTTGTATCTTGAAATTTTAAATATACTAAAATTTTTGAAACTTGTGTCGTATTTTACTGCATTTTTTGTATCTTGTAATTATTATGTATTTGTTTGTATCTTGTGTCTTATAATGTATTTTTTTGTTTTCTTGGGGTTGGTATAAACTGTATTTTTTGGGATTTCGTGTATATCCCGTATTTTTTTGTATTTTGGGTGTGAAATTTACTGTAGGGATTGTATTTGTGTCGTATGTAATGTATTTTTTGGTACCCTTGTGTCGTAATACTGAAATTTGGTTTGTATCTTGTGTCGTTTTTTACTGTATTTTTTGTTTTCTTGTGTCGTTTTTAAAACTGTATTTTTGTATCTTGGTCGTAATATGCATTGCTTGTATTTTGGGTTCGTATAACGTATTGTTTATCTTGTGCGTTATTACTGTATTTTTTGGGTTTTTTGGGTGTCGAATATTTGTATTTTTTTATCTTGCAATGTTTATACTTTTTTTTTGTATTTGTGTCGTATATACTTTTATTTTTTTGTATCATTTTGTCGTATATCCCTTTTATTTTTGTACTTTTTCCGTATATACTTATTGTTTAAATTTTTGGGTTTTGTATATACTGTATTGTTCGTATCTTGTTCGTTATACTGTTTTTTGTTTGTATTTGAAAATGTATACACTGTATTGTTTTTTATCTTGTCCCCGGTATATGCTGTTTTTGGGTTGTATCTTGTGTCGTATATATGCATTTTTTTGTATTTTTTGTCGTATAAAATTTAAATTTTTTTTTTTTTTTTTTTGTATTTTGTTCGTTTTTTATGTATTGTTTTATTTTGGGGCGTATATACTGTTTGTTTATAATCTTGTGTCGTAAAAACTGAAACT
This sequence comes from Cherax quadricarinatus, assembly GCF_026875155.1. Classification (NCBI taxonomy): domain Eukaryota; kingdom Metazoa; phylum Arthropoda; class Malacostraca; order Decapoda; family Parastacidae; genus Cherax; species Cherax quadricarinatus. Next base: position 41,070,382 of record NC_069404.1, read on the forward strand.
GTTTGAAATCTTGTGCCCATTATACGTTTGTTGTATCTTGTGTCGTATTTCCCCGGTATTGTTTGTATCTTGGGCCCGATATATGCATTTTTTGAATCTTTGCCCGTATTTTACTGTATTGTTTGTATTTTTTTGTGTGGGTAAAACCGTATTGTTTTTTTCCCTTGGGTCGTTTTATACTGTATTGTTTTTATATTTTTGTCGTATATACTGTCTTGTTTGTATCTTTTTTCGAAATTACTGTATTGTTTGAAATTTGTGTCACATACTGTTTTGGGTTTGAAATCTTGAAAATTATAACGTATTTTGTATCTTGTGTCGAAAATTTTACTGTATTTTTTAAAAATCTTGTGTCGAATATACGTTTTGTTTGTATCTTGTGCTTTTTTAAAATGTATTTTTGTATTTGTGTGTATAAAACGGGAAATTTTTTGTGCCCCTCGTGTCGTATAAAACTGTATTGTTTGTATCTTGGTCGTATGTACTGTTTGTTTGCATCTTGAAATTTGTAAATACTGTATTTTTTTGTATCTTTGTGCGAATATACTGCATTGTTTTATCTTGTAAGTATAAAACTTTTTTGTTTGTACTTTGTCTTTATTTTCTGTATTGTTTGTACTTGTGTCGTATATACTGTATTGGTTGTATCTTTGCCGTTTTTTACTGTATTGTTTTTTCTTGTGCGTAAACATGTTTGTTTGTACTCGTGTCGTATATACTGTATTGTTTTTATCTTGTGTCGTTTATACTGTATTTTTTTGTATCTTGTGTCGAAATTACTGTTTTGGGTTTGTATTTTGGGGCGTATTTTCTGTATTTTTTTGGAAATTTTGGGGTCGTATTTTAACTGTATTGTTTTGTATTTTGTGTCGTATATACTGTATTGTTTTATTTTGTGTGTATATACTGATTTTTTGTACTTGTGTCGTATATACGTATTGTTTGTATTTTGGGGTTCGTTTTTAAAATGTATTGTTTGTATTTGTGTCGAATATATGTATTGTTTGTTCGGGTCGTATTACTGTATTGTTTGGTATTTTTGTGCCCTTTTAAATACTTATTGTTTGTATCTTGTGCGATAAATTTGTATTGTTTGTTTTTTGTGTCGTATTTACCGTATTTTTTGGTATTCTTGTGTCGTATTTTCCTGCATTTTTTTGTATCTTGTAATGTATATCCTGTTTTGGGTTTGTATCTTGTTCGTATTACCCCATTGTTTGTATTTTGAAAAGTTTTAATATTTGTTTTTTTTTGTATCTTGTGTGGGAAATTTATGTATTGTTTGTATCTTGGGGTCGTTTTAACTGTGGGGGGGGTTTGATTTTTCTGTCGTATATACCTTTTATTGTTTTTCTTGTTCTTTAATATACTGTTTTAAATTGTATTTGGGGTCGTATGTACTGTTTTGGTTTGTTCCTTGTGTCGTATATACTGTTTGTTTTATCTTGTGTCGTATATCGTTTTTGTTTGTATCTTGTGTGTATATACTGTATTTTTGGGATCTTTGGTCGTTTTACTGAAATTGTTTGTATTTGGGTGTCGTATATACTGTATTGTTTATACTTGTTTCGTATTTGCGGGTATTTTTTTATTTGTGTCGTTTATACGTATTTTTTTGTACTTGTGCCCGTATAACTGAAATTGTTTGTTTTTTGTGTCGAATACTTTTATTGTTTTGAAATCTTGCAATGTAAAACTGTATTTTTTTGTATCTTGTGTCGTATTTTGTTTTGTTTGAAATCGTGTGCCCGTTTAAAACTGTTTTTGTTTGTACCTTGTGCCCTTTATATACTTTATTTTTTATTCTTTTTTCAATTTACTGTATTGTTTTTATCTTGTGTCGTATATACTGTATTGTTTGTTCTTTAATGTATATACTGTATTGTTTGAATCTTGTGCCGATATGCTGTTTTTGTTGTACCCTTGTGTCGTAAATACTGATTGTTTGTATCTTGTGTCGTATATACTGTATTGTTTGTATCTTGTGTCGTTTATACTGTATTGTTTGTATCTTGTGTCGTATATTCTGTTTTGTTTATATTTTGTGTCGTTTTTTCTGTACGGGTTTTGTATTTGTTTTCTTTTAATACGTATTGTTTGATCTTGTTTCGTAAATACGGGTTTGTTTTATCTTGTTCGTATATACTCCCATTTTTTTGAATCTTGTGTCGTATATACTTTTTTGGTTTTATTTTGTGTCGGTTATACAGTATTTTTTGTTTCTTGTGTCGTAATACTGTATTGTTTATATTTTTGTGTCGTTATACTGTCTTGTTTGTATCTTGTTTCGTATATACTGTATTGTTTGAAATTTGTGTCCATATTTGTATTTTTTGTATTTTGTAAGGGTATAAACTGTATTGTTTTGCATTTTGGTCGTATTTTACTGTATTGTTTGTATCTTGTGTCGAAATATACTGTATTGTTTTTATCTTGTCCCGTTAAAACTGTATTGTTTTTTTCTTGTGTCGAAAATTTTACTTTTTATTGTTTTGTGTCCCCTGTCTATATACTGAAATTTTTTTGAAATCTTTGTTATGTACTGTATTTTTTGCTCTTGAAAATGTATTTTCTGTTTTGGGTTTGTATCTTGTGCCCGTATATACTGCTTTTTTTTATCTTGTAATGTATATACTGTTTTGTTTGTATCTTGTGCCCGTAAAAAAACTGTATTGTTTGTATCTTGTGTTTTATATACTGTATTGGTTTTTTCTTTGCGTAAAACCGGGTTTTTGTTTTGATTTTGTGTCGTATAAAATGAATTGTTTTGAAATCTCTTTGTGGATATACTGTTTGTTTGTTATTTTGTTTGTCGAATAAAACGGTATTTTTTCCCTTTTAATGTATATACTGAAATTTTTTTGTATCTTTGTCGTATATCTGTATTGTTTGTATCTTGGGGCGTATATACTTTTTGTTTGTATTTAGTCCCTTTATATACTGAAATTGTTTGTATCTTGTGTCGTATATACTGTATTATTTGTATCTTTTGTCGTATATACTGTATTTTTTTACATCTTGGTCGTTAAACTGCTTGTTTTTTTCCCCTTGTTTTCGATATACTGTTTTGTTTATCTTTTGTCTTTAACATACTGTATTGTTTTTATATGTTCGAATATACAGAAATTGTTCATATCTTGTGCGTATTACGTCTTTTTTTGTATTTTTTCGTATATATTTATTTTTTTGAAATTTTGTGTCGAAATATACTGTATTGTTTGTTTTTCTTGTGTCGTAATAACTGTATTTTTTTGTATCTTGTGCCCGTTATACTGTATTGTTTGTTTCTTGTGTGTATATATGTTTTTGTTTGATCTTGGGTCGTTTTTTACTGTTTTGGGTTTGTATTTTGGGTGTCGTTTTTAACGTATTTTTTTTGTATTTTGTGTCGTATATATGTATTGTTTGTAAAATTGGGTCGTATATCCCCGTTTTTGTTTGTATTTTGGGGTGGGATATACTTTAAATTTTTTGTATCTTGTTTCGTATTTTAGTTTGTTTTTTATCTTGTGTCTTTATATACTGTATTTTTTGTATTTTGGGTTTGTATATCCTGTTTTGTTTGTATTTGTATCGTATATATTTGTATTGTTTGTTCTTGGGGTCGTATATCTGAAATTGTTTGTATCTTGTGTCGAAATATACTGTTTGTTTGTATTTGTGTCGTATAACTGTATTTTTTTGTATTTTGTGTCATATATACTGTATTGTTTGTATTTTTCTGTGTATTTACCGTATTGTTTGTATCTTGTGTCGTATTTTCTGCCGGTTTGTATTTTGTAATGTATATACTGTTTTTGTTTGTATCTTGTGTCATATATACTGCTTTGTTTGTATCTTGTAAGTATATACGTATTTTTTTGATTTTTGTGTCGTATATACTGTTTTGTTTTTTCTTGGCCCGTATAAAATGTATTTTTGTATTTTCTTTCGTTTTATACCGTATTGTTTGTTTCTTGTGTCGTATTTATGTTTTGATTGTTTCTTTTTGTCGTAATTTTACTTTTTTGTTTGTTTCTTGTTTTCGATATACCTACTGTTTGTATTTGTGTCGTATATACTGCACTTTTTGTATCTTTTTAATGTATATACTGAAATTGTTTGAATTTGTGTCATATATACGAAATTTTTTTGAAATTTTGTAATGTTATACTTTATTGTTTGTATCTTGTGTCTTTTTACTGTATTTTTTGTTTTTGTGTCGTATATCTGTATTGTTTGTACTTCTGCCCTTTTTTTACCTTTTGTTTGTACCTTGTGTCGTATATCTGTTTTAAATTGTATCTTGTGCCCGTAAAAACTGAAATTTTTGTTCTTGTGTCGTATTTTACCGTATTGTTTGTTTTCTTGTGCTATATACGTATTTTTTTGTTTCTTGTGCCCGAAATTTACTGTATTGTTTGTATCTTGTGCCCGTATATCCCTGTATTTTTTTGTATCTTGTGTCGTATAAACTGTATTTTTTATATTGTGTCGTATGTGCGTATTTTTTGTATCTTGTGTTTTTTAATACTGTTTTGTTTGTACTTTGTGTTCGTTTATCTGTATTGTTTGTTTTTTGTGTCGCATACTTTTATTTTTTGTATCTTGTAATGTAAAATACGTATTTTTTTTTATTTTGGGTTTCCCGTGTTTTACTGTATTGTTTGTTTAGTGTGTCCTTTTATTTTACTGTATTGTTTGTATTTTGTGTCGAAATTTTCGAAATTGTTTAATCTTGGGTCGTTATATTTTATTGTTTGTATCTTGTGTCGTATATACTTTTATTGTTTGAAATCTTGTAATGAAAAAAACTGAAAGGGTTTTTTTATTTGGGTGCCGGTATGCTGAAATTTGTTGTATTTTGTTTTTTTATGCTCTTTTTTTTGTATTTTGTGTCGAATATACTGTTTGGGTTTTGTATCTTGTGTCGTTTTTACGTATTTTTTTGTATCTTGTTTTTCGCATATACTGTTTTGTTTAAATCTTGTGTCATATATACTGTATTGTTTGTATCTTGTGTCGTATATACTGTATTGTTTGTATCTTGTGTCGTATATACTGTATTGTTTGTATCTTGTGTCGTATATACTGTATTGTTTATATCTTGTGTCGTATAACTTTTTATTTTTTTGTACCCTTGTGTCGAAATTTCTGAATTGTTTTTTTTCTTGTGTCGTATATACTGTATTGTTTATATCTTGTGTCGTATATACTGTCTTGTTTGTATCTTGTGTCGTATATACTGTATTGTTTGTATCTTGTGTCGCATACTGTATTGTTTGTTTTTCTTGTAATGTTTTAACTGTTTTTTTTGTACCCTTGTGTCGTATATCCCTGTATTTTTTTGAATCTTGTGTAAAATTTTATACTGTTTTTTTTGTTTTTTTGTGCCGTATTTTACTGTATTGTTTGTATCTTGTGTCGTATTTACTGTATTGTTTGTATTTTGGGTGTGGTTTTTTACTGTATTTTTTGTATCTTGTTCAATATACTGAAATTGTTTGAAATCTTGTAATTTTATATAGGGTATTGTTTGTATCTTTTTGTCGTATATACTGCTTTTGTTTTTCTTGAAAATTGTATAATTTAAATTTTGTTTGAAACTTGTGTCGAATATACTGTATTGTTTGTACCCTTGTTTTCGTATAACTTTTGGTTGTATTTGTGTCGTATATACTGTATTTTTTGTATCCCCGTGTCGTATGTACTGTATTGTTTTTATCTTGTTTTCGTTTTAAAACTTTTTGGGTTTGCATTTGTAAGGGAAATATACTGAATTTTTTGTATCTTTTTCGTTATATGTATTGCTTGAACTTGTGGTTTTAAAAATACGGTTTTGTTTGTATTTAGTCCCTTTATTTACTGTATTTTTTTAAAATTGGTTGTAATACTGAAAAATTTTTTGTATCTTGTGTCGTATTTACTGTATTTTTTTTTTCTTGTGTGTAAAATACTGTTTTGGGGTTTAAAAAAGGGTGCGAATATACAGATTTTTTATATTTTGTTTCGTATTTTATGCCCTTGTTTTTTTTTTTTGTCGTATATACTGTCTTGTTTGAAATTTGGTCGTATATATGTATTGTTTATATCTTGTGTGGGATATACTGTCTTGTTTTATTTTTTTGGGGCGTATATACGTTTTGGGTTTTGAAAATTTGTGTCATATATACTGTCTTGTTTATATCTTGGGGGTCGATATACTGTATTGTTTAAAATCTTGGGGTTCGTATTACTAAAATTTTTAAAACCCTTTTGCACTTTATATAGGGTTTTGGGTTTAAAATATGTGCGTTATACTGTATTTTTTAAATTCCTGTTTCGTATAAACTGTTTTTGTTTAATCTTGTTTCGTATACTCTCTTGTTTTATCTTGTGTGGGTATAAAACTGTCTTGTTTTAAAATTTTGTTTTCTTATATACTGCATTGTTTATATCTTGTTTTCATATATCTGTCTTGTTTATATCTTGTGTCGCATTTAGTATTGTTTATTTTTGTGTCGTAAAATTTTGGGTTTTTGTTTAAAATTTGTGTCGATATAACTTTTATTGTTTTTTAATTTGTTTCGTAAAAACTGTTTTTGTTTTATTTGTTCGTATGTACTGTTTTGGGTTTTATATCTTGTGTTTTTATATACAAAAATTTGTTTAAAATCCTGGGGTCTAAATACGGGTGTTTAATCCTGGTCGTATATACTGTTTTGGTTAAACCCCTGTGTGTATATACTGTATTTTTTAATTTTCCGGTCGTTTTATACTTTATTTTTTTATACCCCTTTGTCGTTTTATACTGAAATTTTTTATTTCCTGTGTTATATACTGTATTTTTTAATATTTTGGTGTTGTCGTACACCAGGAAGTATTGCCAGCGGGTTGTGTTTGTCCGGGCTGGCACGTGTGGTATGACTGTCCGGCTGGCATGTTTTGGTTTGACTGCCCTGACTAGCACTGTGGGGAAATGACGGGCCCTTGGGTTTACACTTGTGGAAAGGGACTGCCTGGCTGGCACTGTGGGGGTATGACTGCCCCGACGGCACTGTGGGGTATGACTTTTCCTGGCGGGGAAAACTGTGGGGTATAAAGTTTTGACCACGTATGGATAACTCTCCTGATTGGCACTATGTGCAATGACGCCCTTTGCCCCGGGCACTGTGGGGTATGATGTCGGGGCCCCGGCACTGTGTGGGGGGGACTGTCCTGACGGGCACTATTTTGGGTATGCTGAAATTTACTACCACTGTAGGGTTTTAAAACTGTTGGCTGGCACTGGGGGGTATAAATGTCCGGGCTGGCCTGGTGTTTTGACTGTCCTGGCGGGAAACTGCGGGTTTTAATGATGTCCTGGCTGGCACTGTGGGCATTTTTGCCCGGGTAGCACTGTTTTATGTGACGCCCCTAACTGTCACTGTGTGCTTTTATGCCCCTTAAATGGCATTTGGGGGCCATAACTGAACTGGCTGGCACGGTGGGGTATGACTTCAGGGCTGCACTGTGTGGTGTTTTGTTGGTTGGGCACGTGTTTATGGGGTTTTCCTGGCGGGCACTGTGGGGTATGACTGTTTTTGATGGCACTGTGTGGTATGGCTGTCCTGGCGGGCACTGGGGTTTATGACTGTCCTGGCTGGCACTGTGGGGGTTTATGACTGTTCTGGCGGGCCTGTGGTATGTTGTCCTTCCCGGAACTTTGTGGCAGGGACGCCCTTGCTGGCACTTTTGTGTTATGATTTTCCCGGGTTTGGCACTGCCCGTTTTACTGTTCTTGCTGGCCCCTTGTGAAATGACCCCCGGGAAAGGGCACTGAGTGGAAAAAGCCCCGGCTGGGCGGGGGTTTGGTATGATGCCCGGGGGGCCCTGCAATATGTGGTATACTTTCCTTGTTTGGGAAAAGGGGGGGTTTTGACTTTTTCTTGTGGCACTGGTGGTATGATTGCCCCGGCGGCCCCTGTGTGGTATGACTGCCTGGATGGAAACCGGGGTGGGATGATGTCCGGGTGGCATGTGGGGCCCATCACTTTTCTGGTGGCACGGGTTGTATGACTTTCTGGCTCGCACTTTTGTGGTATGACTGCCTGACTGGCACTTGGGGAAATGACTGTCATGGCTAACTTTTGTGGTATGCTGCCCTTTGGTGGAAAATGTGTAGTATGACTGTCCGGGCTGGCACTGGGGGGTTTATGACGGGTCAGGGCGGCCTAGTTTTGGTATGCCCCGTCCTGGCTGGCACTTGTGGGTATGATGTTTTTGGCTGGCACTACGTGGGTTTGACTGCCCTTTGGCTGGCACTGTGTGGTATGACTGCCCCTTGGGCTGGCACTGTTGGTATGACTGTCCTGGCTAGCACTGTGGGGTAAAAACCCGCCCTGGTGGCACCGTGGGGTATGACGCCGGGCCCTGGAAACCAGTGTGGAATGAGTGCCCGTCTGGCACTGGTGGTATGAGGGTCCTGGTTTAAACCACGTGGGGCTTAAATTTGTCCTGGCTGGCCTGTGAGGTATGACGGGTCCGGGGCTGGCACGTGTTTTTATGACTGCACGGCTGGCACTGTTTTGGTATGACTGTCCAGACTGGAAACTGTGTGGTATAACTGTCGTGCAGGAAATGTTGGGTATAACGTCCGGCGGCACTGTGTGGCATGATTTGGCCCCCGCTGCCCTGTGTGGTATGACTCCCCCGGGCCCTTGCATGTTTTGGTTTGTTTGTCCTGGATGGCACGGTGGGGTAAAACTGTCCGGGTGGCACTGTGGGGTTTATGACTGTCCTGGCTAGCACTGTTTTGGAAAAAACTTTTCCTTACTGGCACCGTGTGGGTATGATTTGTCCTGGGGGCCACTTTTGGGAAATGAGTTTCGTGGCTGGCACTGTGGGGTTTTGACTGCCCTGGCGGGAACTGTGTGGCTTGTTGCCCTGGCTGGCACTTTTGGGGGTTAGGGACTGTCCGGCTGGCACTTGTGGAAAGACCCCCTTTGGTGGCACTTTTTGGTATGACCCCCCAACGGGCCACGGGGGGTTTGGGTTAAAACGGTCGGGGGCGGGGCAGGGTTTTGGTATAACTTCCTGGCGGGGAAACTTTGTAGTATAGTTCCTGGGCGGGCCACTGTGTGGTATAAACTGTCCGGCTTGCACTGTTTTATGACTGTCCCTAGCGGCATGGGGTCGTATGACTGTCTTAGTGGCACGGGTGTGGTAAAAAGCCCTTGCTGGCACGTGTGCTTTAAACTGTCGGAGGGCACGTGGGGCCCAATTGTCCTGGGGGAACTGTGTGGTATGACTGTCCTGGTGGAATTTTGTGGAGGGGACTGCCCAACCCGGCACTGTGTGGTACACTGTCCTGGATGGAAACTGGGGGTTTTATGACTGTCCTGGGGGCACGGGGTTTTGTTAGGCCTGTAATCCCTGGCACTGTGGGGCCCAAGACTGTCAGGGGCCTGGCATGTGTGGTTTTATTTGTCCTGGCTGGCACCCCTGTGGTAGGGCTGCCTGGCTGGCACGGTGTGGAATGACTGTCCGGGAAGGCACGGTGGGGGCATGTTTGCCCATGGCTGGAAACTTTTTTTGGGTATGACTGTTTTGGGGAAAAGCGCTGTGTTTTTATGACTGTCAGGGATCCGGGTGTGGTTTACTTTTCCCTGGCTGGCCTTGTGGGTGACTGCCCGGGCTGGCACTGTGGGGTATGACTGTCCTTGATGGAAATGTGGGGGCAGGACTGTCCTGGCTTGCACTGTGGGGTTTAAAAGGGGCCCTGGCTGGGCACTGTGGGGGTATGATGCCCTAAAAAAGGGGGACTGTGTGGTATGACTGTCCTGGCGGGCACGGGCCCGTTTAAATGTCCTAGCTGGCACTTTTGGGGTTTAATATAAAACGGGCTTGCACTGGGTAATTGACTTTCCTGGATGGCCTGTGTGGCATGATGTCCTGGCGGGCACTGAGAGGCATGACGGGCCCTTTTCTGGCACTGTGGGTATGACTGTCGTGGCGGGGCATGTGGGGGTTTTGTCGGGCCCAGGCTGCCACGGGTGGGGTAACTGTCCGGGGCGGGAAACGGTGGTATAAACGGGTCCTTGATGACCCTGGTTGGCTTGAACTGTTTTGGGGATAGCGCTGTTTTTGTATGACTGTCAGGGGGATCACTGTGTGGTATTACTGTCCTGGCTGGCACTGGTTTTTGGTGATGCCCTGGCGGGGCACTGGGGGTGGTTACTGCCCTTTGATGGCACTGTAGGGGCTTGACTGTTCTGGCTGGCACGGTGGGGTTATGACTGCCCAGGCCGGCATGTGTGGTATACTGCCCTTCCCACGCTGCGCGTATGCTGCCCCTGGCTGGCACTGGGGAAAAAGACTGTCTTGGAGGGCACTTTTGTGGAAAGGATTTTCCGGCGGGCACGGTTTTTTTTAAGACTGTCCTAACTGAGAAGGTGGTATAAATTCTCCTTGCTGGCACTGTGTGTTTACGACTGTCGGGGCTGACACTGTGTGGTATAAATTTTCCCTTTGGCCCGGGCACTTTTGGGGGTAGACTATTGTTTCTGGACTGTGTGGAAAGGCTGGTATGGCGGCATGTGTGGCATAAATTGGGCCTGGCTGGCACTGGTGGGGCTTTACTTTCCTGGTGGCATGTGGGGAATGATTTGTCCTGGCGGGCACGGGGGTTATGCTGTACTGAGGGGGGTTACTGTGTTTTATAAACTCCCGGGCGGGCTTTGGTGGTCAAACTGTCCGGGAGGGCACTTTTTGGAAATACCCCCCTGGCTGGCCCGGTTTATTATAACGTCCTGGGGGCACTGTGGGGTATGACTGTCCAAGTTTGGCACTGTTGGGTTAGGGGATGTCCTGGCGGGCCCACTGGGCGGAAATACTGTACGATTTGGTACTGTTTTTTAAAATGTGCCGGCGGGAAAACTTTTGTGGTGGGACTGTCCGGAGGGCCCACTTTTTGCTATAAATGTCCTGGCTGGCACGGTTGGGAATTATAACTGCCCTGGTTTGGCAGGGTGTGGTTTTAACTGTCCAGGCGGGAAATTTGTTGGTGTGCCGTCCTGGAGGGCACTTTTGGTGCCACGATTCCCCTGGCTGGAAACTTTTTGGGGAAAGCCGCCCTGGTGGCACTGTGGGTATACTCCCCGGGTTGGCACTTTTGGGGTTTGAATTTTCCGGGCGGAAAAGTGTGGTATGAGTGTCATGGGGGGAACTGTTGGCAAAACTGCCGGGCCCTGACACTGTGTGCCCTAAATTGTCCTGGCGGGCACTTGTGGTATGACTGCCCGGGAAACCCACTGTGGGGTTTTTACTGTCATGGCTGGCCTTTTGTGGTATAAATTGTCCTGGATGGCACATGTGGAAATGATGCCCGGGGTGCCACGGGTGGGGTTTATACTGCCTGGCTGGAAACTGTGGGGGTAGGATGTCCGGGGCGGGCACTGGTGGGAAAGTTTTCCCTTTTTTGGGCTTTGTGGGGGTTATGACTGTCATGATGGCACTGTGGGTATGCCCTCTCCGGGCGGGGCTTTTGTGGTATGCCCTGCCCCGGGGGCCTGGCACTGGGGGTGGAAATGGCTGTGTTGACTGGACAAAGGGGGCTTTGACCGCCCTTTGGATGGCATTGGGGGTTATGACTGGTGGCTGGCACGTGTGGTATTCTGTTCGGACTGGAATGTTTGGTATGACTGCCCCGGGTAAAACGTGAAAGTATAAATGCCCTTGGTTGGCACGGGTGATTTATGCCCGTCCTGGTTTGGACTTTGGGGTTTGGCCGTCCGGCTGGACTGTGGGTTCGAATACCCTGTCGGCACTGGGGGTTGGGTTTGGGACTGCCTGGCTGGAAATTGGGGGGTATGGACCTGGTTTGGCACTGTGGGGTATGACTTTTCCCTGCGGGGTATTATGTGGCATAAACTGCCCGCGAAACTCTGTGATGTAAAATGCCCGGGCTGTCACTCTGTGGTATGCTGCCCCCGGGTTTGGCACGGGTTTTAGTATGACTGTCCTGCCTGCCACAATGTGGTATGACTGTCCATGCTGGCACTGTGTGGTATGACTGTCATGGCTGGCATTGTGTGGTATGACTATAATGGCTAACACTGTGAGGCATGACTGTCCTGGCTAACACTGTGTATTATGACTATTGGCTGCCACTGCGTGGTATGAATATCATGGCTGGCACTGTGAGGCATGACTGTCCTGGCTGGCACTGTGTAGTATGACTGTCATGGCTGGCACTGTGTGGTATGACTGCCTTGTCTGGCACTGTGTGGTATGACTGTCCTGGCAGGCACAGTGTGGTATGACTGTGTTGGCTGGTGCTGTGTGGCATGACTATCCAGGCAGGCACTTTGTGGTATGACTGTCCTAGCTTGCACTGTGAGGTATGACTGTCATGACTGGCAGTGTGTGGTGTGACTATCCGGGCTGGCACTGCGTGGCATGACTCTCCTTGCAGGCACTATGTGTTATGACTGTCCTGGCTGGCACTGTGTGATATGACTGTCATGGATGGCACTGTGTGGTATGACTGTCCTGCTGGCACACTGTGGTATGACTGTTCTGGCTGGCACTGTGTGGTACGACTGTCCTGGCCGGCACTGCGTGGTATGACTGTCCGTGATGGCACTGTGTGGTTTGAGTGTCTTTGATGGCACTGTGTGGCATGACTGTCCTTTCTGGCACTGTGTGAAAGGACTGTCTTGGATGGTACTGTGTGGTATGACTGCCCTGGCTGGCACTGTGTTTTATGACTGTCCTAACTGGCACTATGTGGTATGACTGTCCTTGCTGGCACTGTGTGTTATGACTGTCGTTGCTGGCACTTTGTGGTATGACTTTCCTGGCTGGCACTGTGTGGTATGACTGTTCTGGCTGGCACTGTGAGGTAAGGCTGGTATTGATGGCACTGTGTGGCATCATTGATTGGCTGGCACTGTGTGGTATGACTTTCCTGGCTGGCACTGTGTGGTATGACTGTCCTGACTGGCACTGAGTGGTATGACTGCCTGGCTGGCACTGTGTGGTACGACTGTCCTGGATGGCACTGTGTGGTATGACTGTCCTGGCTAGCACGGTGTGATATAACTGTCCTTTCTGGCACTGTGTAGTATGACTGTCCAGGCTGGCACTGTGTGGTATGGCTGTCCTGGCTGGCACTGTGTGGTATGACTGTCCTGGCTGGCACTGTGTGTCATGATTACTCTGGCTGGCACTGTGTGGCATGACTGTCCTGGTTGGCACTGTGTGGTATGACTGCCTTGGCTGGCACTGTGTGGTATGACTGTCCTGGGTGGCACTGTGCCGTATGACTGTTCTAGCTGACACGTGTGGTACGACTGTCCAGGCTTGCACTGGGTGGTATGACTGTCCTGGCTGGCACTGTGGTATGACTGTCAGCTGGAATGTGGTATGACTGTCCTGGCTGGCACTGTGTGTATACTGTCCTGGCTGGCACTGGTATCTGTCCTGCTGGCACTCTTGTAGTGTTACGACTGTCCTGGCTGGCACTGTGTGGTATGAACTGTCCTTGATGGACACGGCCTGGTAATGACTGTCCTGCTGGCACTCTGTAGTATGAAATGTCCCTTTGCCGCCATTGATGTGTGTGACTGTCTCTGGATGGCAATATGTGTAGCTGTCCTGGCTGCACTGTGTGGCATGACTGTCCTGCCTTGCACTGTGTGGTTATGCAGCCCTGGCTGGCACTGTGTGGTATAACTGTCCAGCTGGCAGTTGTGTGTTATGACTGTTTCTGGCTGGCGCTGTGTGTATGACTGTCTGCTGCACAATGAGGCATATTGTCCTGCTGGCACTCTGTTTATGACTGTCCTGGCAGCACTGTGTGCATGACTGGTTTTCCCCACCCCCCCTCGCGGCACCAGTTGTAATGACTTCCTGGCTCACGTGTGTGTGACGTCCTGGATACACGTGTGTATGACTTCTTGAAAGGCACGGTGTTGCATGAATGTACTGGCGTGGCACCAGTTGGTATGACTGACTTGGCGGCACTGTGAGTAGACTGCCCTGGCTGGCACTGTGTTATGGCCGGTCCTGGCTGCACTTGTGGGATATTATCCTGATGGCACTTTGTATACTATACTGTATGGCACTGTGTGGTACACTGTCCTCCCTGGCACTGTAGTATACTCACCTCTGCGCACTGTGTGGTATGGCCTGTCCGGGCTGCACTAGTGGGTATGACGTCCAGCTGGCACTCTGTGGCATGCCTGTCCTAAGCGCACTGTGTGGATTATACGTCGTGGCTGGCACTGTGTGGTAATGACTGTCCGGCTGCACTGTGTGGTGTGACTGTCTTGGTTACGACTGTGTGGTAATGACTGCTTGGATGGCACAGTGTTTTCAGACTGTACGGCTGCACGGTGTGTATGACCTGTCTTTTTGGCTGCCAACGTTGTGGTATGATCCTGTCCTGTCTGCACTGTGTGGTATAACTGTAACTGGTTTGGCACTATCTGGTATGAACTGTTTTTTTTTTTTGGGTTTTTTTTTTATTTTTTGGGAAAATCATTTGTGTGCATGACGTCCTGGGCTGGCACATCGCTGTTGTATGACTGTCGTGGCTGCACTGATTAGGCATGATTTTCCCTGCTGCGCACTGTTGTATGAACATTGCTGGTGCACTGTGATCGTACCACCTTGTCTGGCACTGTGTGGGTAAGACTGCTTAGCTTGCACTGGTGGTGAGCGAGTGACGGTGTTTCCAGGAAAACTTTTGGCTACTATTCAGCTGCACTGTGAGTTTGTCTGTCATTCTGGCATTGATTATCACTGTCCGACTAGCACTTGTGTATGACTGTCCCTTCTGCACACGCACTGGTGATATAACTATCCTGCTGGACTCTGTGCTGACTGTACTGATGGGCACGTGTTGTATAGCTGTCTCTGGATGGCACTCTTGTATGACTGTCCTGCGGCACGGTTGTATATATGTGTTACTGTACTGGTGTTCCTGAACTATCTCAGGATGCAATGTGGTATACTGTCCTGGCTGCACTCTGTGGTAGGACTTCCTGTCAGCACTTGTGATATTACTGTCCTCGGCAACTGTGTAGCATGATGTCCAAGATGGCGCCTGAGTGTTATGACCCTGTCCTGGCGGCACTGTTGTGTTATGACGTCCGGGCATGCACTGTGAGGTATAACTGTCCTGAGCTGCACTGTGTGATATGTCTGTTCTGGATGGCACTGTGTGTATGACTGTCCCTGTCTGGCACAGTGTGTACGACTATCCTGGCTGGCACTGCGTGGTGGACTGGCTCTGGCTTGGCGCCAGCGTGTGAAGGACTGAAATGCTGGCACTGTGTGTATGACTGGCCTGGCTGGCACTGTTTGTATTCTGTCCCATGAGAGCGATCGGACTTTAATGATTGTCCCTTGCTGGCCACGTGTGGCATACTGTCCTCACTGCACAGTGGGATATGACTGCCTGGTGAGCATGCGTGGAGAGACTGTAGCCTGGATGCAGCTGTGTGGCATAGTGGTCCTGACTGGCAACTTGTGATGACTGTCCCTGAGTGCAACTCTGTGTGTATGATTGTCCTGCCTGCACTTATGATGATGACTGTCCTTGGCTGGCCGTTGTTAAACTGCCTGGCTGGCACTGGTGGTATTACTGTACTTGGCCTGCACTGGTGGTATACTGGTTCCGGCTTGCACTGTGTGCATGAAAGTCCTGGCTGGCAACTCTGTATGTGACTGTCCTGGTTGGCAATATTTTGTATGACGACCATCATGCGCTTGTTGCGCATGACTTGTCCTATGGCACTGCCTTGTATGAGTGTCCTGTCTGGCACTGTGTGGTATGACTTTTGCTTTCTGGTACTGTGCGGCAGACTGTGCCTGGCGTTACTGTTGGCCATGACTTTCCATGGCTGGAACCCTTGTTGTATACGGTCATTTTGCTCACTGAGGTATTAGTTGTCATGCTGGCATTGTGCTGTATGATGGCCGGCTTGGCGCTGTTGGTATGACTGTACGGCTCACTGTGTGGCTTGACAATCCTGTTCGCCACTGTGTATAGGACTTCCTTTTTGCGAAGAGGTGTCTATGGGTATGACTATCCTGGCTGCACTGTTGTATTACTCCTTGTCTGCAGTGTTATATTACCGTCATGCTGGCACTGTGTGGGGTATGAATGTGCTTCTGCACTGTGTCGCAGACTGCCAAGCTGCACTGTGTTATACTTCCCTGGCTGAGCGCTCTATTACTTCATGGCTGGCATTGTGTGAATACTGTCCTATCGGAACTGTTGGTATGACTGCCCTGTCTGCAGTGTGTGGTTGACTTTCCTGATCACGACGTATGACTCTCTGCTGTCACTGTGCGCATCATTGTCCGCCTGCACTTTGTATGACTGTCCTACTGCACGTGTGGTAAGACTTTCCAGTGGACATTGTGTGTATGACACTCTCTGGCGGCATCTTGAGGAATGATTGTCATGGCTGGCATTGTTGTTTGACAGTCCTGGCTGGCACAGTGGATATGACAGTCCTGTCTGCACTGTGTGGTATACTATCCTGGCTTGCACTGTGTGCATATGACCATCCTGGACGTCACTGTTGTATGAACTGAATGTGGCAGGCACTGGTCTGGTAACGACTGCTCTTGACTGACACGGTGAGATACTGTCCTGGCTGGGACTGTGTGGTACGACTGTGCTGGTGGTACTGTGTGGCAATGACATGTCCTTGCTGGCACTGTCTTAAAAACTGTCCTACCTCGCTCTGTGATAAATGCTGCCCTGGCTGGCACTGTTTGTAAGACCTGTTTCCCTGATGGCACAGTGAGGTGTGACTGTCCGGATGGCGCTGGTTGGTACCGACTGTCTTGTCTGGCACTAGCGGTTGGTATGAATCTGTCCTGGCTGGCACAGTGTGGTAAGGACTGTCCTGCTGGCACTGATTGGGTATGACTGTCCTGCGCTGGCACTGGTGTTATGACTGTCCTGGCTGGCACGTTGTATGACTATGTTGCTGGAACTGTTGGTATGACTGTCCAGTCTGGCAATGTTGTAGGACGCCTGCTCTGGAACTATCTGGTATGCTCTCTTGATGGCAAGTTGGGCATGACTCCCTGCTGCGCCTGAGTGGGGGGGAGGATTCTCATGGCTTGCATTGTGTGGTAGACTATCCGGGCTGGCACTGTGTTTTAATACTGTACTGGCTGCAGTGTGTTTTCATGACTGTACCAGCAGCACAGTGTTGCATGCCAGTCCTGGCTGGAACTGTGTGATATGACTGTCCTGGTTGGCAATGTGTGGTATGACTATCCTGGCTGGCACTGTGTGGTATTACTGTCTTGTCTGGCACTGTGTGGTATGACTGTCCTGGCTGGCACTGTGTGGTATAACGTGCCTGGACGCACTGTGTGGTATGACCTGTCCTGGCTGGCACTGTGGGGTATGACAGCGTTGACTGGTACTGTGTGGCATGACTATCCAGGCTGGCACTGTGTGGTTTGGCTGTCCTGGCTGGCACAGTGTGTATACGTCTTTGATGGCACGGTGTGCATGAAAAAAAAAAACCCCCCCTGTGTTTTCCTGGCTGTTCATGTGTATGACTGGTCGGCTGTAGCGCTGTGTGTAATGACTGTCCAAGCTGCACTCTGTGGGGGGGGGGGCATACTGTCCTGCTGGCATTGTGTGTAATGATGTCCTGGCAGCACTACTATGTGGATACTGTCCTTTGCTGGCACTGTGTGGTATGAATGTCCTGGCTGGCACTGTGTGGTATAACTGTGCGCAGTGGCTGCACTAGCGTGGCAGACTCTCCTGATGGCAATTTGTGGTATACTCTCTGGCTGTCACTGTGTGGCGCATGACAGTCCTGCGGCACTTGTGGTTTGAATGTCCTGGCAGCACTGTGTGGTATAACTGTCCTGGCTGGTCACTTTGTGCATAACTGCCCTTGCTTCACTGTGTGTTAATGACAGTTTTTGATGCACTATGGCATGACTTTCCCTGGATGCACTGAGTGTAAGACCCCTCCTGGCTGTCTTGTCTGCATGACCCTGGCTTATACTGTGTGTTAATGACGTCGTGCTGCACTGTGTGGTATGACTGTATTGGCTTTTCAAAAACTGTGTGGTATGACTGTTCGGTTGAACTGTGTGGCATGACTGTCCTGGCTGGCACTGTGTAATATGACCTGTCCTGGCTGGCAACTGTGTTTTATGACTAGCCGGCTGGTAATGTGTGCATGACCTGTCATGGATGGCAACGTGAGGTATAACTGAAGTGGCTGCACTGGGGAATACTATTTGCTGGCACTGTGTGAGATTGACGGCTTGCTGCACTGTGTGGTATGACTGTCAGGTGGTAGTGTGTGAATTACTGTCCCTGGCTGGCACTGTCTGGTATATACATCTGGCTGGCACTGTGAGTATGAACTGTCTGGCTGGCGCAGCGTAGTATGATTGCCCCGGAGGGCTGGCACGGATGTATGACAGGAGGCCTGGGCAGGCAGCAGTGTGCTGTGACTATCCTGGCATGCACTGTGTGGCATGACTGTCCTGGCTGCACTGCTGTGGTTTGACTAGTACCTGATGAACTGCGTGGTATGACTGTCCTGGCTTGCACTGTGGGGTATGAGTGTACTGAATATTACTGTGTGGTATGATTGTCGTGGCTGGCACTGTGTGGTATCACTGTACTGGCTGGTACTGTGTGGTATGACTGTTCTGGCTGGAACAGTGTGGCATGACTGTCCTGGCTGGCATTGTGTGGTATGACTGTTTTTGATGGCGCAGCGTGGCATAACTGTCCTGGATGCACTGTTTGGGTATGAACTCTCACACTCTGGCTGTCATGGTGGCATGACTGTCCTGGCTGGCACTGTTTGGTATGACTCTCCTGGCTGTCAATGTGTGGCATGACTGTCCTGGCTGGCACTCTGTGGTATGACTGTCCTGGCTGGCACTGTGTTGTATGACTGTCCTTGCTAGCACTGTGTGGCATGACTGTCCTTGCTTCCACTGTATGGTATGACTGTTTTTGTTGGAACTGTTGTGGCATGAACTTACCTGATGCACTGTGTGATATGACTCTCCTGGCTGTCACTGTGTGGCATGAATTGTCCTTGGACTGTCCACTGTGTGTAATGACCTGTCCCTTGCTGTAACTACTCGGAAGCGGACTCTGTGGTATGAGTCTAGTCCTGGTCTGACTATATGTTGTGTAGGCGAACTGGTCCTTCTGGCACCTGTTATACTGTATTGGCTGGCACTGTGTGATGTACACTGTCAGGCTGAACTTGTGTGGTATGACTAATCCTGCTGGCACTAGTGTGGCATGGCTGTCTCCGACGGGCGCGCGAGTGATGGTATGATCTAGAGAGAGTCTCGCACTGTGGAAAAGACTATGCTTTCTCGGCACTGTGTGATATGAATGTCCCTGGCTGGCACTGTGGTGGGCATGATCTGTCCTGGCTGAAACTGTGTGGTCTTGACGGTCCTGGCTGCACTGTGTGTATGACTGTCCTAGATGGCACTGTTGGTATGACTGTCCTGGTTGGCACAGTTTAGTTTTGATTGTGGTTGAATGGCACTGTGTATGGCATGACTACTAGGCTGCACGGTGTGTATGACTATCATGCTGGCATTGTTGTATGACTACTACATGCTCACACTGCGTTGTGGCATGAATGTCCAAGCTAGCACTGTGTGGTATGACTGTCCCTGCTGGCACTGTGATTTGACTGTCCTGGCTGGCGCTTTGTGTAGACTATCCCGGCTGCACTGTGTAGTATGACTGTATCTGGCAGGCACTGTGGAAGTATGTCTTCTCTTGGCTGGCACTGTGGGTAATGAATTGCTTGCTTTCACTGTGAGGCATGACAGTCCTGGCAGGCACTTGTGGTATGACTAGTGTTGCTGGTACGGTTGCGCGCATGACTATACCAGGAGCTGACACTGTGTGGTAACTGTCGTGGCTGGCACATGCAAAGGTATACTTTCATGGCTTCATTGAGTGTGTGTGGTATGACGTTTTTTCCCGGCTCTGCGTTTTGTGGAGTAAGACTGGCCTGGATGGCACTGGGGGTATACTATCCTCGACTGGCACTGCGTTCATGAACTGTCCTCGGCTGCATGTGGTGTTTATACTGTCCTGCTGTCACTGTTAATTGAATCTCATCGATGCACTGTGTGGTATGACTGTCCTGCTGGCACTGTGTGCTATATACCTTTTTTTACACTGGTACTTGTGAGCATGACTATCAAGGCTGGCACTGTGTGGAATGACTGGTCGTCTGGCATTCTTGTGTGGTATGACTGTCATGGCTGGCATTGTGTGGTATGGCTATCCTGGCTGGCAGTGTGTGGTAGGACTGTCCTGGCTGGCACTGTGTGGTATGACTGTCCTGGCTGGCACTGTGTGGTATGACTGTCCTGGCTGGCACTGTGTGGTATGACTGTCCTGGCTGGCACTCTGTGGTATGACTGTCCTTGCTGGCACTGTGTGGTATAACTGTTCTTTCTGGCACTGTGAGGCATGAATGTCCTGGCTGGCACTGTGTGGTATGACTGTCCTTGCTGGCACTGAATTGTATGACTGTCATGGCTGGCACTGTGTGGCATGGCTATTCTGGCTGGCACTATCTGGTATGACTGTCCTTGCTGGCACTGTGTGGTATGACTGTCATGGATGGCTCTGTGTGGCCTGACTGTCCTGGCTGCCACTGTGTGATATGACTGACTTACCTGACACTGTACGGTGTGACTGTGTTGGCTGCCGCTGTGTGGCTTGACTGTAATGGCTGGCACTGTGTGGTATGACTGTCCTGGCTCGCACTGCGTGGTATGACTGTGTTTGCTAGAGCTGTGTGGCATGACTGCCCTTCTTGGCACTCTGGTATGGCTGTTGTTGTTTGACATGACTATCCTGGTTGGCACTGTGTGGTATGACTGTATTGGCTGGCACTGTGTTGTATAACTGTACTGGCTGGCACTGTGTTGTATAACTGTACTGGCTGGCACTGTGTTGTATAACTGTACTGGCTGGCACTGTGTTTTATGACTCTCCTTTCTGGTACTGTGTGGTTTGACTGTCCTGGCTGGCACTGTGTGGTATGACTGTCCTGGCTGGCACTGCATGGTACGAATGACAGTGTTTGTTCTGGCAGGCACTGTGTGGACTGACGGGCAGTGTTTGCTCTGGCTGGCTCACTGAAGTATGACTGTCTTGGCTGGAACTGTTTCGTATGAATGTTTGTTCTGGTTGGCACTGTGTGGTATGACTGTGTGGGTTTGGACTTTGTGGCATGACTGTTCTGGCAAACTGTGTGGCTTGACTGCCAGGCTTTTTACTCAATACGATGTCCTGGTGGCCGGGTCATGACGTCCGGGGGTACTCTAAAAAAAAAATGACTGCCGGGTTTTGGCACTGGC